>OX453259.1:5005364-5605364 GCA_949709985.1 Luffia ferchaultella
AGAAAAAAATTAAAAAAAACGGCTCGGGGTAATTAGACGGGGATCGATTGAGACTAAAATTGTTAGAATCGGACAACCGGAAGTAGTGGTTAAGGGTGCCCTTAGTTGGAAGTCGGATATGCGTCGGTGTTACATTTCGTACTAATTCGGTTTGTTCGATCGAAATGTCGTACAGAATGTTATATTTCAAAGTTTTAAGCTTATTCAAATACAGTTGTGTTATTTTTTTTTGCGAAAAAAATTTATTTCGAAAAATATTATCCAAAATATGTGTGTTTACTTTATTCTGTTAGGTTCATTTCCAATGTCGTAAAAAGTTCGTGTGAAAGCAGGAGATCCGTTGATTTTGATAAAGAATAGAGAAATGTATTTCTAAAAGAATGTTATATCGTTAGTTCTTTTTTAACATTTTTTTTAAATCATTGTAGTGTGGTTTTTATCGTAATTTTTTAATGTAAATAGATTTCTACCTTAGAATTATTTCTTGGTTCAACGAATCACCAATTTTTTCAAACTAATACATCGTGTGATAGATTCTATAGGTACAAAATATTCTATAATATAATTCTCTTTCCTTTTTTTATCACTTTGTTGACAGCTTTTTCTTCTTCTGCACTTCCAGAAGCGAAATAAGCGCAAAAGCTGTGATGAATCACTACAATTTTTTGCATTTATAAATTTTCAAATTTTTTAAGCATGCTGAGCACTATTGAACGGTACCCTTAAAAGTTTAATATAAAATCTTTATCTACGTAACTTTAAGTACAACCATAGTTGAGTTTACTCGCGGTATACTATATCGGGCTTAAAATCATTATGTGTGAGACTAATACGATTTGTCCAATTCCCTTGTAACCCGTCACAGAATGCTTTAACGAGTTGCAGAGGTGACCAACCGTTTTTTTTATTTCGTACCGCCTACGGAAAAAAGGTTCATCGAGAATGTTCGTCGTGTTGTTCGATATAGTAATATTTGGTTTATTAGTGACATTGCAGTAGAACTACATGTAGTTTATACTATTTTAAATGCAAATAGTCTAGTCACATGAGTACATTTTATTATGCGATGGATTAATTTGCAAATTTTTTACAAGATGACATATACCTAGAGAAATTATTTAATAAAAAAATATATTAATGAAGTTGTTAAAAAAAAAGTACTTATATCGAATTCATCAAAAACATGACTATTACTTTATACCTCACAAAGTTATTCTCAGAACGTGAAGGAATTTCGCGTAATGATATAACTTGTTAGATCAAGCAATTTTGTTCCGCGAAAAAGTTTGCCATGTCTCGGTTAGATTGATTGATTATTAATTGTATTTTACCTTTGTGTATATGAAGACATGGCAACCATACTAAAACTAATGTTATTTTAATTTTGATCGTACGTATGATCGACGCGAGATGGGACGAGTATCCACTGGGGATATAGGAAGTAAAATAAATAACGCTACGTTTTACGAATTTTCTTAGTTGCATAAAATCGGATAATAGATAGCTAGTTTTTTGAGTATTAACTATTAGTAACATACTGAGAAAATCCAGACGCCAATGCATAAAATATCGCCATAGTATCCCCAACAGATGCAATGTAAAAATATAGCTTTAAAACCCATATTTTCTCGCATCAAAATTTATGAGGTGGGTCTACGCTAGGGGAGCCGAACACGAGCCGAGCCGCTATTTTTGTAGTGTCCGCGGCTTCAAGTGTGGACGTATAACAAATACACACCAAAAACTGTCTTGACTGAAGCTTTTCCACAGCGAGCTTACGACTCTCTATAAGCACGGATTAATTAATTGCTTTACAACCGCTGCTACAATTATTATTATACACGTTTGCATAAGACCTATAAGTTTGAAACGGTGCAATAAAATCTTCGTAATGTAAGATAATTTATATAAAATAAATAAATGTACCGTTTCTTATGCCCTTTTATGTGATTTCATTTATTTTCCTTAAATGTTTTTGCAATAAATGATAAAATAAATAAAATATGAACCTGCTTTGGCTATTCGGAAGCACGAGACTATACTCATGAGTTTTTTTTTAGTTCAGCTTTAAATGCTTGCGCTGTTTGGGAGAACGCAAATTTACACATATGCAGTTTTTATAGATCGAAACCCGGTCATTTTGAATAAACAGAAAAAAATTCCTCTATTTTCTCCAATCTGTTTTAAAATGGTACTTGCAAAACTAGACGTGAAACGGAAACTGTGCCAAGTTTCAAAAAAATCAATTGGAAAACAACGATCTTAGAGCGCGAACGGACGGACAGATAAACTACCTTACTAATATTATATAGTAGCAATAGCATATAAAACAAATCAAAGCAACTTACCTTTGATTGGCGCATTTGACATGTTCGTTCATTTCCGTCGGTACGCATGAATTCCTAAATTTCAATTTTAATCAGATTTCATGAATTCCGTAAAACAGACGTGAGCTTATGTATTCATAATATTACTTGTTACAATTATAAGCTTCAATTTAAGATAGTAACAGTTTCAAGAATGCCTTTCAAAGGCTGTGATCGCTAAAAATACAAACACGCGATTCGCGTACAACTGAAGCTGCCGGGTAAATAGGCGATTTCGATGAACCATAAACCATGTTTGCCCGAATGTGCTCGAAAGCAAACGTTTTTATCAAATATCTGTACCTCGCTTATGCGCCAAATTCAGATCGTCCGACCATTATAGTATGTGGTAGTAATTTATTTATTTAAAGACAACTAGTGAATGATACATTAATTATTTATATACAATTAACTAAATTAATATAATACAATTAATTAGACTGACCGATTAACCAACTGGTTAGAAACCCTTACTGCGAAGCCAAGGGTCGTGGGTTCGATTCCCGCCCGGGACAAATATTTGCGTGCATGAACATGTCTATTTATTTTATGTCGGGTATAAAATATCTATATATTATGAAGAATATTAAGTATGTATACCATTTGTCTGGTACCCGTGATACAAGCTTACGGCGCTGTGTGGGATGTCCCAGGTATTACGGCGACTAGATGGCCGAGTGGTTGAACACCCTAAATGCGGAGTCAACAGTCGCGGGTTCGATTCCCGCCCGGGACAGATATTTGTGTGCATGAACATGTTTATTTCGTTTCGGGTCTGAGTGTATAATATTTATCTATGTATATATTATTAAAAAAAGTATTTAAGTATGTATATCAATTGTTTAGTAACCCATAATACAAGCATAATACTTGCTTACTTTGGGACTAGATGGCGCTGTGGGTTGTCCCATGTATTATGTATTATTGTATTATTATATTATTATTAATACTTACAAATAAGATAACCACTTGTCTATAACAAAATGACAAATGTACACTCTGTTGAAGTTTACTACAGTATGCATATATGTTAATCTAAGTGTAAACGAAAGTGGTTACAATCTCAAACATTAATTGAAACAATATATTTTATAACAACAATGAAATACAAAAATGAAATGAAAGACAATCAAAAGAACAAAATAGTGACAAGGAATCAACTCTAGTAGATTTTCCTCAATACTTAAACAAATAGTCCCTAAACATGTCCTAATACGTAATACAAAGCATTTGCAATTTATTAGCTACAGCTAACCTCTTTCGTGTTATTATGAAAAAAAAAGCTTTCGTACGGGCTGTAAATATAAAGAAAAATGTGAAATAGAATAATACAATCAGAGCTAGCGAGTTATTGTTCAAACGCTCGCGGAGTCGCGAAAAATTTAATAAAACGAGCGAGGACGTCCCCTTTCGTTTGCAATACAAATATTAATCTCTCATAGCGCCGGGTCGGCTGCAATCCAATTGTGTACGAACCCTCTTGACGTGCCGCGTTCGGTCTTGTCCCATAAAAATGTACGGTAATTGTGAAGTTGTAAGTGCAAAATGTAATGGAAACGTAACTTTTTGCGTCAGCAAGTTAAAATATGTTTTGTCTTTGTCTTTCAAAACTGTAAGATAAGGACATAATATGTTTTAACTAAACTAGATCCAAATAAACATTTTTGAATTAGCCAGTATACGAACAATGTACAAACTTCTTTTTCTTGGTCAGATATATTTGAAGACTTAAATTCAAGCGTTCTTTTTCTTTTCATTTAATTTTTTGATACTAACATTCTATTAAGAATGTTATGTTAATAAAAATAAAAAAAAGCTTCACAATGTTGCCAACAGTAAATGGAAATTTAATCTTTAATCAATCCAAATATGTGTAAATTCTCCAGTCGGAATTTCGTGATATTCGGTGTCACTTTTCATAACACATTGTCGTGACACTTGGAAGTATTACGTTTTTCCTATGTTTTAATATTGTTATATCATTTTCACCAAGATAATAAAATTACTACAGTCAATACAATACAGTCTTAGTTGATTAAAAATTGTAGAAACGTAATTTTAATAGAAATCGTAATATTAATTTGTTTTCAATCACACAGTGATATTCCTGACACGCAGATCCATTGCGAAAACAAATAAACTTATGTAGTCGCAGTACTATACAAGTAACTCAACTGGACGAAAGTGAGTGAATGGACCCAGTTTTGAAGGATTGATTTTTAACGCGTACGCCGCTTCCTTGTCTCGAATTACTTACCTATAGTATACAGAATCCAATAATCCAGAACCCAACCCGCAGTGGAACAGCGTGGTGGATTTAAGCTCCAAGCCTCGCTCACCCCGGGGGAGGCCTAAGCCCCTGCAGTGGGGTAAAAATGGGCTGATGAAGTGAAAAAGTGACGTGTACAGAATTGTTTGCAAACAATAAATCCTGTTTATTACAATAATTTTATACCATACCACCAGCCCATTAATGCCCCACTGCAGGCTCTTAGGCCTGTCCTCGAGATGAGGGGGCTTGAAGCTTAATCCACCACGCTGTTCCAATGCGGGTCATTGGATTTTAAGAGGATTGTGTAGTAATAAATTTCCATACAAACTACGTTAACGGTTGCACCCCATTACACTTTAACCGATTGGCACAAAAATTATATGGTATTCAGATAAACAAAAACGAAGTTTGTAGTTTTGTACGTTTTTAATTACTTAAATATTTTGGCACATCATAAGAAAAAAAAACTTAAATGCGTGGATGTATCAAATCATGTATCAAAATATTTAAAAAATTAAAAACGTACACACCTAGTTTTTATTTATCTGAATACCAAAGTATATTTCTTTTGTGCCAATCGGTTAAGGTTTAACAATATGCAACTATTAACGTCGTTTATATGGAAATTTGGCACTACACAATTCTCTTAACGACTGTCATCTATTGTTAGCAACCGCGACCAACGGCTTAACGGTCTCTCCGAGGCACAGAGTCAGTCAAAATAATTTTATGCCGTCTATACAATTATATCCTTTTCCCCTGTCAGCTCCTTTTGAAAACCATTCTCTACATGGTGTATTTTTATATATTTCTTAGTTGATTTCTGTTGAAATATATCTAGAGTTTTTCTGCGTATTTAAAAATACGAGACGAAACAAACACATCGTTCGGTTCAAAGAAAATCGCGCAAGGAAATGAGACGTATTTTCCCCCGCCCCCATTAGTGAATAGACAAAGCGAAACAAAAATCCATTAAGTGCCGAGGGCGCTAAGTAAATACGTATAAAGGAATCGTTACACGAAATAGAGCAAGGTTTGTATCGATGAGCGGAGAATAAACCGTGGCTTAGCTTCGGGATTATTATGGTATGAACATACGATTCCCTTTTTATCTTATTCCATCGAGACAATTACAATTTTAGGACGTATTCACACCTAGCTGACAGTGAGTTGCTTACAGGCTTACAGTCTACCGACGCGGGCGGCGTGATATTTATTTATTCGGAAGCAAACAGTTATTCGTGATAGCCGAGTGGTGGCGAGCCCGTTTCTTGTTTAGAAGGCCGTGGTTCGAATCCCAAGGCATGTGTACCTATAAGTTTTTTCTAACTTATGTACATAACTATCACTGACTGTGCTTCGGAGACCACGTTTTAAGGCGTCGATCCCCGTTGCCATCAATAGGTGGCAGTCGTTAAAATCCGTTACCCCGCATTGGAGCCGCGTGGTGAATTAAGCTCCAACCCTCCTCGTCCCGAGGGGAGGCCTAAGCCCCTGCAGTGGGGCATTAATGGGCTGATGGTATGGCATGATAAACAGTTATTTACATGAATACATTGCGTTTTAGGACAGATAAACTTAAAAACCTAAAGCTTCATTTTTATAATAAACAAATAAAAGAATTACAAGTTATTTATCAGAATACAAAAAAAAAATTGCAAAGAAATTATTTTACTTAAAAATGCAATACGAATTGAATACACTTTATTATATAACGTGCTAACACTTGTGACATTTTTAACATATGAACTTCGAATTGCGATAAGTACTAAATAGAGCTTTGCTAGGACAATACTAGGATATTTTATGAAGAAGTATAGTGTAGTATTTACATGAAAATAAAACAACGTACTATCTGTCTTGGTGCGTGTGAAGACATTACTTCCATATTTTACTTGCTGGCGCAACGCCAGCGTACAGTCAGCAAGCTTACTGTCAGCTTAACCTAAGCCCTCAGCAGGACCGAGCACTTCGAGGCTCGTCCCCTTCTAGTGTAATCGACGAATACTTCTAAGTAAAACATTACATCGAGTTTCATACCACGCATCTTTCTTATAGAGACGTCATGATAGTCACGGCAAGAGGGAAACCTATGTGATGTGATCAGTTTGGCAATTAAACGTACTGCTTTACTTTGTAACATACCGAGATTTGTGGCTCTAATGAGTGAAATATGTCACTTGTCACTTAATTTTCCATTTTTAATTCTTGCTGTATAAAAGACACTCAAGGTCAATCCTACCACAATCGACCACATAGTAATATTTGTTCTTTCATAATTGATTAGACAGAATAAACAAGTGTTTACATACATAAAGTTTTTTTTTATATTCAAAATTAAAACTTCTAGTTACTATGTTATGGAAAATTAAAAATTTCATGAAATCCATTTTTTCCAATACTTAATAATCAAATGTTTATTACATTGTATGTAGTAAATACTTCATAAAAGTACGAATTGACTAGAAGGCCTTTTCTGCGTTTGCCGTCTAACCACTCATACTCTAACTAGCTGGTGCAGGATGACGAGTTTTAGTCCGAGTTTCAATGTACAAGTCCCCGCACGCCGGTTTGCACAAAATTGCATAATGTCACTTCGATACCGTGAATTGACATTTATGACTCTATTAAAACCAAACGCTGCTGTCAAATTAATTTATGAGAAACTTACATATGCAGACCATGGCACAGATTACAACTTACGAAAGCCCTGTTGGGCATAGCAAATTAATGGGAGAGATTTTCCGCTGTAACGTTAACACAAATATAGTTATAACTTTATAAAAAACTACTAGTTGTACAAGCCAGTTAATACTTAATTTATCCATGCTGCGTCGGGGTTTTTCGAATTTTTAACCCCTCGACCTTTCGCCGGACCCCTGTTACACGAACACCATTTAATTATCTCCCGCACGTGGCAGCTGCGTTTTATAATACATAAATACGTATATATGTAACTTACTATTATATTTCTAAAATGCTATACGCTATTCTCAGGGGATGATAAAGAAAAATAATTTAAATAAAATAAAAGATGTCCAGGATAAAATAAAAATCAGGTCTTCAATTTCAGAAAGTTAAATCATTTTTTTATAGACTTTAAAACAGTTTTGATATTGAAAATGTCTTTGAAACGATATTAGAACGAAAACCCAGAAAAGGGAGAAACCTATGTCTTTGGACGTTGAAGAGTTAGAAGATTTTGGTGGCAAAGGGATTGTCTTCGAGAGAGGTACAATTAGATTTTTTTTTTCATACTTTCACTACACAATTGTATAGCGGTTCATAGATTACACCTACCTACTTACCTTTTCATCTATATAGTGCCAATATCTCCGAGCAATATGGCTGTAACAGACAGAAGAAAAAGATAAAATTATAAATATTCCATTTTTTTGTCAATTGACTACGAAATCTTAAAAAGTTGCCTATATTACTCCTTGTCCATTCAGTTATGTCTATGCGAAAAATCGCATCGGTTCGTGATCGATGAAACGACTTGAAGAAAGGACAACAAACCTTCGCATTTAGAAGGTTGTATAGATATGACCGATCTTTTCGTTGCAGAATTCCTCCAGCTAACTACATGGAAAAAGGAGGTTGAACGTCCAGTTTGTATGATTAGTGCGTGATATATACTAGGTATATATTCGCACGAGGCAAACAAGGCGCGCCCGCGTCCCCCTAGTTAAAATAAAAACCGTGGAAGCGTGTCGCGCCCCAAAGATCACGTTTCAATCGATAGCGGCCGGGCGTGACAGCGGTTCGGACACTGCCCTGGCTCTCGCGGACAGACAGACAAACTAATCGTACTCCATTTTATTATAGATAGAAGCAGACCCTTCGTTTAGATTCGATTTAAATTTTCAAACGTGAACTGTTATGTAAAAATACATAACTGGCCTTATTGCCAATTTATAGCGTACAACGCACAAAATTACACTGAGAAAAGCGTTCTTCAAAAAATATGATGGTTCACCATCAGTAGAGCAACTGATGATCGGGATCATCATAAATACGAGGATGACGAGAAAGGAAAAACTACGCGTCATCATAATTACGTTTGACGTTGACGCATATTTTTTTCCTCTTCGTATTCCTCGTTTTTTATTATGAAGGTCATCCATTGCTCGATTGATGATGAACACTTTTCTAAGGGAATTTTCGTTTGAATATGAAATTTTTATTTAAACTGGTGTGATAAATATCTTTCTTTTGAACAATTCTTTTAATCAGTTACATTGCCATTTCCGATGGCGACTGTGCAGTATATAATACAAAATTTTGAGTTATTTGTAATTTTGATTAATTTACCAACTAGACGCTCTACATAAATTACTCGTACACGCTTGAAAAACTTTGATCTAGGATAAAATCGATCAATTCTTAAAATCGAAACGTCTAAAATTATGTCATGTCACACACAACCTATAAACATCGTACAGGGCACGCGACGCCACGCCGCCGCGCACTTATGTGAAAAAAAGCAAGCAAAGAATATTAAAATCCCCTCGAAACTGAAGGGAATTTGCATGGACGGCGACGCGCCTCGCACGTGTTCGCGTGAGAGCACTTTTATTTCTCGTTTCACTGCAGCAAACTGAAATACATACTGCAAAAATTAAAAAAAAAATCGAACAGCCCGTGTCATGTCATGTGTTTGTGCCTTTGAAAACAGGGGAATGTACTTAATTATTTTATAACGAAATGTAATTTCGATTTAAATTTTATAGTTACTTGGCATGAGTTTAGAAGAGAAATTAACTCCTATGGTAATGTTTCATAGCGTAGCTTTCAATGTATATCAGTTGTCTGGTACCCATAATACGAGCTTTGCTTAGTTTGGGTCTAGATGGCGCTGTGTGGGATGTCCCAAGTATTATTATTATCACATGAGAGATAGTGAAAAAAAATCGCTTGTCTAAAGCTGTCTTCTTTTAGCGTGATTGGAAAACAAAGCTACAAATTCATACAAGTATAAAACGATAAGAAATTCTACGTACGATTGATAAAACATAACTTATACTAAATTGATGAAGCGCAAACTGAAGCATAAAAGTTTAATTAATTTAATTAAAATTTATTATTTTTTAACAATGATGAATATGTATTTGTCAATAAATCTACCTATAAATAATGATTTAATATAAACACTGGCTGGTAAGATTTTGATGAACTGTGAAAGGTCGGAGACTCCATACTGGTAAGTTTACGTGGTTAACTTCATGGTGTCGTTTTTATTACAAAAGTTAACAAGATTAGATTTAAATCTTTTGCGTTATGTAGTTAAAATTTTACTTTCAACGAAGAAGATAAGTACAAAAATATTTTCTATACACCCTTGTGATAGTCACGCTTTATAAGCTCTTAAAATTTAAAGGTGAAACAGAAAAAAATTATGTTTTTTTTTTTAAATATATCATTGATTTTCTTTCACTCGTCGTTTCATGGCTGTAGTTTTATTAATCTCCCTTGCGTCCGTCCATAGCATTTTAAGCCGTCTATTCGCCAGTGAACAATACACTGCGCTTTTGAACAAAGCTTTGGGAGGTTGAAATTTAGCTATCGTCCGAGCTGGCCGTGTGCAATTATATTATTGCGAACAGCAAGCCTGGTTGTTCACTAACTAACAATCCTTTTTCGTGTTTAACTCAATAACGGACAATAATTTTTTTGTTATTGATCGTAACCGTTTAAATAAGAAATATACTCCCTCGTTCGATGTATTTTATTTATTATGTTTTAATATTTATAGAAATTATTTTGTCGTAGTATGTTTATTAACTTGTAAAAGAAGTTAATAATTTGTATCACTAATTTAAATTATTAAAATTGTTATTGTGTGTAACTTTAAGTGGTAGTATAATGCAACATCAGTCTGTGGTAGTCAAGCATACTCTAAAACTAAGGGATGAATGTATGTTGATTCTGTTACTGCATTATTTTTGAAAAAGATTTTTCTTTAACTAATAATTTAAAAAAATATAAAACATTCATATTTCAATATGCTATCTAGACCCAAACTAAGCAAAGCTTGTATTATGTATTACTTGTATCACATACACAGATATTTAACACCCAGTCACGTGTAGCATATAGTTATAGTTTGTCTTTTTTTTAAGGAATTATGTTGGTATACTGTTGCTAATTATGTTCTCTTCATAAACTGATAGATCTTCAATCGAATAACTGCCTGACAACCGCTTAGCCTAGACCCTCCCTACGAAGCTGAAGGTCCAGGGTTCGAATCCCAGTCGGGTCTTCAGTATTTATATGATGAATTTTAATACTGGTACCGGGTCTTGGTTGTTATTTGTATGTGGTGTCTTCACTTAGTACCCAAAACACAAGCTAATGCTTAGTTTGGAGCCTAGACGTTGTTGTCATGTATACGTCATTATTATTATTAACTATCACGTTGTGCAAATACAGTGATAGCAAAAACCCTTTAAAAAATTTATACACGGATGTGGGATCACCAAAGTTAACGAATTTGTGACGAAATTCACTAACTCCGTAGTCCTAACAGTCTTTCTCATAGCCTTTCATTGTTTTTATTTGAATGTAATTTGGCCCATACCTAGCTGCGGTGACAAACCGATTTAAACGTAGTGGAATATAGAAGAAGATAGAATCGACTATTTCTTATTCAAACGTTTAATATAATTTTTGAGACAAATATTTACTAAACTTACTATGATGGATACTTCTTACTACTACACATCCTTTCCATTTCTTTTTTCCATTCAGTCTCGCGAACTTCATTATAGTTTCACTAAAACTTGTTGACATCGGAAGAAGAGCCGCATGGAGGGGCGTAAAGTGACAAGGTACTGTAGGAAGCAATGCGGGATACTAGGCAGTTAGCAAAAAATTCCTGAAGGGTATAAATGTTCAAGGTGTTGCGTTAACTGTATAAAATATTAACCCGGAAATACTTGAGATATATATTGTATATATATAAAAGAATAAAAAAGGTAGAGAATTTTTTTATTTAAATTGGTGTGTCAGTTGCAGAAAGGCAAAGAGTGAACTGAACCGACACAATTTTTTTGTGTCCATGTCTTCCATTCGCTATGAAATATTTAATAGAATTTTCGTCTCTCGTCATTTCTGATTTTCTAATTCTATCCGAATGCTGTTGCGATATAGGTACTGTAAATACGAGACAATTGATATGTACAGACTTACATACATCTTATTATAATGAACATACAACCTCATTCAGATGAAGCTTGAGCATAGCTTTTATTTATTAAGTAGTTAGCCAGATTCATGGTGCTGAATTTTATTCATATATTTATTCTATTTTTTATTTTTACTTTCATGGAGGAAGAACAGCTTAATTTAATTTACATGATTTAAAAGACAATTTTGGCTAAGCTAATTTCAGCTTCGAACAGATAGTAATTTTAGTATAATTTAAGACATTATACGCATGAGTAAATGAATAATAAAACCTGGGACATCCCACACAGCGCTATCTAGTCCCAAACTAAGCAAAACTTGTATTTATGGGTACCAGACAAATGATATACATAATTAAATAATTTTTATAATATTTACACATATATAGATATTTGACACCCAACACGTGTAACATGTGGTTATAGTTTACCTCTTTTTTTTTTAAGTAATTATGTTGGTATACTGTTGCTAATTGTTTATAAATTGAAGGGGTGAGTGGACAAAGGTTTTATCCGAGAAAACAAAATAAATCGACTTTTTACATGGAATTACATTTTAGATTATTTTTGCTATAGCAACCTGACAAACATGCATACATTTCAGGCTTGCAAATGTGGTACAAGCAACATAAAACCACTCATAACTCATTTTGAAGTTTTTGGTTAACACCTTTGTCCACTTACCCCTTCAATTGGGACGTTGATAAGTGTTTTGGATGTTCCTATATCAATAAATACATTTTGAGTGTGAGTTTATGCGGGACGCTGCTGCACTGCGCGTGGTAGTGTGGTTACTACAGGACTGTCCCGCTAAACACGAGCAACCTGGTCACTTTAGTGTAATCACGTCACTCGGCCGACGCGGGATGATATATAACACCATTATGGTAACAGTGCAAGAATAATAAAAACGGGACAGTGTTTCGTTATTTATTGCGTACATCTCACTGATATATTAGAAACACGCGAACGCACTGTATCCGCCTCGAGTCGTGTAGGTTCACCGCACTACGTAACTCGCGTTACATGCCACATACACTCTAATATATACGCTTCCATGTGGAATCAAAACCAAATTAACAAATATACTTCTTTTATTTGCTTGTTCCCTGAAGAAGTTTAACAAATATAGATCGACACATCCCTCAAAAATCATTAGATGGTTTGTATGTGCATTCACGGTTTAGAACAAGTGTTTTTGTACGTCACATGCTGAAGTCACGACTTTAATAGGTATAAAAAAAAATAGGAACTAAAATTTAAAAAAATCGACGTGATTTATCATTTACATAAAAATTGTTTATGGTTGATATTCTGTGTTCTCTGTCTCTCTCGTGTATACGTCAGCGTAACGGTAACTAGCACAGTAAAATAGGTAATATTATGTTTTCTATTATTTTTATTTCGACTCACTGTATTACAATCTCGAATGAATGCCTCATCTCAAATTGTATTTATCATAATTTATCTAGAAAAATTGTACTCTTTCGTATTCTTGTGATAATTCACAATTTTACTGTTCAATTTCAGTAAGAATAGAAATTAACTGCTCTTCAGTCGCAGAACGTCTTGTGTAAAAGGCAAAAATTATTATTATTATTAATATTGTTATAAAAATATTACCACAAACCCAAAACAACCCAATTAACCACAAACTTTCTAATCTACCTGGATCCAATTCGTACTAGAATAAAGCCTAACACTGTTTAGAAATTGATTGCATGTTCTGTCTTTTTAATTAAATTTATAATATTCCTGAAATTTAATTAAATGTCAATCACAATAAAAAATAAACTATTAGTTAAGTTATCATTTAAATGTTAATCACAATAAAACCAATGAATAATAATAATAACGTATACACGACAACAACGTCTAGGCCCCAAACTAAGAATTAGCTTGTGTTTTGGGTACCAAGCAAAGACACCACATACATATAACTATTAATAACTAATACAATTATTTTATTTAAAAAATTATATTATTATTGAAATATATTAAATTGCTATCACATTAAAATCAACTATTATAGTTATTTCACTAGTAAAATTATAACTTTATTAAACTTGTAATATTATTATTAAACACCATATAATAAACGGAGTACCTATGAGTATATTTGTACTGATTTGAACAGATACGTCTGCATCTATGAACATTTACGGAACGTCTCATCTACATTTCGCGCCAGTCTATTGTATGCTTTATTGCATACACAAAAGGTATCGCAATCCTTTGAAAGTGTTTTCCTTAGGTAAAACGTAAAATATGTCCCAAACATCTCGGCATGCGACCGTAAATGGTACAATTAAAGGGAAATGGATTTCTATGACAGATGCGCGTCAGTTATTCATGTAGCCATTTATTTACTATGCCTACGACAACGTCGAGAAATGTTTGCCATGAAAATATACAGAAAATTTTCTCGTGTATATTCGTAGAGGATTTTCCTAAATTCTTATTTTATATATAATTAAAAGTTCAACTCAGTTCAAATCAGTAATTAAACTCTGTTAGTTGATTATATGAATATAACAATTTCTTATCCTAAAGAAATCTAAATAATGTATTTCATTATTAGCAATATAATATTATTTTGCGTATACCTGCATCTACAAATACTTTGTTCCATATTAGTAGGAGCATTGATTTCAAATATTTCTAGAGTTAATTAATAAAAAAGTAAATTTTAATATTAAAAATATGGGCAGCCCATGAAGGCATTCAAATTATTAACTAACAAGCCTTTACATCTCGATGTGAAATAATGCACCGATTACTAAGCTACTATAAAAAACGAATTCTCAGTAAATGGTTTTTCGTTTGTGTCAATTTGATGGTGCGCGAAAAATAACGTTATTTGTCTCAATTTAATATCCACTAATTTAGAATTCTAATGTAAATTAGCTATACTTAATTGAAGCCTATTAATTAATTATATGAATGGTATACTTTTTCATTTTTAATCATATTTATAATCTAAAAAGTCGAATATTTTTCACGTACAGATCAGAATAATGTGTTTTATTGTTGGAAATAAATACCGAAATATGTCTGCAGTTAATTATATTCACTAAAATAAAAATCCATTTTATATTCGAGCCAGTTGAAGCTATAAAATTGTTAATAAGGTTTTTCAAAACAAAACTACAAACGGGGTGCTGTCGCTATCAAAACATGCTATTTGAATAATTCATTTGCCATCAATTGTCGCGTGAACTAAACGAGCGTATTTTTCCAAACTGCAAAATAACTAGTTCAGTCACAATATTCCATTAAAGGCATAGGCTAACTTATCGAAAATAAAATAAAACTTTCGTGTTCAGTTTAATATAATCCAATTACTTGAGCAAAGTTAGATTATTTCTGTCAATAAACTCGGAACGAATAAGTTAAACTTAACTTTCTTTACAACAAGCTTTAATTTGTAATGTCAACAAATATAATTCTTATTTCGATACAAATTTATTCTCGTTCTAAAATTATCATCCGACAAAATGGATGTGTTAATTAATTTGCTAAATGCAAATGAAATTTTTTTTTGAACCGAAGATAGTGAATTGGCAATTTTCAACGCGGAATTCAAAGTCAAACGATAAAGGGAGGGGCATATAGTGAAATAAATAAATAAAACAAGAGGCAGAGCATGAGTTTAATTGCCTGAGACAGCAGAGAGTGGACATAGAAGAGAAAGAGATGTATTACTTATTCATCTCTTTCTCATCAGGCATTTAATAAGTCTACGGTTTTACTCCACCAAAAGATTAAGTGACCACATCTCACTTTATAAGAACGACATGTGTTTTACAATTTGAATGTTTAAAGTTCACGTTTGATCAATACGCCAGTTGACTATTTCAATAAAAAAATATTTAAATGAAAGAGTTTTCTAAATGTATCAAAATAGTTAAAGAATTTTAAAAAATAAATAATTATTAACAAAGTTATGAATGTTTGAAATGTCCTATTAGACAGAGAGGGAAATACCCTACAGCGTACTTATGTGTGACGTGAGCCGATTGAAAATAATGTTAAATTACGTTTTGCAAGAAAGAGACAGATATAATTTTAAAAGCTCATAATTTTCCATATTTTTCAACCGAATATAATTTTGTTTATAAATTTTGTTATCGTATAAAGTCTGCTTTTATATTTTCGTGATAAAAATATTATATTTAATAACAGTCAAGTACCGTATTAAACAAATAGCAACGACCTATGTAAAATGAATAAACATTTTAGGTGTACATGTCTCTAACTGTAGTGTACGAATGACCGATATTAATTGCCGGGCGTGGACCCGCTTTTAACTCAACAAAGGGGTAATGTCGACGAAATAAAACAATAAAAAATGTCCGAGCGTAGCAACAGTAACGAATATATTAATAATACGAGCAACGCTGGGGGAGAATAATGTACGGTTAACAAAGCACTGCGCGTGCCGTACCCAACGACAGCTGCGAGCCTGTCTACATCTGCGCACGCGTACAGACAAAATCATACACACGTATCCGATAAACCGCACGTAACGAAAATCGTACATGTTTTTCTGGTTTGTGTTTTTCGTAAGCTCAGCTTTTATTTTCTTCAGTTCAAAAAAAATTGTATCTATAATGTTTACGAGGTAATTAGTCTGCACTGAGTACGTCGCCCATACGTTAAGTACCTACAAACTACAGATTTTTGGTAAATATATAAAGAAAACCTGAAAATAAGTTGTCTATTGTTCTCGATACGTGGCTCTTCTTTCTCCTTGTTATATCACCTGAATAATAATAATAATAACGTATACATCACAACAACGTCTAGGCCCCAAACTAAGCATTAGCTTGTGTTTTGGGTAGCAAGCGAAGACAACACATACATATAACAACCAAGACCCGGTGCCAGTATTAATATTCATCATATAAATACTGACCCGACCTGGGATGCGATCCCGGGACCTCCAGCTTCGCAGGCAGGGTCGCTGCCCACTGGGCTAATATAATAACGTTGAGTTTAATACTTCTGGTGAAATAAATTTTGTATGGAATTCAGCGGTATGGTTTATTCTTAACGTCAGATTGTTCATTGCTACAAGAGAATGTTCCGTAATAGAAACAGAAAATATATATTTTACACACATACATACGAAAAAGCGCTCAAAATTCATCATATTACCATATTTCATTATGCACCACACAAACGTACAAAATTACGACGGAGTGCACACTTTGCTCCCCCTATAACAAATGAGTTGCACACTGTGCGATATACCCCTCTAAGTCCACCGCTAGGGTTGCGAAACCGACTTTTACTTGTTGAATACGTTTTATGTGTCATACGATGCGATCGATCGATCAACCGTCCTTCTATTACGTTCGCTTATATAATTGGTAACCTGAAATCGATTTTGTAGTTTCGCCTAATAATCTATTCGTAAATGTAATTACGTGTCTAAAGCAATTTGATCTACGATTACGTATTTTAATGACAAGTGACTTAAAGTTCTTTGCGCTGTCCTTATGTAAATTGGTATTCTTGGTGTCCAATAACATGAGTTCATTACTAAGTTTTATAGGTTTCTACAAAAATAAATGTTTACATTGAAATTTATATAGTATATTATGGATAGGAATGCTAATTTAAGAAAACATACAATTCGATATTTTTGGAACATTTAATTTTTTTATTTTAAATTATCTAAAACATCAGTATTTTTTGTATTTTAAAACATAATTTTATTCATTTACTTATCCACGGCTTAATGTACTCTAAATATATCTGTTTATATTCAACGAAAATATAATATTTCATTGAAAGCTTTGTAAGTGCTAACCCTAGAGACGCGGGGTCGTCGGCTGCAATTTAATCACCTAATGTATCAACGTGCATTCAGGGCTGCGACACAGTTTACTTAAACGCCGCTGTAAGTCACTGTGATGCTTTTATCTTTTATATTATTTCAACGAACAGTTTATTGCGCTGCATTTCGTACCAATTATTTATTGAATTATCAGGAATACAAAATAATGTTAAAATGCGTATTCATATTCGTGACAAACCTTTCAGCGATGTATAGTATTCAATTTAGTATATTTTTTATTTTTCACTTCACTTCATCAGCCCATTCTTTTTACCTCACTGCAGAGGCTGCAGAGGCTTAAGCAATGCGGGTTAGGGATTGTAACGACCACCATCTATAGACAGCGTCTGGGACCGACTGCTTAACGTGCTCTCCGAGGCATGGAGTCGATGATAGTTAATAAATTTTTATGTAATATAAATGTTTTTTTTATTACAAATGATTAAATAGAAAGCACATGATTTAAAACTTCGTTTATTTTGACAGATTTCTTGATCACATCGAATTTTTAAATTTGTACTTTTTTGTCCTTATATAGCAAAACGTCAACAAAATTATAGCAAAATTCACTTCTGTCCCGGAGTCCTTACTCCAACCTATAAATTTGATTAATGCTGGATTCCAGTGATATAGAAGATTTTTTCCATTTTGCGTAGTGAGTTCTTATACAAAGGTTCATGCAAAACAACTTTTCTATTAAATACTCTCAATGCTTTAAGCTCTGAGACACCTGCTACGGTCACGTATGCGGTCACGTACTATTTCTCAACTATTCAGAAAACCAACATAAACAATCTTAACAAAAACACTATAAAAGTAAGTTCTTGTAGTAGATAACGTAATAAGCTTATGGCGAGTTGCAAGCACTTATGAAACGATCACATTACAGGATTTGTTTTCCAAACTTAAATAGTCTTCTTGGAATTTACCATTGATTCGTTTTAAAGTTATTTTGATCCCCTAGAATCTAATTGATCTACTGTAAATGAACACTTTAAAAAAAATGATGTATTTTTTATGTTTAATCTTTATATTAATTATTGCGTTTCTCTTAGTTTATCTACGGATAAATTATAAATGAACTGCATTCAAGGTAACACGATAATTTGTATGTGCAAGCATCCTCAATATTTGGTATACATAATAATATTCGATCCTCTTTTTTAGATCCTCTATTGCTCTTTTTTTTTAGTAATTGATGGTTTTTGTGTCAAGTACGTTTTTTAATCTAAAAATACAAATAAAACCATATATGATATGCGCACTCCGACTACTGTTCTAATCCATTAGGAACATAAAAATCGATTTTTCGATACCTAATCGAATTTATTATAACTATAATGCTATATTATATAATGCTATAATGCTAAATTTTGTGCTAACTAGCACAAAATTTTATCAATCAAAATTTAAATACACAAAAAAAGTTATAAAAATAAATCGAATTATATAAAAAAGTATCAAAGCTTAAGATATCTAATGCTCAGTTCTCTTTGTTTTGGGGCCTAACAAGTAACTATCAGACAAATTCTACATAAACATTTTTTACGTAATTCTAAATAAATTATAATAATAATAATAATAATAACACACACAATCACAACAACGTCTAGGTCCCAAACTAAGCATTAGCTTGTATTTTGGGTACCAAGCGAAGACACCACATACATATAACAACCAAGACCCGGTGCCAGTGTTAATATTCATCATATAAATACTGACCCGACCTGGGATTCGAACCCGGGACCTCCAGCTTCGCAGGCAGGGTCGCTGCCCACTAGGCTAAGCGGTCGTCAATTAAAATATCGTTTGATTTGATTTTTTGAATGTCTCAGAAAAAGAGAAACAATAAGATGATGTTTGATTTTTTTTTGTTTACTGTCTATATATTGTGTAATTTATATTCACTGTGCAATTAGGTTTATGAACAAACTTGGTATAAGACAACAGTTTGTGCAAAGCCACGTATGTGTACCGCTGCCGTTAGATTACTCTAGCCGTTAGCTCCGAGCTACGGTCATGTAGGCGATGACGTAGTGGCTGCGTAGAAAGATCACGTAGCGTTTCGTAGCGCTACGAGCAATGCACTTTATCATGAACTTGAAAACTTAGTTTGTTTTGACGATGTTTTAGAATTTCTTAGATAAAACTTTCGCTTGAGGATGAACGGGAAGGGGAAGACGAGCGGGGAAAGGAGAGGAAGCAGTGACAAATTAATAAAAGAAAATTATCACACAAATATTTTTATTTAATTTAAAATGATTCGCTTTTCAATCAATCATAATTTTAGTGTATTACAATATAATCCTTGTTTAGTATGTATAACAGAGTAAATGTAAAATGTTTCTATTTGGCAGTCTAAAATTATTTATCATTTTTATGTTCTTAAAAAGTAAAAATTACTTCAGAGTATTTAATGAAACTTGACTTTGTAATGTGACCTTTGTTTAAGACAATTAATTTAACTTTATAAGACAACAAACTCGCGAATTCATCCTTATTTTGTTAGTTCACTCAACAAAAACAGAAATTGTAATAATTTACTGTTAAAGGAATCACGTCATTGTGAGAAGAAGGGTACTCTATTCCCCGTTTAGAGAAGAATATATATGTTAGGATTGTTTTCTTATCGATGATTGGACAGGTTTATTTCTACTATCACTGATAATGATTAAATAGGTAGAATGAAAAGTAAATTTGATTTTTACTTGTCATTATTAGCAGTATTTTGACGCTTTTTTAGACTGCTACTTAGCAAAAGACTGCGTTTTAAATAAAATTTATTTAAATATATACTTATGAACATCTGATGTTTGTGGTATATAGTTTAAAACTATGAAATTCTTTTTGTTCTATGAAGAACAGTACTGTTATCTTAATGACCATATACCTATATATATTTACGAGCATTCTCTTTGAATTTGCTAATGCGAAAAATCTCTTAAAATCATTGTGTGGAACCCGGGCCCCGTTTTCAGTCTACCGTGGATAACGCTCATTGCTGCCATAGAGCGCTAGTTCAGCCATTGTGACGATAATGCGGGCGCTAAATAGAAAAATCACGTCTTACCTCGAGTCCTGAACGTTCGATGGCGTATATAGCTTTGGCCATGAAAGAAGCGAGAGCAACGGCTTTTACGTTGATTATGCTATCTCGTGTATTTACGTTACACATGCTGACTACATGCGGATCATTGGCTTTATTTTCTTTTGTCAGACGTGAGCTATTTAACTCTTGCAACTACCGTCTGTCAGTCATATTACAATAATAGCATAGGAACGTATTAATGGTTTGAGACTACCTGCCGAACCAAAGGTCGCGAGTTCGATTCACTCCTGAGACAAATATTTATACGCATAAACACACCTGTGTGTTGCGTGTCTGTGCGGAAAAACAGTGCGGATACGTAACACGATATAGTCTAGTACCCATGATACGGGCTCTACCTACTTTCAAACAGGACTGCTGTCTATGGTGTATACATTTTACAGCGACAAACTATGAACTCATCAAATATCACATTGTTTAACAAATTTATAATTTATTGTTGCTACAAAATCTGGTAGCAACTATAAGTTATAAACATTGGTTAGAGTAATTCGATGCGTAGTAGTGAATTCATGTTTCATAAAAACCGCTGGAAATACTGGAGTATCTTCGGGAAAATTCGAAAATTTCTAACTGCGTGCTTTATTATGAGATTAACTAACTAGATTGTACCTGAAACTGGCGGAAAAAGTTTGATTAATTCTCGAAGATAGCCGAGTACTACCATGGCAAAGTTGTCGTGAAATACGTATCTGTAAATGAACGTTGAATATAGTGTGCATTTGGTTCAGTCTGTCGGTGTTCCCGACGCTCACCGGCAAAATATGCTTATGCTGTACAAACAAGGACAAACGGCGATAAAACCTAAAAGTATGTTGTTTTCATTTCGTTTTCGTCAAACTAAATTCGATCGCTCCTCTGTCGCTCATGTTATAACCAGGGGTTAAATAGCATAGACGATCTGGGCTGTTAGCGCTGGATAGCTGCACGGACGATTTGGCTTGGCATCGACTTTACCTACTTACTTAGTGCTTACGCGTCTAGTTCACTTAGAAATCTTATTACTTATCAATAGCTATGCATTATATTAAATGTGTACTTATTAATATATTAATTTGAGGGCGGTACTAGGCAATGAAATATGGCAAATCGCAGTGGCGTTGGAAATAATAAACAAAGCAAACATAGCAAATATTTGTAACGAAACGAACATGTATCAGATATTTTTAGGTCAGTTTTTTAGATCTTCAGTAATGGTGATATTCATCTACGTACTTTATATTCTTGTCCTTATAAGAATGTGTTCGTTCGCGAAAATCGAATCTTTCATGCAGCGATGCTCAGAAAAATCCGTATCTCGGAATTTGGTCCATAACTTTTTCGAAATAATCGACTTTTTAATAAATTCCGGTTTTTTTCACCATTTTCGATTTTCCGAAAAAAGTTACAGACCGATTGTAGAATATTTGGTATTATACGATGCCCCACAAGTCCATGCATCTTTTGACACCATTGTCTTTTGTATACTGTCATAAATTTCGGAAATATAGCCGAATTACAATCCCCCACTAAAACGACCCGATAAACATTTTAAATGTTAAAAATATTTTGTATGTGTTGTATGTTTAAATGATTCCAATAGTTTTTTTTTTAGATTCCTTTGAACATAGTTTTACGGATGATAAATCAGTGATGCGACAAGCAAAAGTAAAAATAAATTGTCTGCGTCTTTTTAAATACAAGTCGTAGATCCAATGGATTTCTTACTTTAAGCTCTCGATTACCTCCAACATATAATAGCATCATCATCATCAGCCCATTTTACCTCGCTGCAGGGGCTTAGGCCTCCCCCAAGGTGAGGAGGGGGTTTGGAGCTTAAATCCACCACACTACTCCACTGCGGGTTTGGGATTGTAACGACCGCCATCTATTGACAGCGTCCGGGACCGACTGCTTAACGTGCTCTCCGAAGCACGGAGTCAGTGATAGTTAATGTACTTAAGTTAGAAAAACTCATTGGTACACGCCCGGATTCGAACCATGGCCCTATGGCCTTATAAATTTGAGACAGGTTCGTTGCGCTCTGGGCTATCACGACACACGATATAATAGCATAGCGTAGCTTATTAAAAGTTATTTTTATTCACAATTTCAACTTTTCGATACAACAACCAAAGACAACTCTCCCGTTCCGTGCGTCGATATGTCAATACGTTAATTTGTTGGCACACGGCTATTACAGTGCTGTAACTAATTGATTGGGGCATTTGCGAATTGCGTATATTTTGAGGTATATTTAGAACACTGGCAGCTTTCGTGTCAAACAGTAATTTGAAGTATTGACAATATTTGTAGTTGGAAATGGTGCATTAATTGAAAAAAAAAATGGTCAAAAAAAATATGAAATATATTATAATGGTTATATCTACCCGAAATTATAAATTGAAACATTTTTTTTTAAATTATAATAAAGAAATAGATTGTTACAAACATAATTATGTAGTTCAGTACACTTCATCCTATAATCACAGTAAACAAGTCTCTGATTCCAGTCATTGAATGAAACTATTAATTAATCCCTTTTTTTCGAACCTTTTATAAAATCTGTAAGAGATCTGTATACGTATGTATATAAATAATATCTAGGTATGTAAATGAATTGTGACTGACCTATTGGCCAAGTGGTTAGAGGCTCTAATTGCGGAGCCAAGGGCCATGGGTTCGATTCACGCCCGGGACGTATATTTGTGTGCATGAACATGTCTATTTGTTCCGTGTGGGTGTAAAATATCTATATATGTGTATATTGTAAAGAATACTTAAGTATGTATATCAGTACTCATAATACTCTATCTAGTACTCACAATACATGCATAATACTTGCTTACTTTGGAACTAGATGGCGCTGTTTCGGATGTCCCAGGTATTATTATTAGTTGTCTAGTACCCTTAATACAGGCTCTGCCTAGTTTGACATTAGGTCGCCTTGTGTGAGATGTCAAAGGTATTATTTACTTCATAAAGAAGCTTCGCCGGCATCGATCAATTTTTAAACGAGAAAAGTAACTTATAATTCAATAATTCAATAACCAAATAACAGTATTTTGATCTTTTTTTACTAACATTTGGTTCCGAATGATCTTATCTAAACCAGCCCGTTCAAAATTAAATGGTCTTCAAATTTTTTGAATATCAAATTGATAAACATAAGCATTTCAGCTTTTATTCGTTTTCAGGATAGTGAAATGTATTCCACTTCTATCGGCTCATTAATGCAGGGGCTTAGGCCTCCTCCAGGATGGGTAGGGGTTGGAGCTTAATCCACTACGCTGCTCCAGTGCGGGTTGGTGTATTTTAACGACTGCCATCTGTTGAAGGCGTCCGGGACCGATAGCTTACCGTGTTCTACGAGGCAACGAGCCAGTGATAGTTATGTACTTAAGTCGGAAAAAACTCGTTGGTACACGCCCGGATTCGAACCACGGCCGCACGACCTTATAAACCAGAAATAGGTTCGCTGCGCTCGGCTTATCACGACATTGAAATACAGTGAAATGTATTAGTTTTCACCATCTATAACAAAATAATTGAAATGACTGGCTAAAAATTTACTTTCAATTTGATCCCTAAAATATGTATAGATTGGTTTAATTTTGCTTGGCCCATTATGCCAACACGAGTGGAGCCGCGAACGAAATCTAGTTGTAAATATTTGTTCGTCTTGTAATTTGTTTAGGCGTACCTATACATGTTCTCATACAAGGCACGTTGTACTCTTAAGAGTTTTAGGATTAAAAGGCACACAATCAGCGCTCGCGTCGTTCCAGCGGGATGAATTTGCAAGAATTATGTATGACATTTGGGTTTTTGCGCCGGCCCGCGCCCCGCTTGACTTGCAAATGAAGGGATGTTTAAATTTGCTCACATGACAAGTTGAATCCGCGGATGTTGTGTATATATTTTTTTTATCATATTTTAATCTATTTACCTGGAAGCAAAAAGCGCTTTATATATTGAATATACAAATATAAAAAAAAAGTTAGGGAAGTTGATAATGAAATCATAGACAATAAAAATTCATACTGGTATTCATGTGGAGTATGATTACTGGGCGGAAAAAATGTATCTGCACTCCAACTCTCTCTTGCGTGTAATAAGTGTAACATCGTGTCGAGATAGCCGAGTGGTGATGAGCCCGCTTCTTGTTTAGAAGGTCTTGGTTCGAATCCCAGAAACGGGCATGTACCAGTGAGTTTCTTCTGACTTAAGTACGCCGTTAGTCCCGGTTGCCATCTCATGCCATCTAATGATGGCAGTCGTTAAAATCCGTCAACCCGCACTGGAGCAGCGTGGTGGATTATGCTCGAAGTACCCTCATCCCGAGAGGAGGCTTAAGCCCCTACAAGTAGGGCATTATGGGCTGTTATGGAAGTGTAACTAATGAACAACATTGTTTTCGTAGTAAATGGTGTTTATACGTATTCTTTTATTATACAATTTTCGTAGCTCAATAACTTTAATATACAAATGTGATTGTTCAACAGTCTCACCGTGTTCCACTGAAGCGATGATGCCGTTCATACATACAGCTTTTTTTTTTCGATCTATCGATGGATCACGTGACTCACAAAGTATCTGGATCCTTTTAAAAGTTAGCCTATTCATGGTACACCTGTTTATAATGAATGCAAAGCGAAAATGCGTGTAGGATCTAGTTTATATACACCTCAAATTATTGAAACTATATTCAAATACATTATATACTGATAGAGCTTTGTTGTTTAATACAACAAAATTTTGGTTACATGAATTCTTAATAAATACCCTTAAACAAACAGACCTAAATTACCATTATCTCGTTAAATCTTCAAGAAAATAATACCTTAATGGTTTAAATGTTTAGGTAATTCCAGAGTTTCCATTGATAGTGTTACGGACTATTGGTGCAGATATGTAGGACACAATATCACTGACACCGTGCTTCGGAGGGCACGTTAAGCAGTCGGTCCCGGACGCTGTCAATAGATGGCGGTCGTTACAGTTCCCAACCCGCAGTGGAGCAGCGTGGTGGACTTAAGCTCCAAGCCCCCCTCCTCACCCTGGGGGAGGCCTAAGCCCCTGCAGTGGGGTAAAAATGGGCTGATGATGATGATGATGATGATGTAGAATGCACGAAAACACCGATATAGTTGTACTTAACTTTATTATGAAACAAAATCCCACTGCTTCAATCACAATTCACACAAATTACATTTTTGTCGCACTTATAGCTCGTATTTGATCGCACTTGACTTATCAAGAAAACTGACTGACGTCGCGCTCTCGAAATACCCACCACGCAGCATCGCAAAGTTTCCTATTCTTGAACATTCTATTTTAAAATTCTAATGTCAATTTATCGTGGGAATTTTTTAGGAGCCACCGGCGTAAGTTTGATTGCGCCGAAATCGCGTCAAAAATGAATTTTTCAACCGTGCTAATCCCTTTGACAAAAAGCGTCTGTAAAATAGAATTCAATTTGTGATTTATTTTTATCTCTAAAAAATTGCTCGATATTTCTGTATTCGGTCGATGTGTTTCAATAGCCGCGTGATCTTTTCGAATCTTTTCTATATAACACATCGACGTGCTTCTATACATAGACACGGCGCAATAGCATTTACACAAACCTATCAAATATTTTCCTGTGAAATATCAAATGATGAAAAACTTCTCTGTTGCAAATTAACAGTCCATAATTTATGTATTCTAAAAGCACATACGTAATTTATTTATCACGATTTATAATTTGCATTCTATTACGAGCTCATAAGTACATGAATAGCGTTGAAAACAGACTTCATAGATATGGCAAATTATACGAAGCGAGAAATGACGTCGCACGAGTAAAAGTTTAATATAAGTCCAGAACGTTTATGCCCAACAAACCTTGTAAAGTAAATGGACTCAAGGCAACTTTGCACCGACCTTTGATTACGTCATAACTTGAAACTTGATTATACACCCTGAAAATTTTCCTTAAAGTGACGTCACCGAAGTTCACGCGGACTTTTCGGGAGTTCCCCGCTCGACGGAGTCGCGTGTTGTCACGACTGCAATGCGGATTTACCACTATTGCATTGGTACACGCGAACGTTACTTGGGTTGCATTAACAATTATGAGCTTTGAGGGTTATATATTTTTTCTCGCGAATTCCTGCCAAGTTCTCGATAATTACACTGGTTCTGTTTTGCATTTAGCAGTCTTTAGTACATACCTGTACTACATGCCATCGGACTCACTCAGGTCTAGGGTTGTCAAAACTCTGTTTTTTGGACAGAATATATTTTTTGAACGTAACTTATACGGTATAATATAACTAAGTTAATATGATTGTACGTACCTACTTAGTGTAATCATTTTTTTTTTTAAATTTAAATCGAGCATCATTGTTTTGTTAAAATATTTTGAAATATTTTGCATTTTTGTGACTTGCAGTTTTAAAAACGCTATTTCAACTGCAAGAGTTTCGGTAATTGATTCTAAAAAAAAAAATATTTTGGAAAACTCAATATTTCGTCTTATATACATTAAATTATTAATAATTGTATTTGTCACATAAACATAAGATAGATACAACAAGGGAACAACTAATCACATCATCGAAGTAACTAGATTATCAATCTCGTAAAAGCGGAATGGATTTCGCATCCGAGATTTATTGAAAAGAATTCAAAAAACTACAATCGATTCATTGTAATGCAGCACTAAAACGAGACAGATGGGCTCCAAAGGCGATTTGCGACGTAATTTTTGATGGTTTATCATGTAAAAATTCGACGATAGAATTACTATTTCTATTGTTGATTTGACTTTTCCATTGGCTGAGTGGTTAGAGGATGTAATTGCAAAAACAAGGTCGTGGCCTCGAATCCCGCCCAGGACAAATATTCGTGTGTATGAACATGTCTATTTGTTCCGTACCTGGGTGTAAAAATATCTATATATGTATGTATATGTTATAAAAAATGTTTAAATGTATATATCAGTTGTCTAGTACCCTTAATACAAGCTCTTCTTAGTTTGTGACTAAATGACGCTTTATGAGATGTCCTTTTGTATTATTATTATTGTAGTAATTTAAACCCTACAGTCAAAGTTTTACCGTCTCGTCAGACAGACCCGATAACTTAAAATGCTAGCGTTTCGAAATCTGAAATAAATTCAAAGAGACAGTCGTAAAACTGCCACAGTAGCAATATAAAGTCGATTTCCAATGATCTCTATGTCATAGTTTCGATATAGCCAACAACATTGTTTTAAACTTGGATTTGTAATGTGATTCGTTTTATGTCCTACGGTTTTCGTGCGACTTTTATGTTCTGTAATAACGTTGGGAAATTTTGTGATGCATTTTTAGTGCACGTCGTATTATTATGACGATCATTGTCATATTTTAGATTTTAGGTTAATGCAATTACATATATAAGGGTTTAAGATTATAGTGGAGTTGGACTTCCTAGGAAAATTGACATCTGTCTGACTTTGTAGAAAGAAGGGAAAGAAGGTTGTCGTTTCCTCAGCCGCGCTTCGCGAACTAGTAGCTGTTGTAGTAAAAAAAAATGAATTTACTAACAAAATAAATTTAATAAACTTTATACAAAAATTATTTACAATATTCTAAACACAAGTCCGGACGAGGACTTGCGTACCTGAATGCAGTGCGGTGGTATTTCTACTGGTAACAATTAAATTAATTACCAGGTATTTTATATGTCTTATGAACTTGCCTTTCGCTATTTGATTGGCCTGACGTGTTTTGACAATTTTGTGTTTTAGCCAATCAGAAAACGTTTGGTGTCATTCGAAAATCCAAAATATTCGGGTGGTGCGATGACCTGTGTATTCTGTCAGGAAGAAATATTGTTTTTCAAATTATTTGATGATAACGAAAAATGAACGGAAACTGTTGTGACATAGAGGTCGCCGATTTGGACTTTAGTATAAGCGGTCAATGCCCTTATACATATACTAAACGAAGCTGATGTCGCACTAGCGCGCAAAAAGTGAGGAGCTGAAATTACACTAATCATACACTGATTAGTGTAATTTGATTTAGTCGCCTCTTGACCTTTTCCTCTGATATATATGTTGCCTAAGCGTATTTCAAGCGTAATTCATTATATATAACTATCCCTTTTTGTATCATATGTTGTTAAGTAACATATTTCGCTCTCAGTTTTATATTCAATGTAAGTATATGCTTACGATGTATGTATGTCATTGCGGATCAATTTTCGAACGCGATGCTGTGTGAAGGTGTGTCACCTTTGCTTTGTTAAAACATCAAAGGGTTAATGCGTTTAGAATTTCTTTTTTTTTTTTTAAATAGGTAACTAATAGCCAAGTTATGAATGTAATTTCCTTTTAGACATCAGTGTGATGGGTACAGCAGCGCACACACAGAACAGAATAATCGTGTATAGCACTAGTCACAGATCTGTGCGGCTGGCAAACACTCGGATGCGCAGGTCCGCCGTACTTCCCGCCGCGACGCTTGTATGGAATTCAATATGAAATTAGATTACTGTTACGTTTTTGTGAATAACTTCAGAGCCGTTCAGATCGTTGGCGACTACCTACTGTATATGGTTGTACCTTGAGACAGAGCTTTCGGTTACGGCATTGCGTGTGTTTGCTAATGTAAATAATAGTAATATATTAATAATAATAGTACCTGGAACATCCCACACAATGCTATCTAGTCCCAAAATAAGGAAATATGCTTCTATCATGGGTATTAGACAACTGATATACATACATAAATATTATTTTATAATACATGTATGGATATATTGCCATCAATACATGGCAGTTGTTAGAATCCACCAATCCGCCTTGGAGCAGCGTGGTGGATTAAGCTCCACGCCCCCTCATCCCGAGGGGAGGCCTAAGCCCCTGTAGCGGAGAGTTACTAGGCTGATGGTATGGTACTGTGCATATATGGATATTTTACATCCAGACCTGTAACAAATAGACATACTGGTTCATGCATATAAATATTTGTCCCGGTCGGGAATCGAACCTGCTTCCTTTGGTTCTGCAGTTAGGGTCTCTATCTACTCGACAAGAAAAAGATATTAAAAAACTTTTGTTAGCTTACAGACTATATTTTTTAACCATACTTTGATTTTGTTTTCTTGTAATAAGTACAAATTAAAAAAAAAAATTCAGTATCAGCCAACTACATAATTGCAATATTCACAAATTATTACATCATGCACTCAACTTTTCGATATCATCTTAACGTCCAATGTACATCTAAAATTAAACAGATGCGATTAATTTTACAATTGGTAAGTTGTATATGTAATTAATATATAAGAAGGTCAAAATTTAACATATATCATATTTGTTTAATGTATAAAAAATCTAGAAAATACATAAATGCTAATAACGAGAAAATACCTATAATTTTAAAATACGAATGTCTTTGTAGCAACGCAATTCAGACCGGCACCGCATGCAGTGAGTGTTCTTTGTTAGATTGCGGTTAGGCTTCGCGTGATGTACAAAATTCATTTATTTGGAAAGAAATAGGAAACGGATTCTTTGAATATAATTTGCAACACGCGAAAATATCGCGTGTTAATCCATTATTTGGCAAGGTGTTTTATAAGAATTGTGATAGAAAAATATTGAATTAACATCGAAAGCAAAATATTTCATACGGCGGATTTGCGACGAATTCAATCGCAGTCCAAATTATTATAAATCGAGCTATAAATTTATCGGAAATCACCGGAAATTACGAAATTTTATATTAAGTCAGTGCGGGATGTCAAATGAATACGTTCACACAAAGCTCTAAAGATTAAGCTCAAAAGTCCATGGGTATACCAGATGTTGCCCAGACGCTCCACATCGACAATCCGTAGTTTCAATGTTTTAAAAAATCTGATCTAATTATTTTAACAAAGGATACGTAGAAACTCGTTGTAATTGCGAAAGCCATTACTAGATATTGTTTTAAAATCAATGATTGTTTAGTATTAACACATAATTTTAAAAAATCTAATTAAATTTTCGACTGACTCGTATTTGTATTACACGGCTACGAGTACATTTAGACATTTTAATAGTCAATGAGAAAGCGTTTGCACCAGCTTTTAACAAACCATATGCATTACAGTTGTTTGAGACGTAATTATGTATTATTTATATAACTGAAAATAAATTACTATTCATGTTAATACTTATAGTTAACTATTACTTGCAAGCTATGAAAGCTCGATTGGCAACATCGTAGAACAACACTTAACGGCCTTTTACGTTTCTAGTGATGAAAAAAAAGCCGATAAGTCTTACACATAACGGCTTCTTTCTATTAGTTTTAATTACTAAAATCAAAAAAGGCCGTCAAGTGTAGGACTTTTTCGATGTTCTTTTATATATTTTAAGTAATAGTCGGATTATTTGGCTATGATGATTCAGTAAAAGTAAGCTTTTCATTGTATGCGCAATTTTTAATCTTGTCGCGATGTACTTGTCAGAAGCTTTTAAGTCCGAACCGCATCGTTAATGACTTCACACACGATGGGTTTGGGTCAACGGTTTCTGAAGCGTTAGTATACTGGCACTTAACAGCCAATATCCGGTCGATCGCTCTCTTAGACCGGAAGCAGATGCGGCGCCGATTGCGCCCGTCGCGAGTTTCAACCGTTTATTTTCCATTCCCGTATCCGATTTCTGTGTCTGTCTTTAAAAAGAATTTCATTCTAACGAATTACTGTAATAAAAGTTTATCATATCCTTAACTTTGTTTCGGATTTGTTTTTCGAAAAACACGAATGCATTATCGATTTAGCTTTCAAAGATATGTGACGTCATTGTCGTCTCTGCGTAGTTCTTAAGTACCTAATTTTATCTCATAACATACCTTAATATGAGTGTATATTTTTATTATGGTTATTACGTGTACATTCCGCACGTTGATTGTAGACCTTTCTTCGTAGCTAGTTTTGTTCTAGAAATTGGGACCCAAAACAGACGAACAATCAAATTTTATGGGATTCTTCTAAAAAGCACTAAAACTTTTGAACCATCGAATATATATTAAAATTGTAGTAGATACTCGAGTCTGCAAGGAATCGAGTGATAACAACTTAGCCAAATTCAACACTTTAAGAACGTGGGAATAGAAAAAACGGATATAGAGTAATAGGAGAAAGAGGATAGAGAAAAAATATTATGGCGAAGAGGTATTTGAGCCAACACCGATAATTTGGCTATTACGCCGATTTTGTAAATATGTAAATAAATAAAATAACAAAAATATATAGCTTTTACAAAGTAGTTACTATTTTTAGTAACGAGTCCCTGAACTACTAGGCTTGTAAGGAATATATCAACTAGGAAGTATAATTTATACGGTTGTCCGAAGCGAATTGAACTACCGGGAAGAGTTTATCAATTAGCCTTAACCATCATATTATATTCACGAAGCAATCTCGCAGTTTAGTAATCCCTTGATTAATATGTTAATCCCATTCTACGTGGAGAAAGCTTCTACCTCCGAGTAGGTACGCCGATTCCCTTTATAATTTCATACAAAATAATTTTAGTAATTAATTTCTCTGCCGCCTCGGCGTGTCTTACGCACGCGTAGGTGAGTGTAATGTCATAGTAATTGAAACTAATTTCTATGTAATTTGAATATAATGCTCTTCCTTACGTTAACGTGCCAGTTCACAAAGACTCCTTTCGAACGTTTATGCCTTAAGCGGAACGAAATTATAGTTCGATGGTTTAGATTAAGTGGGTCGTGGATACACAAACGGCGTATTCGCAGCGCGGTGCTCTACCTACAAGCGACTGAAATAAAAATATAGAACTCGTATGAAGCATGCCACGAGCGACCATGCTCACTGCCGTAAGCTGCATCGTAATTCACACCACTGAAAGCTCCACTTAATGAAATAATGAAATGTGATTCCTGCCCAGGTGATGCCATGCGGGAAGAGTGGATTCAAGGACGTAAAAAAGGAGATGACCAAAGATTGTGACTGTGCTTCTTTTTCTTTGCTTAGTTTAAAATAATCGCCTACTTCACTTGTGCGTTTGCTTTTATGACCTCCAGACATCCTTTTCCGCATGCCGAGCGGGATGGCTCGTGGCAAGCTTCATACGAATTTTGATTGTACACTTTTCCCGTAACATCTTAATATGATTGAGAGCGTGATCTGCGCTCCTCAAATAGAGGCTTTATTTGTTACTGGAATCGTATCACATTTACACTCGATGGAATATTAACTCGTGCATATAAATATGAATGGCCAATCAGGTCGTGATCACAAGACGTCAGTTTGTTTGGGCACTGGTTTCTGTACAAATGAAACGTTGAAATCATGGACTTGTCTCTCCTAAGGTAGTAACAATAAAATGATTTCGTTAAAGTGGAACGAGAGTCAAATTTAACTCTCAATCATGACCTTTTATGACGGTTCTTTCGTTTTATCACTCCTGAAAGAATACTTCGCTCATGTGAATATTGGTAAACGTGTTTTCATACAAAGTGTATTCCATGTTGTCTTCAGATGAGGCGATGCAAAAACTGTCGTAGGCCCACGGTTAGAACACTTCCAACCTTAGTAGCATGTTTCGTTTTGCTTCTGACGAACGAATGGACCATCCAATTTATCTATGTCAACTAATCTAGTATTTCCTGTTTTCAATGAGTTTACTCAATCTAAGCATATATATATCTAAATTATGTACATTTTTTTTATTTTGGTTACTTTTTCTACGGAACCTTCAAAATAATATCGCGAACCTTCTCCATACTCTGTAAGCAATTGACCTTTAAATCCTCCAGCGCACATCCGTGACAGGCCTGTACCGGAACATCTGCGAGTGAAGTAGAGGGCAAGTTTAATGAAGTCCAATTTAACCTCCTTTGCCCGCAGATATATTGAGATATTTTACAAACTTTTTCGTTTTGCTAACTTCGTTCGGTGTTGCAAGAAATTTATGCAGTTTTCGTCGTACACTTTTGGTTCCAGTTGAGATAGGTAAAAGTTTAATTAAATAATTACAATATTGTCTTGTACAGTGTAGAAAAAAGGGATCTGAGGATAATAGGTAATTTTTACGGTTTCATACCTAAATGGTACCAGCGGTATCCCTATTACTAAGGCTCCGCTGTCCGTCTGTCTGTCCGTACGTCTGTCTGTCTGTCACAGGGCTGTTCTAACAACAAATAATAATAAAATAAAGTTAAAAATAAAGGGTTTCCCCATACAAGAAAAGTGTTTTTTTCGACGTTTTTGATAATTGGTGGTTATAAGATAAAATAATAAGCTTCCGAATTGGTGGCAAACGGAATCGACTCACCTTAATGATGGTCAGCCGCTGGCGAACATGACCTTCGCTGATATTTTGCCGATATTGCTTACACTTGAAATTTTTCTTCGAGTATGTAATACTATAACCGCTGTGGCGACAAATAATAAAGTTAAAATTAAAATAAAAAAAATTAAAGGGGGTCACCACACTAGAAACGTGTTTTTTATATTGTACAGTGGTGCGGAACCTTTCGTGTGCAGTCCGATTCTTAATCTCTTAATCTTATTAATTTAATCAGTATTTATTTAATAAATGTATAGATGGTTGCATTCGATTTTAAGAATCATGGTCCTTGTCAATTTGTTATTCCAGTAAGTGACAGTAAGTTGCAAGAACGCAATTTAAAGATTAGTCATTAAAATTTTGATTCACGCGAAGCAATATGTTTAATGCAGGATTACAATCTGTAATATTCAATTTTAGAGTCCAGAGAGCTTTTTGCTTATTGGACTATAAAAGATTTTTTAAATTAATACTTCGTATTTAATATTCATACAACACGAGATTCTGAAACAAAACATGCAGTCTTTGATTATCTCTTTAGAAAATCTTGGAGCTTTTTTTTCTTCTTCTTCGTCGAGTAACTTAAAAATTCAGCTAATTACCCAACATTCAGGTTAATCAAGGCGAATCTTTCGGCAGGCTCGTTCGGAATTTTAATTTTACCAACTCGACCGAAACTTTTAGGTTGTATAATTCGTTTTGAAAGTTAAACGGAATCCAGGATTAAGGGTATCGGTCCGCGTTGAGAATGCTCAAAGAGACAATGAACTCGAAATTAGTCGAAGGAGCCGTTGAGTGGAGTGATTGTCAAGGCAAAAAAAACTTGTGTCAGCTGTCTCGTCAGAGAATATATATATGTTTAGTCCTTTTCGAGTTCCGTGTCTAAAGGGTATCAACGGAAACCTTATATTACTAAGGCTCCGCTGTCCGTCCGTCCGACCGTCTGTCACAGGATTGTATCGTCTGGACCACAATAAGTAGACACTTGAAATTTTCCCGGGATTTGTGTTGTTATAGCCATTATAACAAAAAAAAACAGTAAAATAAATTAAACTTAAAAATTTATCTTAAAAAAATTAGGCTGTAAATAATATGTGCTACAATACCTTTTCGAAAAAGTTTCGCTTTTTTTTGACAAACTCCAGACTAAGTTTGACACTTATTTAATCAGTTTTTAATTACATGTGTGGTTATATATTTTTTTTCAGGTAAGTCATCAAAAGCAACACGCGATATCCACAACACACTATTATGGCCTGTTCGAAACATAGAGGTAATTTTTGCATTGATGACAATTAATAAAGTATGTTTAATTTAATATAGTTAGTAAAATGACAGATCAAAATGTCTTTCCATAGAATGATATCACAATTTTCAATAATAACGATAAAGCGTTAATCCATTGACAAGTTTCCTCTTAATTGCATTATAATTTGATGACTGACAGCAATTGGTTGCGTGGTTAGCGACCCTAACTGCAGAACCAAAGTTAGCGGGTTCGATTCCCGCTCGGGACAAATAGTTGTGTGGATGAACATCTCTATTTCTTTAATGTTTGGGAGTAAAATATATATGTGTTTTATAAAAAAAAATATGTATTTCGGTTGTCTAGTACTCATAATAGTTTACATCATTAAATGGCAGTCGTTAAAATTCACAAACCCGCACTGGACCAGTGTGGTAGATCAAGCTTTAAACACCCTCATCCCGAGGGAAGGTCTAAGCCCTTGTAGTGGGGCATAATGGGTTGATATGGACAGAGCACCCATAATACAGACTCTGTGAAGTTTGAGAATAGATAACCATGTGTGAGAATTCCCAGATATTATTTTTAAGTGCATTTTTTTCGGGTTAGTTCTTTTTATAATATATTTAACTGTCATGCCATAGCCAAAACGAGCTTTCACTTTTTATGTATGTATATGAAGGTCGATATTATCTACTAAATACCCCAATTTGACCTCTATCATTGAAATGTCGCCAACACTATTAATACTTAAATCGGCCGCCATACGGGGGGTAGTAAAGGATTTTAGTCGCCGCGTGATTTCGCATACTAATACAGCCTTCCTCTCGCACGTCTCGCGAACTTTGATTGCTTAATTAAACTCTCCTCCTCTCACCCCTGCCCGCCCTCCTTGACGCCTACGAGCGACTAATTGCCCTAACATTTGTCGGGAGTAGGTAACAATAAGAAAGTTTTACAAGGAATCTGAATGTCGTCAACCGATTATTGCGTGTACTTATAGTTAGGGAGCTTTCAGGCTTCGCCTTCGTGTGATTCGGTTGACAATTTGAAAATTGAAGTAACAATGACAAAGCAGATCTGAATACATTAGAATTATTTTCCTTTTTTTTTATAGAAATAAAAATCCTGTGTATTTGGTTTGTAAATAATTTATTAACGTATAATTATGCCAGAATATAAAAATATTTGAATTTAAATTAAACGTTAGCGTCCCGTAGAGATTTCATTATTTCTTTGTATTTTCTGTACAAAATCCAGATCAAAATTTTTATAGTTTATTCACATTCGGTAATAATAAAAATGTGCTGTGCCGATAAATTGCCAGGCAAAGCCGCATGCGGCTGATAGTGTAATTATGTGTATACAAGTACATGTATATATAATATATTCTACAGTGTGAACTTAAGGCAATGACTGGCGTCGAGTGGCGCTGATATGAAATATGCATGCGCGCGTTTTCATCTAACGTCTGTTGCGGTATATTTGTAGCTACAAGTGCTGGCTACTTGCTACTTACTACTAGCAATAGGTAGGTAGGTAATTACCACCTATTATTTCGGGGCAAAGAGATTCTTTCCTATACTGTGAACGAACATTTCTTGGATACAAAAGCCTGTATTAATATTTTATGATAATTTACTTTTTGAGTTTTGCAAGGTAATTGATTGGTGTGTAATCATAGATGCGGCAGTTTCGGTAAATGCTTTTCACGATTCAGTTATTTAATTTCTAACGTTAGCGCATCAGTATCGATGCTGAATTGCATCTTAAACATAACACATTTACTTTGATTGTATAATTTCTGGATCCTCTTCTCAGTCGTACACTCAAGGCGAAGTGGTCATGGTCATCGACAGTCTGGTAAGAGACCTTTCCATGACTCACGGAAAAAATAGTAGCAGTAGTGTCCCGTTACTTATTTGGACCCCAAGGCTGCTTAGTCTCATCTGCTCTAGGCCAGTGGTGAATAATATAGCATAAAGCATTATTTAAAACGCGTTATTTAAGCCCAACAGATTTAGCATGTTCTATTGGTTGACTCTTGGTGCTATTAAATAGCACGACGCGATCCCACAGTCCCGCCTTACCGATAGAGCGATGCGATCAGCACAACGAAACACGTCCTACAACGAACGCGATTGCGCGCTGACTGCTTAGCAAAAGCAATTTAGCATTAGCATGGCATTAGCGCAGCTGTCGGTCGACAGCATGTAACCGCCGCCCAACGCAACAATTGATTCTCGCGCTAAACATTCCTGTGTGTTATGCTAAAGCATAGCATATTAATAAACATGCTAAAATAATATAGTTTATAGTCTGAAGCATGTTTTTGAAATATAGCAGATTTTTACACCACTGCTCTAGGTTATACCGCCTCTTACTCGGTCGCCGAATCCTCGTTGGTTATCTAGCAGGGAGTGCCACGGAAGCTGATTCTCGTCCGCCGCCATCCGTCGCGTTCAGGTGTGGTTGACATTAGGGAGGGTAGATATGTTAATTACCTTCTCCCCTTACTCCCCTTAATGTCTAGATGGACCCTCGTTATATAATGTCAACGAATATGACAGACCAACTTTTACATACTTGTGTGCGTGACTCAACAGACCACTCGCTCTAGCTGTGCCGTTCTAACTATTTACAAACCGTCTCTGTGTGCGTGAATTATAACCGAACGGTTAGGTGATATTTTTATCTACGTGTTTTGACGCCGGCTCTTTATCCAGACATTATATAATACAAGCATATCTAATCGATTTTGTGAAAACCTACATGTGCACAAATCGGATCTTTTAAGATATGTTAGTTATATAATAAATTTTAATGTCATGCGCTACATGCAACGATATATTTGTAAGGTTTTACACTTGATTCGTTCATTTCCGTAGTAAAGCAATTAAATATTCAATTCGTACTGTAATGTTTAATACAGTTTCCCAAGGTTTCTTGCAAATATTAAATTGCCCGTCGGGAGTCCCCGTTTGCTCGTCGGTGTTCACTTTAATATTGCAATGCCGTAACACGGTATATTATGTTTTGGTTAACATATCATACGAGGAAATGTCACAAGTAGATGGTTTAACATACTTATTAATGCCATTGTATGTTAAGGTGTCTGTAGATTCCATAAAAGTATGAACTCACTAGAAGCCCTGTTCTGGGATTACCGTCTAACCACTCATACTCTAGCTAGCTCGTGTAAGATGGCGAGTTTCAATCCGAGTTTTAGTGCACGAGATCCCCTCGCGCAGGTCTTTAACCCCGTAAAATAGCGTAATGATACTTCAATACTGAGAAGTGACATTTCTGACTCTGCTATGAAATTAATTTACTCTGTGGTAGATTCGCTCGATTTTTAACGATTCAAACCCATCAATATATTATTACATATATAATCGTCACATAACTGCAGTCTTTTTCACGGCCTTTTTACGTATTTGTTTGAAAGAAATTTTGCCCGTATTAGCTATTACAACCGATCTACAACCAGATTAGTGCAGACCCTAAGTTTCAAAATTTTTGGAATATAGTTTCTAACATAATTTTCATACTATGCATTAAGGTAATTAATACTTGTTAACAGCACGAATAAAATTTTAATTTTACGTACGAATTCATCAATCGGTTTCCTCGGAAGAAAGCTTGAATAATGCGCATACGAAAACGTAAGCGATTTCGGAACAATACTATGTTTGTTATTTAGGCGACATTGCAGAGTTCTTTCATCATTATCATCATCAGCCCGCGTCTCTCCTCTGCAGGATATAGGCCTCTCCCAAGGCTCGCCACCACACACGGTCCTCCGCCTTTCGCATCCAACTACTCCCGGTATGGTGCTTCAGGTCATCTGTCCACCTGACCGGGGGGCGTCCAACGCTTTGCTTTCCGGTACGTGGCCTCCATTCGAGAACTCGTCTACCCCATCGGTTATCAGTTCTACGGCAAATGTGACCGGCCTCTTGCCACTTCAGCTTGCTGATCGCTTCGGCTATGTCGACAACTTTTCTTCAGTTCTTTAAGGAGTTCTTTATGTAAATAATAATAATTCTTCAGACATCCCGCACAGCGCCATCTAGTTTCAAACTAAGCAAAGCTTGTACAATGGATACCAGATGACTGATATAAATACTTAAAAACACCCAGACACAGAATAAAAGACATGTTTATACACATAAATATTTGTCTCGGTCGGGAATCGAACCCACTACCCTTGGCTTTTCAGTTAGGGTCTCTAACCGCTCGCCCAACCGGACATCAAATAATATAATAAGATATAAATTAATGAACTAAAATTAAACTAATAGTATTATTATATAGTCTAACTTTTGAGACTGAAAGTGTTTAAAAAAATCTATAACAGCATGTGTTTACTATAGGTTTAGTTAATTCAAAATCAAAACTTTTTATTCGATTACTGAATTAAATTATACAATTGTAAATTTAGTCTCGTTTCGAAATATACATTCTACAGATAGAAACTGACACGAAGTTTTATAATTACTCTTTTCAAATTATAAAATCTTACAATAAGATAACGCCAATAATAAAACTTTAACATTTCGACAAATGAAAAAGAGATAGTATTATATTTCTTAAGATTTCAAATGTGTTTATAGTCTATGTTGTATTGTCATAAGCCACCAGGGGGCGCAGTGTAAATATATATAATATTTCTCTAAAACATCTGGGTCGCTTTTGATGCGGTTTTTTGCGTTGCATAGGTATCACCACAGAGCTGGTTCTTAGAATAGTTTACAATTATGAGCTGCCAGAGGGTGCTGCAGTCAATATGTTCCTTAAAAATTGCTTTTTGTCCTCATCATCATCATCAGCCCATTTTACCCCACTGCAGGCAGGGGCTTAGACCTCCCCCAGTGTGAGGAGGGGGTTTGGAGCTTAAATCCACCACGCTACTCCACTGCGGCTTGGGGATTGTAACGACCGCCATATTTTGACAGCGTCCGGGACCGACTGCTTAACGTGCTCTCCGAGGCACGGAGTCAATGATAGTTAATGTACTTAAGTCAGAAAAACTCATTGGTACACGCCCAGATTCAAACAATGGCCCTATGGCCTTATAAATTTGAGACAGGTTCGTTGCGCTCTGGGCTATCACGACACTTTTGTCCTCACCTAAAATTACTGAATTTCTTTGTATGTTTCAAGGCTTAAGAGCCGGCCCGTCGTTGATGGTAACTTCGAAACAAAAAAAAACTTGTATCTTGAAGACAGATATGGTCAAATTTTTTACGGTGTCTTCACTTTTAAGAGTGATTACCGTTACAACACTGCTATGAGTGTCACATTACGTGTTTAATCACTCAAGATAAAATTGTTGCGGCTTTAAAAAGCGTAATAGTAGTTTACGAGTCACATCTTGCAGAGTGTTTTTACGATCATTACAATGGCCGGTCCTCGAAAAATCGATGGCAGTCACTTTTTTTTTCAATTTGCCAAATTGATTCCGTGTACATGTACACGCTTTTATTTCCTATTATTCAATAAATCATTAAATTAATAAGATAATTCGAACTATTATTTTGCATTGTTTTAACAAATATAAGTATATGAAGCCGTAAATTACTCGTTCAGCGTTAAAATAATATTTTCTACTGTTTATTTGCGTACGTAGAGAACTTTGGCGCGCACCTGTATTCGTGATAGTAGCTTAAACTTGTTCCACGTTTACTTTCGTAGTTTTGCTGTAAAAGAGAGACTACGGTCTAGTGGCGATATGCTGAACTAATACACATGCGAATTTACTAATCGACACGCTAAATGTCACGATAAATCCTTGGCAGATTATAATAATAATAACACATGGGACATCCCGCACAGCGCCAAGTAGTCCCAAACTAAGCAAAGGTTAATGGGTACCAGACAACTGATATACGATTTATAAATATTTTTTATAATTATATAGATATTTTACACCCAGACACGGATTAAATACACATGTTTGTGTACATAAATATTTGTCCCGGGCGGCAATCGAATTCCCAATTATGTTTTGTTATTGTTTATGAATTTATATAGTCAATATTTTATTTGTACGTTTTATCTAATTAGTTAAGTAACTGATAGTATTATTATAGTCAATACTTTGTTTTAATATGGGAATTGCTATTATCAATATCGATATTGAATTTAAAATAGAAAATATATATTAATATGCTCAATGTTTATTTTAAGATCCACATATAATTCAGGGAACAACGATGATATATTAATCCTTAATTTAATATCACCATTTAATTAAAAAACAAAGAATGTGTATCAATATACTCAATGCTTTATTTTAATATCCATATAAAATTCAGGGAACAAAGATTAATTTAATATCACCGTTGAATTAAAAAAACAAAGAATGTGTACCAATATACTCAATGCTTTATTTTAATATCCATATAGAATTCAGCGAACAAAGATAATATATGAATGCTTAATTTAATATCACCATTGAATTAAAAAAAAAACAAAGAATGTGTACCAATATACTCAATGCTTTATTTTAATATCCATATAGAATTCAGGGAACAAAGATAATATATCAATGCTTAATTTAATATCACCATTGAATTAAAAATACAAAGAATTTGTATCAATTTAATCAATGCTTTATTTTAATATCTATATAGAATTCAGGGAACAAAGATGATATATCAAAGGTTAATTTATTATCCCCATCAAATTAATAAAAAAAGATTGTGACATTAATATACTATATGCTTTATTTTAATTTCAATATTGGGCTATTATTATTATATGTATGTGTTGTCTTCGCTTGGTACCCAAAATACAAGCTAATGCTTAGTTTGGGACCTAGGCGTTGTTGTGATTGTGTGTGTTATTATTATTATTATTATTATTATTATAAACTTGACCTGAAATGATGTTGAAGTAAAAATGACGGTATTTCTAACGAATCACGAAAAGTTCTTTATAGAGAATAAATACAGGATACATCTTCAATAGGATAATTCAAAGATCCCCGTTTTCTCAAGATAATTACGGCAAGTTTCCTCGGCGGCGTGTAAAGCGCCTTATAAAAAGCAACGAGAGAAACCCTAAATTAACGCCTCAGAACCTTTATCAAAGGAGAAAATTGTATTTTCCAAGCTTTTCTCAGGCGGTTATAATTTTTCTCGAAACGCAATATACATTGGCTTCCGCGGCTAGGGGAGCCGGGCCTTATTTCGAGTCGAGGGAACGTTATGGGGCCCGCTAAAATTTCGCCACGGCCGCTTTATGAGATGGCCAAATTACCGCCTTAATGGATGATGTACATAAACTATGATGACGCTCCCATAGAATAATGTCACAGTATTTTATTTTTGTAACGATACTAAAAACAAGTTATATTAATAATCTATAAACTTTTACTTAAGATTTGAAATTGAAGTGATACACCTCAACTTGCTAACTTTCAAAAAAGCTTGCATGTGCAGTTCAATTTGCAACTCTGTATGTCGAGTTATTACAAAGTAAAACAAACACATAACAGTTTTTCTACAACTTATAAGAAGTTTTTGTATTTTAAACATTTAAATATACAGCGGGCGTCGCTCGTCAAAGTCGAATTTGACGTAGAAAACGTATGCGTCGAGGCTCATCCATTGAAGTTAGCCGAAGGTTTGAAACAACTCAGATATGTTAGCATCAGTTGTTTACTCAGAAATATTTTAAAAAACACACATTATTTTATAACCAACGATTAGTCTACGCGGTACAATTTATTTTCTATTTATAGTACTTTTAAAAGGTAAACTGCATTACCAAAAATTGCAGGTTCGATTCCTGATCGGGACAAATATTTATGTGGATAAACATGTCTACGAGTATTTGTTCCGTCCCTGGGTGTAAAATATATATGAATATATAATAAAAAAATATTTAAGTGTGTATTTTAGTTGTCTAGTATCCATAATACAAGCTCTGCTTACTTTGAGACTGGATGACGTTGTTTGGGATATTTCAAGTATTATTATTGTAATATAATTCGTCACTTTCCTTTACGCTATATAGTGGTCATAGATGTATATCACTACGTATAGATCGGTTGTCACTATAGCTAGGTACAAGCCAAATTTCATTCCAACAAAAACAAAGAAACGCTGGGAAAGAGACTATATCATGGCCGCCAAGAGAATGCGTTCCTGACAGGTCGTAACGGATGGTTGATGTGTATTTGTACCATCGGACAGTTCCCGTTTTCAAATATTATCATTCACATGCACGAATGACAGAAAATTAAATTAAAAATCATATTTTCACAACTCAAATATGTTATAGCTATAAATTGCACGGTCAAAAACGCATTGTCTCGGTGGCCATGATATAGTAGAAGTTATATGACGATTCGTCACATAAATCGAATGAATAAATAAATAAATAAATATATAAATAAATAAATAAAACAAAATATAATATAAACAAATAATTAATTAAATAATATAAATAAATAAATAAAGCAAAATATGATATAAATAAATAGTTAATTAAATAATATAAATAAATAAATAAAGCAAAATCCAAAAATTTGCGGACCATATGCAACTATAGTGGTGCTACATCTATGTAATAGTATATCAAGGATACGGACGAAATGTACGAGGGTTCCGCTTCTAAAAACTTCACGGTAAATAAATTTCAAAGACATTTCAGAGACACGTCGTTCCACGTAAACTTGCACCACCTTTGGGGAACGAATACGGGGCCTCGTATTCCGTATATTTATTGCATTGTAGGTTACTGACAATTGCTTACGCTTGCGAGAGGTGCATTGAGAACTCTATAAACAAAAACTATTTTATCTTCTCTAACTTTGTCTTCTCTATTCGTAGCTACACCGACTCCATTACTGAAATTCACATCCACAGGCATCAATAATATATTTATACAATACAGTAGTAGTAAAGAAATACATACATGGGAAAATTTTCAACTAATTTTATCGACAGAAATAAAATAATATATGCTCTAATTATTCCTGTCTTAATTAATACATATATTTTTATTAAACTTGCTTATTACAAAGTTTATTTAAAAACTTTATGACATTAGCTTTTATAAGTGCAATGATAAAAGTAAATACTAAAGAATCCATGGAAGTACCAATAAATAAAGCTTTAAATTCTCGTATTTATTTTTTAATTTTAATGTATGAACTTTGAGACGAAGTTTGTAACTTTGGCATAGCTGTTATAGTTTAGGAGCTAAATGCTAAAAACTGCGTGTCATATAATATTAGTCAGCGCGTTAAATAAAAGAACATTTGAGGATAAATTTCTTCAACTTTTGTCGATGAAATCTGTCGAAGATTTTAATATATAATTTATTTATTAATTTGTACATAGAAATTAGAAACAACCATAACAGTGCAAACACCAATGCGACTGCCTAACAAGCAACTAGGAAAAGAAAAAATAATGATATTACTATTTTATTTTATAAATGTAATAACGGACGTACTTTGTACAGTACAATATGATGACTGGTTGTGAATACAATTGATAAATGTTAAAACTTAAAAATACAGTACAAACGTAATAATTGAATAAAAAACTGTGCCAAGTGCGAGTCCGACACGCGTCAACATAAGGTCCCGTAGCATGTACTTCAAGAAATCATCTCGTAATCACCAATCACACAACACTTTTGTTGGTAACTGAAAATTGTGTATATTACAGCGATGAAAGTTTCGACATATCTTGCTTAAAATAATTTTCGTTGAAATTGTTAAGTCCTTGATTTATTGATCCCACGGTTGAAAAGTTGAAGGGCACATGTTAACGATTTTAGGAGCTTTTATCTCTTGAAATATTTACCTAAATAAAAAAAATATATTTACAAAGCCCTGGCTTCATATTTCACACAATGGGGTATACGAAAACAACTTTCTTCATCCTTTACTTCGATATATGGTTCTTAAATCGATATCTAAATAATTTAGTTTTCACCATAGACATAAAGTCAGGACAGGCCGTATAGAACATTTCACAATAAGAACGGCGGCCTCAGATCATAATTGTTACATAACGCCATCTGTTATTATTCATGAGAACTACGTAGTCGGTTAGCAATCAACCTATTTTTGAGACATCGATGTATCCTTGTCGGGACGTACTTAATTGAATGTAAACGTCTACATACATAATTATGTATTAATATTAAAGGAAACGTTTCACAGTGTATGGGCATCTGGGCTAGGACATTGTACAGTACTTCAAAAATACATAATCAAGGAAATTAACAAGTTTTACTACGAATACCAGCAATCTGGCATGTTTTGTAGCCACACAAAATGTTTTTTAAGTTAAACAATTAAAACACTCTGACATGAAAATGGTGGTATATAGAATGACAAACAAAACTGTCACATATCTGCAATCACCTTATAGAGCGACTTTATATTTTGTAATTTTTTTTTCCATAAAATTTGTTAATCCATAAAATTTTATCAAAATTAATATAAACGATTATTATTAGTATTATTGTATTATATTCAATATTATTAATGATAGGTTATCTAGGTATGATTTTTTCTTCATATAAGTACGATAAGAAACCAGAAAGAACTTAATTTTAGAATAAAAAATACGTATATTATGATTTTTTATTACAAAAGAAAATATTATAGTGTGTTATCATTAGCCGTCAAATAAAACTAGTTCTTTAGATTTTTGTAATGTTCACTATAATATGTACCTATTAGTTCAAATCTTTATTCCTAACTACATACATGGACGAGACGCCCTTACAAGGTTAAACCGTATGCAGTGTAGACGCGCGGTGCGTGGCTGTACAGTGGTTCTCTGACCGAACATATTTTTTGTCGAGATAAGTTTCCTACATCTCTTTCACACATTAAACGTGTACTACATGTGTGAAAGAGATGGACGCCTAACGGACGAACAAAAATTTGTTCGGAGTAGGTTTACTGTGCTATGGCGAACGATAAAATTCGACAATGGTATTTAATCAATAACAAGTTAAGAGGGTACTATTTGTACATAATTTTTTCTCACCGATGATAAGAAATGTAATTTTTTTTGTTTATTGACCTTCCTATCATAGTTTGTGCAACCTAACACAACTTAATTTGGCATTTTTACGAATTAACAACGACGTGCACGCGACGATGTTCCGAGCGTGACTGAGTTGACGAGTGTCCTAAAACTGGAAATTAGGACACTTAACGTGGAGACATTGAGACGCGTTGTTCGGCCGGTCCTTTATTTATGTCTATGGTTTTCACATATTTTTGTTTTTTGTGAATACATAACACGAACGTATTGTGTGGTGATACGGAATGTGTCCGACTCGCATTTGGCTGATGGTTTTTTATCAATGAAATGTTTGTAGCAGTGCTACCTAATTAGAAATAATAACGTCTTAATGCTCACACAATCCTGCACTTACATCAAACTACGACGGTGTAACACCCAGCCGGGGACACGTTAGAAATTATATTTCCAACATGCACTGATATGAAAATTGAATCATGAACCTTTCGCATTTGAAGCATAGTCCTTGCCCACTGCGTCACGGAGGTAGTGTCAATTTTGTATTATCATGACAAAGACTAACGGGTATAAGTACAATGGGTTTGGTTCAGCTTTTTAAATATGCGCTGTTTGTTATTAAAATTAAATGGAATAAGGTTCTAGAATAACCTCTTAAAATAGCAGCAATTTATCCTATTTACGAATTTGCCAGATGTTCATGAAAATTCATCAGACGTTGAAATTGTCCCTGTGACTTCTGCACGGTTGTGCTTATTGCGTTGCTTTTCACAGTAAAAAAAAAAAAAAAACAAAATTAAAGCTAGTAAAAAATATTGAGGTGAGGTCACTATGTCAAATAAAATTGTAATCCTCATGAATAAAATATTATCATTTTATTTAGTCTAAAATAATGTAAATAGTATACATCTGTCCAGATGATGTCACAAGGATAATTTAATAATAATTTTTTGGAAAAAAAATACTAAGATAATAACAGACATTTTTTTACTTAAAGAGGGAGGTATACTTATTATATAAATTGGTATAAATTTAAAAATATATGTATATAAATTTTGGTCCAAGCCCATTGTCGGTCTGTTTGTGTATGTACGTACAAGTTATAAAGAATGAGAAATAAGAAGAGAATATTTATTTTTCTTGTCAACACGTAGCGCCACTAGACCGAGAAGTCAAGTAAATATATCTTTCATACTAATACCGAGTTATTTTTATTTTTTGTTTTATCGGTCGTTTAACCGTAGGAACAGCTTTCGGTAATGAATAAGGCCAATCTGTTAAAGAATATCCCAACGATCAAAATTAAATGTACACGATTGCATCGCTTAAAGCGCTAACGTCCAAACTGTATTGTGGATTGTGGTATATAACTACGGAGCGAGGCTGCAACGGGCATTAATCGTGGACCGATGTGACTGTCCGAAATTCGGTAGATATCTGACTGAATGCAATGAGATTTGGTGCGTTATGTGCGATCGTTTCGATCGACACTCGTCACCGTGATATACGGATGTCCTACGTCCCTACGTGACAGTTTGTTTTAATTTTAACGGGTATATTATGTTACTGACATTCAAGTTGTAATGTAGGTGTTTTACTAACAAATAAGTAATAATAATAATAATAACACACACAATAACAACAACGACTAGGTCCCAAACTAAGCATTAGCTTGTGTTTTGGGTACCAAGCGAAGACACCACATACATATAACAACCAAGACCCGGTGCCAGTATTAATATTCATCATATAAATACTTTGTTTGTCTTTATTATTATTATATTAATTATATATTATATTATATTATATTATATTGTATTATATTATATTATATTATATTATATTATATTATATTATATTATATTATATTATATTATATTATATTATATTATATTATATTATATTATATTATATTATATTATATTATATTATATTATATTATATATATAATATATATATATTATTATTATTATATATAAAAAATCTTTGTTACTTACATGTTACATGTTATATATGCCAGATGTAACGTGAGATGCAGGTTTTTGTGCTTATTTTGTGTGTCATATATATTTTTAATTTTTAGAAATCCACAGTCAAACAAGCCTAAAGTATAACTCAAAAGTGAGTGAATTAACTCAGTTTTGAATTAACGGTTTTAGGCGCGTATGCCGCTTCTAATACGTTACCATATATTCTTCCCTGATCTATATATTTTGCTTCTAGTCCAAACTCCATATATATATTTTATATATAACACATAAATACATAGTAACTAGGCCGTACTCGATTCCAGGAAGTTATCTCGTACACAGGTCGGGTCATTACGTATGCTGCATCGCATCGGAAATGCAATCGAACCGCTCGGCGCTGCATCGGCCGTTCACTGGGGAGCAAAACTGCCATGTAATATATGGACCACACCGCCTACGTGCGCCTCTAGCGGTCCTTCTATATGTTTGAAGCAACGATGTATGTGTAGTATTGACAAGAAATTTGAACCAATAAGGCGCGTGAGAAAGGAAAAGGGCATTGCAACCAAATATTCGCGTAGGTCGTAAAAACTAGGTATCAAATAAGCCTTTCGTTTTTTTCTTTTTTTCTCATAAAAAATACGACCAGTAACGACACGAAAAAAAGGAACTAGTTTTTATCTAGATCAAATTGCTGTACAATGATCTAAATTACTGCTGCAGATCTATTGTATTATAGTATTTCGAATCATAACCTAGATTAGATACATTTCTGGCGATGAGAAAAAAACAAGTGCCAATAGGTTGCATTTCCCAATTGCGGGAAATTATGCCTGGGTGTAAAATATATATGTATATATTATAAAAAATATTTAAGTATGTATATCAGTTATCTGGTACTCATAATACAAGCTTTGCTTAGTTTGCGACTAGATGATGCTGTGTGGGAGGTCCGAGATAATATTATTATAAATGGCAATTACTATCATAATTTTTTCTATACTTTTGATTCATCATATTGTTGCTGTTTTTACATGTTACAGTTTTCATAATAATAATAATGGATACATTTGATACATTAGCTTGTGTTTTGAGTACCAAGCGAAGACACCACATACATATAACAAGTCATAAGTGAACCGTTTTTATGTTAATGCTGTAATTTTCCCTTAAAAATATCATAAATATGTATATCGAGGTTATAAGTATTGTAAATTTCTAAGGCTTTTCTAAGTATTGTAAATAAGCATATAGAAAACTTCAGTCAGCTAATGGGGCGGTTTATAACTCTCACACATATGGCAAGGTAATTTCAACATATTACAACAGGTGACACGTTTGTAACTTTCCTTTCCTTATCTTGTTATCTGCCCTGAAGTCTGTCCTTAAAACGCGATGGTGTTACCATGTAAGGTTAATTTAACTAGATATTAAAAGCGGGAATAGCAGTCAAAAGTCTCACTTTACGACCACCGTTCCCTACTGAAAAATAAAATGTACATAGAGCATAAAGTCCGTTTACGCGCGCGCCGCTCCGTGTGCAAATTCAACAACAAAATCGTCGAAACAAGGCCATTCACCTCCCAAATATCTCGTTTTAGGCGGTGCCCTGGAGGGGCTGAAACTCGGGGGAGTCAAAATAAATTTCCACCCTCACCCTAATGCGACTAAGCAAGGAATACCCTCTTAGAGTTCGCCCCAGCGGTTGTCATGGCGACCGTGTGCCTTTCCGAGGGGTTGCAGCGCGCGGTCTAGCGGCACATTCCGGCGACGCGCCACGATGCAGTTTTCGGCCATATTGGGCCGCCGTTATTGGCGTTCGCGCAGCCGCGGCCCGCTCTAACGGCTCCTTCCGGAATTCGCTCGGGCGCTCGTAAATTTTGCGAGAATATCGAGTAAAGCTTGTCTATTTATCACTTTTACGGCGCCGCGTAAATTTTTGTCGTGTATCCTTAAGGTCAGGGAAGATCTCTCCATATTGAATTTCTTGATAGAGTATTTAGTGACTTATAGAATGAAGAACTGTTACTGTATTTATTACTACCTCGTTCATGATGTTAGATTGTTCTTTAAAAATATTTGCCTGTAAAAACATAATTGTGTTCGTTAGGTTATTAGGTTATACGACAAATATTAATTTGGCTAACGATTTCCTCATTATTGTTTCAGGGATGCCGGTTTCCTGAAGATGGCCTCTCGCACCCCGTCCCTCGAGTCGCTGCCCGGTGCCAACTCGATCGGTTCGCTGGAGCGAGGCTCCCTATCGCCACTGACGCTGAGCGGTTCCTCGCCACCTGCGAGTGACTCCGCCGTATGTGACCTTCGCGAATTCGACGGTCTCGATACAACGTGTGCCATCTGCCGCGAGACGTTCGTCGACCCGAAAGTGCTCAACTGCTTCCACACTTTCTGCCGCGGCTGTCTCGAGCGCGAGCAGACCCACCCTGACAAGGTGACCTGTGTCACGTGTCGCGTCGACAGCCAGTTGCCCCCTGCCGGTGTACCCGGCCTCCTCACCAACCTCGTTATCGCTGCTGCCGTCGAGCAAGACGCCGATCTATTACCCTCCGCGCGCTCTACTGGCTCACCCGCTGCGCGTTGCACGGGCTGTAAGAGCAAGGAATCTGACGCTGTTGCACGCTGCGTCGACTGTGCCAACTTCCTCTGCCCCAACTGCGTAATGGCGCACCAATTTATGCACTGCTTCGAAGGCCACCGAGTGCTTGCCTTCACCGACCTCAAAGATGACAAAGGTATGCTCGGTGGTTCATTCACCACTAGTGGCGACAAAGCTGCCTTTTGCCCGAGACACAAAAATGACATATTGAAGTACTTCTGCCGTACGTGCTCAGTGCCGGTATGCAAAGAATGTACCATCATCGAACACCCAGGCTCTCTACACGACTGTGAACACCTTGCAGACGCCGGCCCCAAGCAACTCGAGCTTATGCAACAGACCGTCAACGAAGCTAAAACCCGCGCCACTGAAATAAGACATGTGGTGAAAACAGTAGAACATGCTGCGGGTAAACTCCAAGTGCAATATCACAAAGCACAAAATGAAATTAATGACACTTTCCAGTTTTATCGCTCAATGCTGGAGGAACGTAAACAAGAGTTGCTGAAGGAATTAGAAAGTGTATTCTCGACTAAGCAGATCGCTCTTACAGTAGTCGGACAAAAAGCTCAGGAGACAGTTGATAAAATATACCAAACTTGTGACTTCGTTGAACGACTAACAAAATGCGCAAACATTGCCGAAATATTGATGTTCAGAAAACTTCTAGATAACAAATTGCAGTCTTTGATGAGTTCAAATCCCGAACAAAGCATGCAAACAGCTTGTGAGCTGGAGTTTGTATCAAATTATCAGGCTATTCAAGTCGGCGTCCGAAACACGTTTGGTTACGTGCGTTCTAGTTCTGAAGCCAACATGGGGCCGGCAAAGCAACCACCCATCGCTCGGCCGTCCAATGGTTCACTGCTCAACGGGGGCTCATCCTCCAGTAGTAGCAGCGTCAACGGAAGTTCTGGCAGTTTAAACGGTGGCATACATTTACCTTCGGCCCTTAATGGAGTATTAGATCGACCCTACACGAATGGGCTGCTAGGACCGGCGAGCCAATCAACTTCTCCGTTTGAATCAAACATTATATCTAAACGATTCAATAGTGCCAATAGTTTGGGGCCGTTCTCAACTGCTATAGGAGACATTAACCTTAATGGAATAAACCCATATGAAAAATGGTCGAATGGCGGTTGTGATTCTCTTTTCCCGACAGCCAGTGCCGATCCATATTCACTTTCGAGTGCTGCACACGCTGATCCCGTTTTAGATTTGACCAGTAAACTGATTTCCACCGCGATATTCCCGCCCAAGTCTCAAATTAAACGCCAAAAAATGATTTATCACTGCAAGTTTGGTGAATTCGGAGTCATGGAAGGTCAGTTTACAGAACCGAGCGGTGTTGCAGTGAACGCTCAAAACGACATTATTGTAGCTGATACCAACAATCATCGCATCCAAATATTTGATAAGGAAGGGCGCTTTAAGTTTCAATTTGGAGAGTGCGGCAAACGCGACGGTCAACTCCTATACCCGAACCGGGTAGCAGTTGTACGCACTTCCGGTGATATAATTGTAACGGAAAGATCGCCTACGCACCAAATTCAAATTTACAACCAGTATGGACAATTTGTAAGAAAATTCGGAGCGAACATTCTTCAGCATCCACGCGGTGTCACAGTAGACAACAAAGGTCGTATTGTTGTTGTAGAATGCAAGGTGATGCGCGTCATAATTTTCGACCAAGTAGGAAATGTTTTACAGAAATTCGGTTGTTCGAAACACCTAGAGTTCCCCAACGGTGTTGTAGTAAATGACAAACAAGAGATTTTTATTAGTGACAACCGTGCGCACTGCGTCAAAGTGTTCAACTATGAAGGTATTTATTTGCGCCAGATCGGAGGTGAGGGAGTCACAAACTATCCCATCGGTGTCGGAATAAACGCAGCCGGAGAGATCCTCATTGCTGACAATCACAATAACTTCAACTTGACGATATTCACTCAGGACGGACAACTGGTTTCGGCGCTCGAGAGCAAAGTAAAGCACGCGCAGTGCTTCGACGTGGCGTTGATGGACGATGGGTCGGTGGTACTGGCCAGCAAGGACTACCGTCTGTACATCTACCGCTACGTACAAGTCCCGCCCATAGGCATGTGAGCCCCCCGCTCTACTCACAGATCTGAATGATCGGTGAATAGAAACGTTGTGAAACGTTGAAATCAAAACTGTGTTAGTAACGAACCATTCTGGCCAATTGTGTCTGTTCACGATCGGCAATTGCGAGGACAATCGAGTGATCAATGACACTTCTACATTTTTGTACATGCGCGTGTCGAGTGAACGTTAAAGGACAGTAGCACATCGTTATGGGAAGTGTACGATTGATGACCGATGAGATTGATTGCTTGGAATGTTTTTGGAATAGGATCTCTACATGAATTATTTCAAGAAATTAACTGTAATGAGATTAGTTATTGACATTGTTGTTCGGTACTTTAGGCTAGAGATTATTCCATTGGGTCGATTTAAACATTGCGAACGGTGTTCTCGATACCCCTATCATTTTTTGATCTATTGAATAATATTTTTTCATATCCCACGTCGTTGAATTAGGGATGAATATTGAGGGCATTTGTATTATTTAGCCCATTTGTTGGACCAATATTTTAACTATTATTACTTAACAAATTGTTAGGCGTTAAGCGTGTGATTTTAATGTAATAAGAGAGCATCGAGCGGTATTGTTGTTAGCTGTAAGTATTCTTCGGCACAATAGCACTTCCTGTTTTTGATTAGCACTTATTCTGTGTCGATGGAACTATGATTATAAAATAAGTAAGAAGTTGTTACATTATTATTAGGTAAGTGTTAAATTGATTGAGCAGACTTGATGGACAATCTTTAGTTACTACCCCTCTTATTGTAGTTTCGAAATTTTAGGGAAATGTGATATAGGGGAATAATCAATGGTAAAACGGTTTTCTTTGGACAGGTACTTCCCAGTATGGCGTCTTTAGTAAAATTTACTAAAGAAAAGAATCTTCGATTGTCATTGGGGAAAGAAATTTGATGCATTCAACAACTTTGAACAAAGAGGAAAAAACAAATCATCGGAAGGACTTCTGTCATTCGACAGTGACGAATTTTAGCAAACGACGATTTCCCAAGTCTGAGTGAACTTTCAGCCGTTAAGTATTATCGAGCATTTTCATGGAATACGTTTTACCTACCTAAGAGAAGGTGCGGTTGAACGTTTCAGTTGTTGGCCCGTACTCGGTTCACTATATAACGTTTTGGGAGATAAATTTTCCCGCCGATTCGATATGTCATTACCGCCTAGTCACTGGGATGCCGCGACTTTAAAAAAATCCTTACTCCTGTTATGTTAATTTTTACAGTTACATAGGTAAACGTTTGATTAATAGTATTGTTCGTTTTTTATACAAAATACTTAGAGAATATTTCATTAATACTAAAGTACGGTAGTAACTAGTAGAGTACACTAGATGGTCTAATAACGGTTGTCTCGCTAGATTTTTTTTTTAATAAGGGGAACTTCCGGAGTTTTAAGAGCTTTAGGCGAGCTTTGACTCGCGGCGCTACTTACTCGAGTATTACGTAGTTTGCTTTGTATACGCTACGCGATTTGTTGTACCGGTAAGATATTTTTTATACGAAAACATTTTTTTAATTTTTTTTTTTAGGTCTAGACTATTACGGTGGTGCATGTGTAACATTTACTTTTTGTATTGTATGATTTTATATTATCTTTTTTTTTTAAATCATTATTTCTTTTATAATTGTGTGTTTGTGTGTGTTAGAAGAAATACGTTAGTTCTTTTACGATTTCGTTTTGCGTTTAGTTGATAATTGAATATTTTTTAGTAATTTTATTTTCACTGAATCTATGACAATTACAGATCTGATGAGATCCGTTACATTTATTTTTGAGTATTTTTTTTAATATTCGATCTGTTAGTTTATTTCGTAGGATTACCTTTGGTGATATTCACATGTGTACTTGTATGCATTGCATTGAAGACGCGCCGCGGGGATTCGACCGAGTTAAAAGCACTTAGCTCTATTCGCTACACCTGTGTGATAAGTGCCATAAATCAAGTTGTGATTTGATAAGAGTGATATTTAATGTTGTTTGTAAATATGTACCATAGAGTTCCATCGATTACCAAGTAAGCTTTTCCTGAAACGTTATCCCAAACAGCTTTCGCGTCTATTAACTTTAACGTTAGTGAGAATAGATATGTTGACAATTTGCATCAAAATGTATTGGAACGATTCGGTTCCAATTATTGCCTTGTCTTTCACACTATCTACTAATGAAATAGGGTCAGCATGTTATTGTAGAACAGTCAAATATTCTCATTTCGTTAAATCCCGCTTGTCGTGTACATATTTTAATTAAACGTCATACAAATCGAAAATGTTACTCGACTTTATCTCGCTTGCTATGAAACAACGAATAGGCGTTGTGCGGTTAGCTGAGAATTTCCCTTGGCGTGTCTTCGATATACTTAAACGGTATAATTTTAAGTCTCTATGGCCACTGGATCGGTTAAAGCTTTGACAGTTTTCATTGATAACTAAAAGCTCAAACGCACTGAAGGCGTTGGCGCGATAAAACTGACTCGCATACTCCTCGTTTATTTTCACGTGGTTAGCATGGACCATCCGATAGCGTGGGCTGACGTGAGAATATGACACGTGCGTTACGTTACGGTTACGTTACTATTGAACGTTTTGAATCTGAGCATTAACGACAGAACTTGCAGTGTTGCCTTTGTAGAATTATAGAATTAAAATGACATTTTCTTGTGAAAAACTTGAAATTGTGTATTTTTAATTATTTTTTTTATGGTTGACAACAGTGGAACGAATAGAAAGTTGCCTTTGTCTAATCCCTGAAAAATACGAATACATATTATTGAAATAAAAAAAGGTGAAGACAGAAATTAATAAGGTAAATCATATAAAAAATAATGTTGGGATACATTTTACTTCGTATTTCGTAGCTTTTACTACGTTAATTACTGTTTGATTTTTAAAAACTATTATGCCAGCTGTAATTTTTATCTACTAAAAAGTAAAAATTTACTAAAAATAGTCGTACTTACTGTGGCGCTTGATACAGCTCAGTTACCAAACGTCCTATCTTAATAGCAACGTAAACGGGTAGTAAATACATACTCGCGCCTGCACCTACACTGCATTCAAGCCATAGACAATTTCAAGAAGAAATACTGGTTTTGCTTTATTCAATCTACTGGCATACGACATGACTACTCAAAGAAAAAGTACTTTCAAGTTTTGCAAATTTCGAGAAACCTCAATACGTGATCTTAGTCAGTTTTGGGCAATCAAACCCTTTTATTATTTCTAGAACATTTTTGTTATGATGATCCCTTTTCCCCCGTTTCACCCTTTTTCTTCTCCTTGAAAATCAATATCAATCCTATAAAGTCGTTTAGACTCATCGAAAATTAATATTATGCATTTATTGGTCAACATTGACTAAGATAGATCCTGGAGAACGTTTAGAAAGTATTCTAGATTAAATTTTAAAATTGTAACGTTACGCTTTTACTTAACTGATATCGTTATAACGTATTATATTTATATTTAGTGTAGTATAAATTATAATGTATCAAAATTCTACATTAAGGTTTACAGTATGACGACTACAAATTCATTTTTTTAATTTTTGTACTTTAGTATAATTTTCATTTGGCTTTCAATTTTCAATCGAATGCATCCAGTTTTTTTTTTTAAATATTATTATTATACCTAAACCATGAAGTGGTAGATGGTGTCTGATAGTTTTGAATTATTTTCATCACCTTAGCAATATATGTGTTGACACATTTATTTTTGTGTTTACATTTTGTAATTGAAATTATTCATTTAGGAGGAAACTTTTCCATTCTTTAAATTTGCATTTGAAAAACTCGAGGACTGATTTGAAATTTGAAACATGTTTTGTCTTTAAAATATATTTTTGTCGATGTTTGTTGTTATAATTATTATATTTTTTTAATTATTTGTATGAAACAATTGTTCTTTAAATTAATGTACATCGTTTTGTTTTGAATTATTTTTGTTGTATAATTGCTTTTTTTTAATAATACCAGTTCATTGCAGTTTTGATGTGTGTTTCATTTTATTTCTTTTTGTTTTTTGCCCGAGTAGTGCTTGAGTAGTTTCATCGATGAAGGAGGGTGATTACTTATATTCGGTATAAATAATCATCCTCTCGGGTGTCGGTATTTCGTTTACTAATTACATTAAAACTCTTTAAAACTTTGACTCGTTCGATTAAAAATGCTAATCTTGCGGCTGTTTGTTTGCAGCGACGTGAATTTCGGATTGGAACGAGTCATATTTTTTGTGGAGTTTTTTAATTGGAGATCGAAACACCGATCAGTATTGCATACGTGGCGTTTGCGCTGACGGGATGGTCGGTATCCCTTATTTTTCAGCGCGGACGCCTCGACGGGTGGGATGTTAGGTTTTATGAATACGTGTGTACATTTTGAAGTGCGTGTGTTTGCATTCGATAAGACTTATTTTTCATACAGTTGGTGTTGGGAACAAATGTTGGCATGAATTTACGTAAGTATTCCATAAGATTTAGGAAGATACAAGTCACAAAATCCTCGCTTTAGAGAAACCCTTAGGCGGAGTCCAATAAAATGGATTTTTTTTCATTAGATGTAGCCTTCGGGGATTCGATACACGTTTGCTCCTGTTACTTACGACCTTCGCACTCCGGGCGACACTCGCGGAATTTACGTATCGAAGGGAAAGTTTCAAAAAGAAATTTGCATCAGTAGTATTAAAATGTATTCATACGATTCCCAAATGGAATAAAAGCGTCGGAACGTCTTCGTCTCAGTGATTTTGGCGGTAAAACATATTTCGTAAACGAAGTCATAAACGACGGAAACGGAAACGGAAAACAAGTCTATCGAAATACACTCTTATGACTGTAGTATATAAATACGATATTAGGGATTAGAAATAACATCTCTTTTAACTTACTATTTAAAAAAAAGATTCTGCCCTGTTTCAGGTTTTATTTCAATTATAATATGACTAACCGATTTGTACGAGATAATCAGATAAACCAAAACCACTATTTCCAAGTCAATTACTCTAGGGAACATTTTACTATTTTAGTGACCTAATATTACGAAGTGTTGATGTGACTTAGGCTTACATACATCGTTTATAATTTTATACTTGAGGCCCTTCCGTTTCGTAGAATAACCGATTCTATTTAAGATCTATGGATCGTTAATTTGATAAAAAAATCACACTTCGAAAATCACTCGATTTCATTTACATCGACCCCGTGCAATCGATGGAGCGACCGCCGGCGATGATTTTCTATCTACGACGTTTCTTAACCTCATACCGCCGTCAGATCGTATACGCGATATAATAGGTGTCGTCATCTCGCCCTAAGAATGTACAGAAAGAGGGTAGCCATAAACTCGAAATGTTTCATACCTCCTCAGTCGATAAAAACACTTTCAAAATTGATATGTTTACCTGGTCAATCAGTGGTAGGTATTACAGGAAGTGTATAGGTAATATTGTAAATATGATGTATGTATTCTTTTGTAAGTAGAAATAAGGAATGCAGGGAACGGCGACAAATGGACGCTCAGCACAGCGGATATTAGGATGTGTATTTTTTTAATGGTGACGAATAAGATTCACCTGGACGATGTTGGAACAGTAAATCGTCGTTAGATTAGTTCTGGAAGGAGCCAGATTTGCTGTCAGATGGATACGGATACGAGATGAACTGCAGTGGACGATTCTAAATTAAGAGTTTGACCGATCGCGCTATCCGACTTCACGACTTTTAATCGGTTCAATAAGAGAACGTTTAGCCATTGAACAACGGACTGACGAAAAGTGGAGTTAGATAAGTGCGCGACTGGCTTTACAATAATCATATCGGTAGTTGTATGTGTATTCCATAGCAATGTTTGGAAGATCGACACTTTTGTGACAGTTAAAATAAAAAAATCACCTGTTATAATATCATGGTAGAATATTGTATGAATGTTAGCTCGTCAGAATTGTATTGAGTTGAAGGTTCCGCCATTTATTGTATTATGTAGTGAAGTCGTTGAATTTTATAGAACATAATAATTGTATGTTGAACAATGCTTATTCTAAGTGTATATACATACCTAACCCCGATTCCGTGTTTTTCAGTAAAATTGCGGCATAAGTTTTTGAATTCACTTCATAAACAAGAATTATTGCTCAGGAATTGTATGCTTTTTTATATAATCATTAACCGTCGCGTCACATCGACCGGTGTCATATAGTGTTGTTATAATGTACCGATTTTTCGCTATAATCTAATTTAAAGATTTTTGCACAGAACGTTGGTGTTTCACTTAATTTTTTGACATATTTTTCTTGAATGTCCAATGTATAATAAACGACTGAAAGTTGAGTTTAGATGTGACATGTTGACTATACAAGAGGAGTTCGATATTGTAATTTGTAGTCGGAGAGAAATACGTATATTTGTTGCGCTCTGCCTTCGTTGGTCGCGTGTGCTTTTAAGGAGCTCGCACACTGGTGAAAGCGGTCCAAACCATGGATAATATAACGATAAGTTTATTTATTTGACGGTCTTGTTGGGCTAGTTTGATAGCGACCGAGCTCCTTCAGCGGAGTGCACATGAGCGCGAATAGTACCCAGTTGTTGTAAAATAAGGAACACAAACTGCACATGAGAGCACAAAACATCCATCCTCAGATAAAAAAAAAAAAAAAAAAAACTACGACGAATGTTTAATCTAACTGAAGTTTGAATTTAAGATACATTTTATCGTAAAATATTTTATTATCGCTTAAGTTAGTTAAAGCGTTTGTATGTAAAATAAGTAATAGTATTTATTTTCATGTATTTGCGGGAATCGCGAAGTCGATGGATCCTCTTCGGTGATACGAATTTCAATAATTTATCCTTGTAATGTATTTGTATCACTTGCGAATTTAGGTAGTTTTATGCATTTTTATCTAATTAAAAATCCATGTTTGTCATTATAATTTAAATTTTTATTTAAACGCGTGGATAGGTAATTTAGTGTGAACGTCTGTGGTCTCTATTATAAGAGCCTTTACTTGTGAATGGAAAGATTCCAAACGGGATTAAATGTTTTGGGGAGATGGGGGTAGTCAATGACATATCATTGTTTTTATTTAGGCAAGGGAAAGGAGGACAGGCGAAAGTTGATAGAGGGCTAGGTACGGTTAGTGAAATTTGTTGGATGAAACTAGAATTTCTAACGATATGACAATATTTGGCACACTGTTGAGATTATAAACCCGTTGAAGAGTAATAAAAAAGTTTTAATAGGCAATTATTTCTATCCCACATATCTTCCACTAAGTGGTGCCAGTCGTCTCTAGAAAAATTGTATACTCTTTTTTTTTTCTTTTTCTCTAGACAAAATTTTCGGATTGGAAGAAATGCGTTTCTTAAATCAAATCTACGAAGAAAAAAAAACGGTTTCGGATGTTTGCGATTTGGAATCTTTCTAATTGGAGCTAGTCGCCAAAGAGATCGCTTTTAGAATGTTGAATTGTGTACGCGTGTAAGTTTTATCCTATATATATATATATTTAAAAAAAAAATAGTTGTAAAGATGCTTTATTGTCCACACACAAAATCGATTTTACACATAAATTTAAAATCATCCTGCCAGCGTTAAGTAACTACAATGCTTATGATGAAGTTAAATCTTAATATCCTACGTAGTGTATGGGAGTAGTATGTATTTTTAGATATTGCATTGTCTACCGTGTTTTATTACTTAGTTTATAAGATAGCACACACTCTGAGCTTGAAAGGAGTAAGTCTGTCAACAATATTTTTACATATAACTTAGCTATGTAAACTTCTGCTGCGCTTCTCTCCAGCGCTAATGTATAACAGAGGATAACTAGTGTTAAGCGACTATCACGATGTCACCCCTTTGCTCATCTCCATGACTTCCTATCGAATCACAGCTTCTCAGATCTCTCGCTCCGGAGAAAACATATCGTTAAGTTGAAATAAGATATCGTACGTAACTTTTCGACGGGCGACCCCGAAACGGGCTCGCCGTCGACTATGTAAGACGCACTATGCACAGTACACTATATTAAGGCCAGTCACTCGTATAGTGGCTATATAAGAGCATTATAAACGTACCAGTAATATAACTTTTAATCTACTGAAACACCATTTTGCGCCGTGGCCTTAAATCGAAGGAATGTGTTAATCCTTTTTTATAATTTGAAAAAAATTTTTGTACAGTACCTAATATCGATCCTTATACGATTCATGCATTCGACTCGGTAGTCTCTTACTCGTTAAACGTAAACGCAAAAGTTATTCGTATAGAGTACATAATGTAACGTAAACTAGGCTAGACTTAAGCTGCTGTAGGCATTCTTTACGACTGTGTACCTACCTTTATCGTGTCTGGAGTTCGGTTCATTTATTACAACTCGTGCATATCTCCCGTTTGATACCTTGTTACCTACAGATTAGTTACTCTGAGACTGTTCGTGCGCTCTGTCGAGCGTCGCTAAGGGAAAGGGCTATTTTAGCTGATATTTTTGATACCTTGAGGGCGGAGGGGAAGGGTCGCGAAGGGCGGCCGTCCGCTAACTCCACACCTTTATACATAAGTGAAGATAAAATACAATTAATGTTACTCTTAAAACGAAGATACGATGTTGTTCTTATAAGGTGAATGCGACGGTTTTCGCCGATACTTGTTGTTTTGTCGAATAATCATAAATTTCCTTTATTTTTTGTACTCTTTAGTGTTAAGATTAAATATTAAAATGAAAAAAAAAAAAAAAACTATTCAATGTTGGTACTCTAAATTCCAATAATGTATGTGTTAAGGTGGAACGTGTAAAATTAATTTCCCCGAGAGCCTTACTAGAGATGAGCCTTTTCCTTAGACGGTTAAAACTTTCCCCTTTCCCGTTATTATTACACGAGTGACGACGTTCACTCTGTTCGATAGGAATCGATTGCAGGCGAATCGAATCGAAGGGAATCGCAAAAATAAAAATCGATTCGTAAACGGATTTGAGCCCTTTTGTATTTTTCACTATCGACATCTCCAGTTCACACCAGCCTATTTCCTCGTTCACTCTGAAATTGTTAATTCTGGCCTAGCGGACATTTAAGGTAAAAATTTAAGATTCATAATTTTTAGTTAGACTGTACGACTCAATTTTAAGACTGATCATGGAAAAAATAAAAAAAAAAACAAAAAAAAAATTCTGTACAATTGTTTTCATCTGTTACGTAGATAGAAGTGACACTTGTTCGGTCTCGATATTAATTGACGGATCATCATTCATCACATACGTCTTCTGTCGATTCTCTTCTATGTCATCTATCTGTATACCCGAGACATTTTAAAAGAAAAAGATAATTTTTCGACGATCGATATCGAAAATGGAATGTTAAACGGGAGTGAATCCGACAGCGTCGACATCGGTGGACAAAAAAAAAAGAGGAAGAAGAAAAATATAATTTGTTGCCAAAATGTTACTAGGGATTTAACGAGTAGTTATAGCAATCGGTTGTCTCATCATAATTAAGTTGTTCTGGTGGTTCGAAGTTAAGAAGAGAAGTTGAAAAATATTTCCAATGATATATTTTTTCATAATGAACTCGAATGCTTATTCGGTACTTAAGGTTTATAACTGTGTAGGGTTTTAAATATTAAGTGTGGTACGATATGGTTAGGCGGTACACTCTGCGATTCGTATTCAACCGACCGAGGTAATGTTTTAACTTCACACGCAATTAGAAGGATCGTGTACTCGCTAGTTTCTATACGAACGATGTTGACGGTTGCACCCCAATAAACCTTAACCGATTGCCGCAAAAAAATATTAGGTATTCAGATCAGCAAAAACTAGGTTCAAACGTTTTTATTATTTTGATACATCGTATGAAAAAGAAAAAAAATTAAATGTGGTTTTTTTTCGATTTTTTTTTCATAGCATATGAAAATGCATTTTCATGTTGAACATATGAAATATAGAACAATTTTGAAAAATGAACCCGCGGAATTAAGTTCTTTTTTTCTTTCCATGTATCAAAATAATTAAAAAATTATTTATTTATTATTTTGGCGGCAATCTATTAAGGTTTATTGGGATGCGATCGTCAACGCCATTTGTATAGAATTTAAAGGATTAAAGGATTTTAACTATCAAAAACATGTCATTCACGGACATCGTGCTTGAGAAGTACCACTGCACGATGCAATCCTCCGGTAAACGCGACGCAGGGTGTTAACCGTTTTAATCGAAATAGTTGTTAGTGTTCATGTTATTAGATCGTACTTTTCTGAGTAAAGTTTTTCCGAACTGAGCTGAATAATTTTTCGCCTATAGATCGCACCCCCTTCAAGATTTCCCTAACTGTCCGTAAATAATGTTGATAATAATAAAGCACTTCTGTTAAATTCGCACCAAATCACCGATTAGATAGGTGTCTCGATATTGTTTATATTTAATAAAATCAAGTGTTTTTTTTTTCTTCATTAACATAACTTATTCAATTACTTGTATTATATATGCGTGTTCCTAATATTATTTGCTAATATTGCAAGGCTAGTCAGTTGGTTAATTCGATGAGGTTACCCTTCGTATTGAGACAAGAATTTACTTTCTTAAGTTTTTGTTTAAACGTCCTAACAGATGACGTATTCGTATAGGCTCTAGTCAATTTGTTGTGTGTCTTTGATTTTCTTAATATTATAAAATATTCGTGTGGTATGTTTGGCGAATACGTTCGATCGATAGTCGAATGTTCGTTGTGTGCTTATTTCTTTCTAGTTCAAAGTATAAAGATTATGACGAACATTTGTCTGATTTCGATAGTTTGGTATTCTTTTTTTTTTGTCATATTTGACTGTTTTTTTTTTAATATTTTGCTTTATTTTCAATTCTTTAAAAGTAATAATCTATAGCTATCTTATCACGGTATTATAGTGATTTTTTCTATATTGATCTTCCTGTAGTTACATTTTATTTTTTTTAGTTAATTTGATATTAGGTAATTGTTTCCGTGTGCGTTCAGTTAGTTTTCTATGATTCAAATTATTTTTTCAATGCATTGCATTTTAAGTTAAACAGAGTTAGTTCATCATGATTATTCTAGAAATATCTCCAATATTTCAAATAAAGCAATGTGCCGAGTTTTAATAATGTTAATTAACTATAAAATTTTTGAAGAGAAAACTGATTTTAAACTAAAAACGTATGATGAAATCGAATTTCTGTTTGACCGTGTGCATTATTTTGTTTTATTAGTAACTTAATAAAAAAAAAATTTTAATCAAGTCATAACATTCCAGTGTTAAAGTGTTGTAAGCTTCTCATTAAAATAGTTTATTTTCAATATGCGACGTTTAGGGCAGTCGCGGTCTTAACTACTTAACAACGATTAGTTGTACAAACGGCCATAGAGTACAGCAGATACGATAGTGGCGCACTGCGGCCGATCATGGCAACTAAAAGTTGAAAATGTAGGTAATGCGCGACTGGCCTTACAGGACGGCTGATAAAGTTTCCGATAAAATAAAAATACTCTTACACACTTGTTATTCAGGTCTTAATTAAGTTTAGAATTTAAGAATTGATAAATGATATCTGATGATAAATTTACTTGTATGTTGTATTAAAATGATGAACACGGAAAATAAAGAAACTGGTTTGACATTGGCCTTTCATTTTTATCTCTTTGCATGTACCTTACCTATACTAGCAGCCCGCCCTGACTTCTCTCTGGTTGAACAATTATCTAATCATATATCCATGTCCATCTGGAATAATGTACAATTGAAAGGGTGAGAGAATTTTTCAAATAGGTAGTGGATCCGGAGACAAACACAAAATTCGTACTCCCTTGTCTTATAATATTAGTATAGATTTTTTAACCGACACAAAAACCAGAGGAGGTTTTCAATTCGTCGGTATATCTGTCCGCTACCTTCAGTGTTGCCAGAAGGTGGTACAAATTCAATTACAGCAAACACTGTAAATGTTAAACATTAAACATGCTAGTCGGAATGGCGGTACAAGATCAGCGTCTAGGATTTTGATCATGCTGTAGATTTAGTACATTCCATTCCGTTCCATCAGTCCATTATAACCCACTGCAAGGGTCTAGGCTACCCCAGCGCTTGGAGCTTAAGTCCACCACGCTGCTCCAATGCGGGTTGGCGGATTGTAACGACCGCCATCTATTGACAGGAACCGGGACCGACTGTTTGACGTGCTCTCCGAGGTTCGGAGTCAGTGATGTACTTAAGTCAGAAAAACTCCTTATACAAAATACATAGATACAAATACAGAAGGTAGAGCTTTGTTGTAATTACTTGAAATTCTGTTCCCTGTTGAATCATGGACTTATACTATGTTGGATTGAGGTAAGTAAGATAATTGTGACTGGCGGGTGCAACTGCGTGGGATATCGTTGGTGAGTGCAGCAATCAAGTGCGGGCAGTCCACGCGACTTACAAATACCTTAAATATAGTTTAAAAAAACTTAAAAAATACGCTTTAATAGCAAATCGAACTAAAAAGCAGAAAATAATCTTTAGTATAAGTATAAAGTGGTTACCGAGAAAATTAATGTTATTGTGAAAAAGCGTGGGGTGCTCGATGTCAGTTGTTATATTTAAATATTTCAATGAAACATTTTCTAAAAGGACAGTATGAAAATATGGTACGAAGAAACTCCATGCTTTTTCACAATAATATTAATTTTCTCGGCACATAATCCTTTATACTTATACTAAAAATTATTTTCTGTTTTTTAGTTCGATTTTCTATAAGTATTATTTTTTTTAATTTTAGTCTTGAAATTTTTTAAACTACGTTTCATCAAACTTCATTTAGTTTAAACTATGTTTTCTTGTTACTAATTTTAATGTGATATTTTGACAAGCTGATGATTTACCGAATAAATATAAATAAATAAAAAAACTAATGAAAATTTACAAAGTAACAGGTGGAACTCGCAATGACCTTTAAAACGATTAACTCACATGCAAAATTTAATATCCGTGCTACTAACCATTGAGGAGTTCCCTCGTGAGCAAACTATTCTAAGTGCATCATCACTTTATGGTGAAAATCATGGTTAACTATTAAAATCCAACTTAAATACAAAATTTAGTATCCGTGCTACTAACCGTTGAGGAGTGCCCTCATGAGGGGTCATTCTTAGCTTCAGCATCAATTTGTAATAAAAATCATCGTGCTATTAACCTTTGAAGAACATCCTCATGGGGAGACAACCCTGGCTGCAGTATCAGGTTATGATTATCATTTTAGTGTATTGTCATCGAAGTTACATATGTGATCCAAAATTCAGTCCAAAAAGAAGCAGGTCCATAAAATCACGTCTATATGTTCTGGAGTTAATATTTTGTAGTATTCTCGAAAGATCTGTTCTGTTTTGTTCCGGATTGACTTTTGATGTCATTTTAAAAGAAGTTTAGCCCATTTTTAATGCATTATATTATCAAGGCAGCTAGATAACGTCAAATTTTTCAAAAATAAATTATAGTATGTAGTTATAAAGTGCATTATTTAAGTGCATTTAGTTCGCCGGCTTCTCATATAATCATTGTGACATTTAACGGTCCGATAATCATCTATAAAATGTAGCGTCGTTTTCTCGAATATAGAAAATCTGGAATATTCATTACAGAGAAGCAAATCTGTTATTGTTAATATTGAAAATACCTGTCACGTACACACTTGGAGTGACGCGAAGGTCGTAAAGAATGACGTCACGCTACGAATCGTGTAAAATACGCATCGAAATGACAATATCTTCCTGTTAATAGCTATCTCCATTTTAATTCGCATTAAATTACATAAATAAAAATATTTATAATGTATAAAAAAGCATTATAAATGCGAAAATGTGATTGTTTGTTTGTCCTTTCTTCACATCGTAACGGATCAGCGAAACGACGTGATTTTTCGCACGTATATAGTTGAAAGTATGAAGAGTAAGCTACTGTTTATCCTTGTCGAAAGTTCTCATGGAATACAAAATTACCAAAATTGAAAACGTTCTTCGCCACTGATAAGAACTTTAACCTATGTACACGTTTAAATATATTATGGTCTAAAGAGCTTTGAGTTATTTCAATAGTGCAGTGATGTTCGAGTTTACTTCGAAAACCAAAGCTATCGCATTCCAGCCAAAGAATGAAGGGAGACAGGGTACTCCATAGTCACCTCGGCCGACAGGGCATGCATTTTCACGAATCTTAAATTCATATACACCTAAGTCACGTAAAGGAAAGGAAGGAAATGCTTTTCAGCTGTGTAGGCTTTTATATACGAAATAAATAAAATTGACCTGTTGCTTTATTTATTTAATAATATTTTTTTCAGACATAGTACAAACGACGCCGTTTAGCGCCACATTAAGGGACGAGGCTTATGTCGTGGACAAATCTCGCTCTTACTATTCCATGCTAATCACACAAACGTTTGCCCCTACCGGGATTCGAACCTGTGGCCTTATAAAAAGAAGGCAGCCTCACAACTTTCAGCGACACTTGGGCTGCGTCATAAATATGTAAGAAAAGGATGATTTATACTAATTATTATAAAATTAATAATCCATAAAATATTTATAGTTTAAACCACAGAGAATCGGGTAGGTTAGAGGTGCCATGTGACGGTATTTGTTCAGAGGCACGTGTCACAAAAATAATTACAAAACAAATGTAAGTAAAAATATTACGCATTCGTAAATAATTTTGTCTCAGATTTATATCATTTTAGAAAACGGTTAACTCATCATCACAAGCCCATTTTTACCCCACTGCAGGGGCTAAGGCCTCCCCCAGGGTGAGGAGGGGGGCTTGGAGCTTAAGTCCACCACGCTGCTCCACTGCGGGTTGGGAACTGTAACGACTGCCATCTATTGACAGCGTCCGGGACCGATTGCGTAACGTGCCCTCCGAAACACGGTGTCAGTGATATTGTGTACTTAAGTCAGAACACGGTTAACTCGTTCATCTCTTTCCCTTATATCTTTGGTATGACGTGATGTCGCATTTTAGAGTTTAGGTTGAAAGATCAACAACAAAAGTATGCAACTATTGCATACTTGAAGGGGACAGCGTAACCGCGTACATGCCAATTCTATGGTTTAAACTCAAATACGTCAATTTCTGCCATCGTTAGAGAAATAACGTAGCACCATCGATATACGTAGAAATTCTTTTTACACTTATTGGCATTACTTGTAACCAGACAAATCTATAAAGGTGAACATAAAAAGCTAGAAGTCCGTGATAGATACAGTGATTGATGCCCTATCCCTAGGTCCTACTGCAGTGCGGGACCCTAAAATACAGCACAAGTACAATAAAATGGAGCCACAGATCGGGGCCAAGGGAGACATACAGCTAGTCGGGACTAGCTAGCTCATTTTCAAGAAAATTAAATTCTACATGTTTGTACAAAGACGACACGTACGTATACGTTTTTTTATTTTTCGAACGAAATACTAAAAATAATTCTAGTTTACCTTATGAATAGAAATAAACAAAAACGGTAAGCCGTCTGTGAAACCGATTTCAACGACAACGAAAACTTAGAGTAAAAAAAAATATATGACAGTACAACATTAAGAATATTTCAGCTTTTACGGGTCGCCTTTTAAATTTTGTCTTTTGAAGGAATAATAAACAATTAGAACCTCATAAACATTTTATTTTATGCATTTTTCCATACGTTCGAACCCAGTTTTTGAAACAATTATTTCATTCACTCGAAATCGCCGATTTGAAAGCTTCGATTGCCTTTTCACTAAAGCGTTGACCACGAAGATTTTTCAAAATTTTGCGAAAGTAATAAAATAATTAGTGCTTAAGTGAAGACTATATGGAGAATGATTTTTGGGTCGTTCTTCTGCTCTAAATAATCAATTGTTAATTGTGTGCGAGCTTGCGTTGTCATGGCGCGAAATGATGCGTCCCTTTGGGTTGGTTTTCCGAAGCTCGCTTTGAACTTGTCGTAAACAGACTGTCTTCTGCCACTCTGCCTTAACCGTCCTACGATCCTCCAGTTCAATCAACGTCCTGTTTTCGCTACGAACGTGGCTACCATTTTCTTTGAAGTGCTTCTGGAGCTTACAACTTTCGTTGGTTTTGGGTCATCTTAGATGAACCGAAATTGTCGATCGCTACTTAGAATCATGATCATAGGCATAAATCCAAGATTCGTCACCACTTATGCTGCCGTAGACATATTTTGAATCTCCTCGATTAAATCGTCGAAGAGCTTTCCTACATTCGTTTCAAACAGGAGCCGTTTTGTGATAGTTGGAAAGCGAATACGGGATCCAACGGGAGACAAGCTTTCTTACACCAAGCGCTTCATGCAAGATCTTTCATCAAGAATGGTGCCTCCTGAAATATCTAATGATGCTTCAATTTCCTTATATGTGACATGACGATCTTCGATCATTGATTGATACAGCGACGAAGTTATCTTCTGTGAAAACGGTTTTTAGATGTCTTTCACGAGATTTGTCATTAAAGCTGCTATGACATCGTCACTGAACCCCAAAGTCTGTTCTTCAAATCGCTGAAGCCGTGTTAATCTTCTTCGCAAGTTGCTGAAAATTATTGCATCAAAACTATTAAATTTAAAAAATTATTATTAGTATTATTATACTCTAGCTCGCTCGAGTAAGATGGCGAGTTTCGCGCGCCGGCCTTCAACCCCGCAAAATTGCGTTATGTCACTCCGATACTTTGAAGTGATATTTATGACTCTATTAAAACTAAACATTGCTGCCAAATAAATTTACTCTATGGACAAAACTCAAAAGGTAAAATATAGGTACGTTCGTCACATCTTTGGAATAGTTTCTGGTTTAAATAAATATTACTAATAAAATCATTTATGGCCAAAGACAAAAAAAAAGTTTGTTACATGAATCTTTAATACATCATACATACTATCAGCCTATCAATGGCCAGCCGCTGGCCAATATACCTAACCATTGCTGATGTTCTGCGAATCCCAAAATATATATTTAATACATAGAAATTCACAGTCTCATTTTTTCCTCTATCCTACACCACTTATTTTATAATTTCTTCCCGCCTTTTTTTCTCTTTCTTAATTTCACTAATTTTTTCGAATAAAATTAATCATAGTTTTTGAATGCCTTAGTGTAACATCATGCTAGTGTTACAGGTCACGTTTATTTTCGCCACGTGACGAAATTGCGTAAATTGCGTTACGTGATCATAGACGTCATTGTCATTTGAACGTAGGGTTGCTAAACATCCAAAACCGGGACGCTCCGTTTCTCGCCCGGTTTTTTCAATTTTTCCACAGAAATATGATCTTTTCTGCGATAAAAGTTGCCGATTTGAATGATCGAGAATACTCAAAATTCTAGAACAATCAATATTAGAACATTGTAAATTTTGGAACGTTCTGGGGAAACTCACGAAAATTATTAAGAGAGAATAAATGAACATTGGAACTCTAGAATGTTCGTAAAAGCTCTAGAAAAAGAAAGTTGTCGAATATGTGGAAACACCTGAGAAAACTCTGTGGAATTCGTTATGAAACTATGAAAAGTTTTTGGGTGTGCTACAAAAGTGAAGAAAACTATTTTGAGTATTTTCTAGTGATCTTACTAACATGTTCAGATTTAGCTTCGCTATTTTTTGACTGTAAGTTGGTAAAACATATATAAGATAAAAAAATAATAATATGAATGTACTCCAATTAATTACAACAGATTTTATGTTATTATTCTGAACGTTTTCGACATATGTCGGGCTGTTATCACTACATATTATAAAATAAAGTCCCCCGCCGCGTCTGTCTGTCTGTCTGTCTGAACGCGATAAACTCAAAAACTACCAAACGGATTGGCATATTATTGACACCAATCGACAGAGTGATTCAAGAGGAAGGTTTACGTGTATAATTTATTAATTTTTTGTGGAAATTTGTTGAAATATGACGATTATTGTTGAAGAAGTCGGAAAAAAATCAAGCCGGCTGTTATCTTTCATCGAAAACGCTGCCTAATCCTTTTGAGATATAACAAAATAATGTATGAAGGAATTGTGTATCTTATATAGAACTAAAGAAAAGTCCGCGATGGCATATGTCTATCTTTTATGGTTAGTTTACTATACCTATTTTTACGTTTAAAAAAATGGTGTCATATGATGAGGTAATAGGAAAGCAATTTATACGGATACAGTATTAATCCTTATCAAATTAAATACATTATTTATGTCCAGCATTTCATGCATATTATGATTGCCCTTTACACTATACAATTTAAATCAATATCTTAGGAGCTATCGCCAAATATAAATATGGCGCGACAAGAAATTGGGTTAGGCTGAAGTTATCATGGTTGTATACAGAGAATTATTATAGTTTGTTTTTATGTATTTATTCTTAACTTTTTCAAATATTTATAGAATTGAAAATAAAATACATTAAAAATACTCCAAGTAGGATGAATATATGTTACATTTGAATCTAATTAAGTCCAATCCAACGCAGAAAAAATTATATGCTCTGCTACCCGTGCGAAGCCGGGGCGGGTCGCTAGTTGTATATATAATAAGAATGTTATATGCCATTCTATAACTTCTGTATTAGAACAGCATAGTGTACCTATATACCATATTGTAGGATAGTGTAGTAAAAGAAAAAAAGCAAAATACTAATCATGTTGTTTATTATTGCAAAAAGATCACTATTATAGTCTTACGATAACACAAGCAGGATAACGCGGGTCGCAAGCTTTCGCGCTGTAATGACAATTGCTTGAGATAATTAGTTCTAGCAATATCAATCATTATTTTATGTTTTCCAGAACTTTAAAAAATCAATAAATGTATGAAAACGATAATAATAATAATAACGTATACAACACAACAACGTCTAGGCCCCAAACTAAGCATTAGCTTGTGTTTTGGGTACCAATCGAAGACACCACATACATATAACAACCAAGACCCGGTGCCAGTATCAATATTCATCATACAAATACTGACCCGACCTGGGATTCGAACCCGGGACCTCCAGTCTCGAAGGCAGGGTCGCTACCCACTAAGCTAAACGGTCGTCAGCGGATGAATCATCGAACTTAAATAAATTGGTTCAGAGCGATCCTACAACTTTTGTGCCATATTAACTATTGCTCCAAATGGCTAGTTCTAACAATACGTACAATTTTTTTTTTGTTGGTCGGCACTTTCAGAAAAGGCATAAAAATGTATTTAATTTTATTCGGAACACCAAAAGCATTTTTACATTTAGTTATACTAAATGAAGCCTGAATGATCTTCTTTCTGGAATACCATGAAATTTTGTAATTGTTAAAACCTTTCTTAATAAATACCCTGCATAAGTATTAAAATTGCTTTAGTAGATATAACTCGAGTTTATAACTCGACAGACAGACAGACGTTCCATTTTATATAACATAGATATTTGATCTGTGTATGTAATGAGACGGACATAATTTTATTAGTTTTTGAATGAAATTGTAGATACAAAAATTTTAATTAATCTATACACATAAATAACTTCAGTACACATTTCTAAAGTAACAAAGCCTTTTTCTATGATAAAATAAACTTAGATTCTCGTAATTAAAGAGCCTTTCCCATTTTAAAACAACCAACATAGATCATGGTGGCGAGTCTTGGAGAGGCCTATATCCTGCAGTGGAGAGACACGGGCTGATGATGATGATGATGATTATGTAGATCGGGGGATCGATATGAAGTTTATATCTGACTTGACGTTATTTAACTGTCTAGACTGACTTCATCATCATCATCAGCCCGTGTCTCTTCACTGCAGGATATAGGCCTCTGCCATGGCTCGCCACCACACACGGTCCTCCGCCTTCCGCATCTAATCACCCCCAGTATGTTGCTTTAAGTCATCAGTCTACCTGGCCGGGGGGCGTCGAACGCTTCGCTTCCCAATACGTGGCCTCCACTCGAGAACTCGTCTACCCCATCGGTTGTCAGTTCTACGGCAAATGTGACCGGCCCATTGCCACTTCATGCCATTGATGCCATTGATGGACTTGCAGTTTGAAAATACAACTTTTATAGTACCAAAAAAAAATTGTAACTTTACATTTTTACAGATGTTTAGAAAATTGAGATATTTAAAACGAAAAGTCACTAAAAACGGTTTTTCGCGAATGTTGCAGTCTCACGAAAAACAATTTTTAATATCCTTTAATTTAGTTTACGAGTTAAAAGTTGAAAAGTTTTAAATTAAAATTTAATTATGATAAAAATTTGATTTATCATTAATATGGAAAATTCCAATAAAAAAGGATTTTTTAAATTTGTTGTCTAACCGACCAATTCCGTTATAAGGAGCAAATAGTACCAAATTATATATTCGCGAAAATCATTACAAGGTATTTTATGTCATGAGATACTAACAAAAGCATAGAGTATTAAAATTCATAGAGCGCAATTCTACTGGAGCTGAGACGCACGCGTGATGATCAAAAGAAGGATTTAGTCTCAAATTCGTTATAACAGCTGCTGTCATCTCGCTCGCGTTCCGCACCTTATACTTGAATGAATCATATTTCATTTTAGACCCTGCGATCGATATGAAGCCTCTGTCTAAGAGCGCGCTGCCTATAGGATACGAGCTATGTAAATATAAGTGAATAAACTTCACCAGTAAGATTAAATAGCGTAGTGTATCCTTGTAAAGCGGACGAAACGGCTCGTCCTCCAAAATTCATGACCACCCTTTTGAAGTGTAAAACCCTGTACTACTTTCACGGGGATACGTTTGCACAAGTTTAAAACGGCTCAAATGTGGGATATTTTCATTAAATTTGTAAAACTGGACCACGTTTGTAGTACACTCGGATGGCGTCTCTGTCGAATATTGGGGTTGCTTTTTTTTCATTTTACCTTAAAATTTATTTACGGACATAATCTTTCAAAGTTATCACGTTTGTCATATTAGGAAATAACAACGGCTGCGGTTGTTATACTGAGGGCCGGTTTCATCACGCGATGAGAAAATTTTAACAGTCGACTGTACTCTGAACGAGGCGTCAAAAGAATGAAATTCAGTATTTACCCACACTATTATTTTTTAATAAAAATTACAAAGACAAAATTAATCTCAAGAATAAAGTTACGTGAAAATACATTCAAATTGAATTTTCTGATTTTCTATCCAACAGGCTTAATTATTTAATTTTTAACAAATATTACAAGCATAGAGGAAATTGATTTGAAAGCAGCGTTTGGTTTTAATAGAGTCATGATTGCCAGTACATAGTATCGACTTGACATTACGTCACTTTTGGAGGGTTGAAACCGGGGCGCGGGGATTTCTCGGGGATGAAGAGTGGCGCGCGGGGACCTTGCGCACTGAAATACGGACTAACACTCCCCATTTTACACCAGCTTACTATATATGAGTGGTTAGACGGTAAACGCAGAAGAGAGCTTCTAGTCAATTCGTATTTTTATGATTATAAGCTTTCGGAAAAATACTTATTGCTTGATATGAGAACATTCATACATGTAATTACATTATACGCTTATCCGTGCCTCTAAGAGCACGTTAAGCAGTCGGTCCCGGGCGCTGTCAATAGATGGCGGTCGTTACAATCCCCAACCCGCAGTGGAGTAGCGTGGTGAACTTAAGCTCCGAGCCCTCCCTCACCCGGGGTAGGCCTAAGCCCCTGCAGTGGGGCAAAAATGGGCTGATGAAGTGAAGTGAAGATATACACTTGTAGATGTGGTAAACGCAAATAAGTTTAACGAAACTGACTGCTTAGCGTCTGATCGAATCTTTGGTGAAATCGATTTTTAATAATAATTTAATAAATACCTTGATATTATCTATAGCGTAGATTTAAAATAAATCAGCTCTTGCATTATAATATAGAAACACATCGTTACATCAGATATAAAATGGGGAGCATGTTACCATACCATACCATCAGCCCTTAATGCCTCACTGCAGGATCTTAGGCTCCCCCTCGAAATGAGGCGGCTTGGAGCTTAATCCACCACGCTGCTTTGGTGCGGGTTGATGGAGGTGGATGTTCGTGTAAATGTCGTATTATTGAAAAACTAAATATCTCAAAAAGTTTACTAGGTTAAAACTTATTGAGTAACGCTGACCAATTGGCCGTGTGGTTTGAAACCCTAACTGCGGAACCGAAGGTCGCGGGTACGATTCCCGCCCGGGACAAATATTTGTGTGCATGAACGTGTCTATTTGTTGTATGGGCGTAAAATATCTATATTATAAATACTATTTAAGTATGTACATCAGTTGACTAGTACCCATAACACAAGTAAAATACTTGCTTACTTTGGAACTAGATAGCGCCGTGTGAGATTTCCAAGGTATTTATTATTAAAATATTATTAATATTATATTATTTAAAAATTGTCTAAATTATTCTCCTTATATATAATAAAATTTTAGTACATAAACCTAGTTCAACATGCACATACGAAAAAACAACACACACACACACACACACACACATACATCTATAATATAACTATTGTACCCACCCTAATAAAATATTAACGTTGTCTCCCACTGCAATGTGTATCGATAAACCGCGTCCCCTCGGCGCCCCAAAGCAAAATTATCGATTCTCTCCTGTCGCCTGCACTACTCGTGTAATTATTGAGGGCGAACCTGTATTGTTATTGTAATCGTCGCTCGAGCTATATTTTATATAGCTCGAGCGACGATTTTATATTTATATTTGGGAATAGTATAAGCCATACATAATGGCAATAGATGCGGAAGATTCAAGTTCGATGTTACTGCATGCATTCTGTAATGTCATGATAGCCGAGTGGTAGCGAGTCCGGTTCTTATTTAGAAGACCGTGGTTCGAATCCTATGTACCAATGAGTTTTTTTTTTTATTTATTCATAACTATCACTGACTCTTTGCCTCGGAGAGCACGTTAACACGTCGATCTCGGTTGGCATCAAGAGATGGCAGCCCTTAAAATGCACCAAACCGTACTGGAGCTGTTCGGAGGATTAAGATCTAAGCGCCCTCATACCAAGGAGATGCCTGAGCCTCTGCAGTGGGGCATTAATAGGCTGATGGTGTGGTATACCATGGTATTGTTTATATTGTAAATGGTTTTGCATTATTTATCTATATATAAAATCTAAATACCACTCACTGACTCACTCTTACACTGAGCCGAAAGTGCTGAAGCAAATCACACAAAATTTGGACATAAGGTTTGTTTTGTGACGTAAGCAACCACTAAGAAAGGATTTTTCGAAATAATAATAATATCACAATAACGTCTAGGCCCCAAATTAAGCATTAGCTTGTATTTCAGGTACCAAACAAAGACACCACATACATATAACAACCAAGACCCGGTACCAGGTTCAATATTCATCATATAAATACTGACCCGACCTGGGATTCGAACCAGGGACCTCCAGCTTCGTAGGCAGGATCGCTGCCCACTAGGCTAAGCGATCGTCTACCTTTAAGGTATATACTTTATTTATTACTAGCGACCCGCCCCGGCTTCGCACGGGTAGCAGAGCATATAAGCCGTAATGTTTTTTTCTGTCGTAGTGTCATATCAGCTTATTGCATCGAACGTGTGGATTGGATTTTATTACCTTTAAATGTGGCGTAAGTTCATCCTACTTAGAGTATTTTTAAAGTATTTCATTTCCGATTCAATGAGTATTTGAAAAAGTAAAGAATAAATACATATAACCTAACCTAACTACGCGTGTCGCGTCGTCCCGTATGGCCACCCGGCTGGTCGCGCGATATTTATATTTCGCGATAGCTCCTAAAATATTAATTTAAATTGCTTAGTGTAAAGGGCAATCATAATGTCCATTTTTATGCACATCACGATTGCCCTTTACACTAAACAATTGAAGGTAAATAACGTATTTTATTTGATAAAGATTAATACTGTGTCCGCATAAAGTATTTTACACTTACCTCATCATATGACACCATTTTTTTTAAACATAAAAATAGATATAGTAAGCTATCCATAAAAGATAGACATATGCCATAGCGGACTTTTCTTTAGTCTTATATAAAAGACACATTTCCTCAATACATTATTTTGTTATATCTCAAAAGGATTATGAAGCGTTTTCGATGAATGATCCCAGCCAGCTTGATTTTTTTCAGACTTCTTCAAAAATAATCGTCATATTTAAACAAATTTGCATAAAACATTAATAAATTATATACGTAAATCTTCCTGTTGAATCACTCTGTCCATTGGTGTCAACAATAGGCCAATCCGTTCGATAGCTTTTGAGTTTATCGTGTTCAGACAGACAGACAGACAGACAGACAGACAGACGCGGCGGGGAACTTTATTTTATAATATGTACTTATTACAGCTTTAAGGGGTTGAAATAGGGGGATAATAGGATAATATTGAAAATTCTTTTATTTTTTAAATAAAATATAATACGAAAATCAACATTTGGTCTTTGAGTGGAAACCTAAATATGTTGTGCTTCAACATTTTTAGAAATATAACCCTTAAGGGAAGACATAAGGGATGAAGGTTTGACTTCCGATTTTCACCGAACTTTCACAATCATGCTGAAGTAATATCTTGGTATTGTAATAGTTTATACTCTCATCAAGGTTTAATGAACGTCGTTTTCACGCGTCGCTCCTTATGGAGCAAGCATAAAGCTTTGAATTTATTTGTACACAACAAGCAATGTCAATGTTTGGGAAAGGGGGTGAAGTATGTTTTCGCCTCCGACAAAACGAAACAGCCCGACCTTCAAACTTAAGAGCAACGCTCTGTAGCTCCTTGCATCATGGTCGAATCCATGCCTTCTCTTTAACGTCTTTATACGACATTAAGTAAATTTCTTCTTTGTCTGAACAATATTTATTTATTGAAGACCCATTGGCCGAGTGGTTAGAGACCCTAACTGCGGAGTCAAGGGCCACGGGTTCGATTCCTACCCGGGACAAATATTTGAGTGCATGAACATGTCTATTTGTTCCGTGTCTGTTTATCAGTTGTCTAGTACCCCATAACACAAGCATAATACTTGCTTACTTTGGGACTAGATGGTGTCGTGTGGGACGTCCCTGGTATTATTATTGTATTATATAATCTATCCTCGGTCTTTTCCTCTTTCTTTTTCCTTCTATTTCCCATTCTAATATATTTCTGATAAAGTCGTTGTGTCGTATAAGATGGCCTATCATCTTTCCTCTTCAATTTTCAATTACTTTGATAACACTTCTCTTGTACTTTTTTGATACTTCTTCGTTTGTTACTTGTTGCCTTATACTATATTTTAATTAAAATGTTATAAGAACAATTCTCTATTTAAACTATAGGTATAAAAGTACGACAAAAACGGACAAAAAGCCCTCATCTGCGCTTATCGTCTAACCACTCTACTTCTAGTTAGCTACTGTATCTTCGGTTAGTTTTAGTCTGGTTTTAGTCCGGGAGGTCCCCGCGCGCCAGCCTTCACCCTGCAAAATTGCGATCGACAGTTTCGATACTGTGAAGTGACATTTCTGATTCTATTAAAAGCAAACGCTGCTGTCAAATTTATTTACTCTATGACTATAGGCGTTTCGGAATAATTTAATTCTCAATTTACAACTTCTTAACTGGAATTGCGTATCTTGATTATCTATATTGCTAATAATATTTTCGATTTGATTGCAATGACGTCGGCGTTTTAATAGATGTATTAATAAACCTAAAGTTATTTAATCACTTTTGTGCGAAGTTTACCGGAGCTTTCGTCTCTTGGCTTTTCGATGACGACGAGACAATTTTGAATTAAAACTTCTAGGCGTGTTAAGCGAAGCAATAATTCATATTTCGATAGAAAGGACTGGTTTAGTTAAAGAAAAATGTATCCAGGATATAATATGTAAATGGTGAAATTTTAACAACAATCCAAATAATGTAATAATCTTTGGTAAAAAAAGGATGGCCGTCTTGTTTCCTTCTAGTATCGTTTGATAGAAAATTATTGAGATATGGTTACACAAACCTCTTTTGAAAAAACTAATAACTCTAGTCACCATTCACGGCCGCTGTACGCTCCGCCCCGTGTCGGGCTAAAGATCTCGGGCGCGTCGTCACATAGAAGGCACCCAAACGGTGTTATTTATCAACGCATTGTATTGTAATATCTATTACCTCTCCTGACTCCCTTTTCTGGCTAAAGGTTGCACGAATACCGGCTGCTTCTCAATCCCGCCTCCCTCAATCCAGACTACAACCTACACTCCGTCCTCTACGTTGCTTTTGGTGTATCCGGATGAACAGATTAATTGATTGAATTGATAAAAGAAGTATAACTACAAAAATCTAGATCAAATCGAGAAGAAATGACCCGTGAGTCTAGTCATATTTAGTAATCTTTATACCCAATCGGGCAGAGCTCATGGCACAACTCTCAAATTGATTTAGGCTGCGTCGTGGAATTCCAGTTATTAATTTAGTATTTAAGTACACATGGAAGTTGCACTGATTTACTAGAAAAAACTTCGCGTTTCTACCCCGGGATTTTAGTATCTCATTTAATTACAGCACCCGCAAAAGTAACTGTTGCAGATTGTAAAATTACTTAGTGTTGTTCGATGTGGGACAATCTTGTGTGGAGGGCTTAGTAAGTTTGAGAGTTTATTGAGTCATGATTGGCTTAAGCATCATCGCGCAAAGATCTAACGACAAAAATGTACTTATTTTGATTGTTTGCACGCAGTTACACCCTAAAAGGGAGTATACTTTTTTCAGTGATTCCAAAATCACTGGAAATCAATTTTTTTTAAGGCGTTTCTATTTCGATAATAACTTTATTCTTCACTAAAAAATACTTTATTTTTAGACGTCTTAAATGGTTGCTTTCACACTTTTTCATTTACTTTTATTCAGTATTGTTACGAACACACAAAACAACTAGCGCCATCTAGCGTCAACCAGTAAAACCACTCAAAGAACAAAGACAACACGAAACCCCCTACTCAATACTAGATGGCGTTAGAGGAACTACTATGGAGATATAGTCTCGAAAACCGAGTACATGCGTGAGACTTTCCAGAATCATCCAACCCGGTCGATCGCGTTTGTGCGAGTCGGTTACGTTCTGGAATGGTCTCGAGGCTCGTCTCAGCCCGTATAAATAGCCGCAGGGAGGCGAGCTAAGTAGTTCAGTTTTGGGCTACCTTCGAGGCGACTTCGAAGTGAAAACTAGTGATCAAGTATGATACCAGTGAAACCTACGACTTGGCTACGACCTAGGACATCGTTAGTGCTTAGTGTTTGGACTTAGTGCTTTGTGTTGGACCTAGTGTTAGAGTGAATAAAGTCTTCAAAAGAGTCAGCAGGTCTTTCTCTCCAAATCCTTCGAACCTTAAGACGTAACAATATACACTTACCATATTTTCTTGGTTAAAGATAAATTTTCTATATTTGTCAACAGCCCTGTTGTCTGCTTAAAAGTGGTGACAGTGTAGAACAGTGGGCCTGTTGATGACTCTACATCTGTCTGTGTTGCTTTCGCATGGGTGGGGATTGGTGATCCAGAAGTTAACTATATTCTTCTAGTTTTTATGGGGTAAACACAGTCAGCGGTAATAATATTTATTTATTGAAAAAAGCAATGTGCAGAATTTTTGGTCGCTGATTAGGCGAATCTGAATTAGGCGAAGCTTGTATTTTAGAAACTAGTGTCTAGTGTCCTCCCAAGTATACAATCTCAGCAATCATGCAGTTTATCAATAAAGGCACGCTGTTTCTTGATTATGATAAACAATGAAAGAAGTTATGCTAGATAGTAAAAGATAAGTAACAGATTAAATGTTCTATTTAATCTGTTGCTATCTAACCCAGTCAGAACCAAGGTCACGAGCATTTGAATGACAGGGACAATTAGTTGATAATGGTTGATGGACGCTGCCTGTCCAGTACGGCTATTAAATAATACATGGAACCGCCACATAAAAAATGACAGTTTCGAATCATTTGTACGTAAACCTAAAATTTGTGGAAAAATAAGGTTTTTTCGACTGATTTCTATTATGTTTTTTTTTTCAATAGTTTCAAAGTGTTTATCGAAAAACCGTATTTTCTACAAATTTTAGGTTTTTGTAGAAATGTTTCGAAACCGTTGAAACAATCAATAAAGTAAGTTAAAAACTTTAAAGGTAAATAATTTTTATGTTCGCATGTTATGCTTTATCAACTGAAACCTAGAAATGTGATAATGAAAAAATAAAAATCATTTCTTTATATAGTGGCTCCATCTGTTATTAGATAGCCGTACTAAACAGGCGTCGTTCGTCGCTTTTATATTTTTTCATGAGCAATAAACTATTAAGCTACGTAGTCTAAATTGCGTTCGGTTTTATAATACATAGACTTCAGCTACGTCAATAATGCGATCACAGCTTCACGGCCGGGTGGTCGTTATATATAATTTAGTTGCTGGCCTGAGGTGTTCTGTGCCAGAGGTAATTTAGTACGTAGAAGATATTTTATTGGGTTGACCGCAGCGCAGAAATGGCAGAAATCTTATGAGGCCATATTATAGCGGGGACTTCAGTCCAAGTTTAAACAAAATGGGTGCACTGCCAGTCTAGTACGGCTGTTTAATAGGTGGAGCTACCATAAAAAGTTTTTTTTTATGGTCACATACGTTTAAGTTGATAAAATATTTCACGTGATTATAAAAAATAATCCCATTTAATGTTTTCAATTGATTTTATTGATTGTTTCAACCATAAAAATACGAATTCCCGTACCGGTTGCGAAATAGTGAGCTTCAGTCCGAGTTTATTCCGCGAGATCCCCGTGCGCCGGTCTTCAGCCCTGCGAAATTGCGTTTGACATTTTCGTTACCGTGTAGTAACATTTCTAGCGCTATCAAAACCAGACCTGGTGTCAAATTTATTTTTACTCTATGGTTTCAATAGTTTTGAAGCATTTATATACAAAAATTTGTGAAAATAAGCTTTTTTATAATGACATGAGATACGATACATTGACAACAAAAAAGGGGTTAACTTTTATATCTTTGTGTCTGTAACTAGACAGACACTACCTCCTCCACGTGCCACGAGATACTAACCGTGTTCTAAACACATCTGTGTGCGTCAGTTATCACCAAACAGGTGTTATTTTTATCTACATTTTTTCAAGTCAAAACTCTATCTATATATTTATATATTGCATATACTTTGGGACGCCACGTGTGTCAGCACATTTGCCGCCTCTCACCTTGGTCGTACCGTGGGAACGGCTGCAGCCGCTGCGGAGTCTGCAGCAGCCAGAAAACGAGTCAAATACTCTACTCTGGAGAGTAAATACTTGTTCGTCCCTCTTGCGGTGGAAGATGCTGGCTGTTGGGGGATTGAAGCCAAACGTTTCGTCGCGAGCATCGGCCGTCGTCTAAAAGAAAGGGGACTCGACCCCCGTTCCGGTTCCTTCCTGGTGCAAAGAATTGCCATTGCAATTCAGCGCGGCAATGCGATGAGCGTCATGGGCACATTTGCGTCGGGGGCGACGAGGGGTGGATTATTGGATTAGTTTTATTTTTTATTATTATTATTATTTTTATACTATTTGGACTATTTTTAAATTGACTAATTTGTGACATTTGTCCATATTTCCGCGAAAAATTTATTCAAATTTGTGAAAAATGATAAAAAGTAATCAATTTTAATTTTATTATATTGCGTATATATATATTTATATGTATATATCTATCTATATATTTATATGATAAATATTGATACTGGCACCGAGTCTTGGTTGTTATATGTATGTGGTGTCTTCGCTTGGTACCCAAAATACAAGCTAATGCATAGTTTGGGGCCTAGACGTTGTTGTGATCTATACGTTATTATTATATTATTATTATATGTATATAATCAAAGGTTTTTCGACTATTTATTTTAAAAATCTTTATTTTTACATGAAGCCCACCACCAAACATATTTTAGTTATATGTTCTTATATCTATTTAAGTAGGTATCGGACAAAAAAACATTACATGTTGCAATCTACTTTGTTCAAACCAAATTTTATAGAATGTAGCTTGTTTTTCTGTTTTCAGTTACGACGCTGTAGAGTGAAGACCTCGCATGTAATTTTTTAAATTAAAATTTTTCTTTGCTTTCTTACAAAGAATGACTCGTAAAGCATGTTTGTAACGAATCCGTTTTTCAAATTTATTAATTTTAAGTCATCCAGCGGTGTCCATGAAAACCACGTACATAATAGAATCTTGCGTGGTCTGTGAGATAACCTCGTTTGTATGATGGAGTTTTGTTGTTTGAACACTTTGGACATACCTACGCGGTCTTCACTCTACAGCGTCGTTATGTGGTATTGCAGTAGGGTTTTCGATTTCTTGAAATAACTTAGTTTTTACAAGTTTAAAGTGTAAAAAAAAGTTGTATTATATTCATAAATTATGGTGTTCCTATTTAAATGTCAAAGTTTCATCAAAATCGGTTCCAGAGTTATTGAGTTACAAAGGGTACAAACAAACAAATGAACAAGAAAATAAAAAATGTCATTTTGGCTTTAGGGATGACGGATTAGATGCCTTACTTCTTTAAAGGTTAATGTAGGTTTGTGTAGGTATTGATTGGAATTCTATAATAATTGTGATTATTATTATTCATTGCTAGTAATCTATCAATGAACATGTGTAATCATTCTCAGATAAAATCACACGAGAAATGTAATTATATCTTACGGTCTATCGGCTCTGGTCTAAATATTGCCTTTCTGGATCGTGTTTTGTGATCTAGTTTCTATAGTCTAGGAGACTCAGCTAAATTTTAGATAAATAATTGTTCTTTGGTTAGGAATAGATGAGTCACGGCGCAACGCTCCTACTATAATTTTAATGTACAAATTCTGTGAAAATTCCAAATTTTTACCTATTACGGTTCAGACGATACAGCCCTATGGCAGACAGTCGGACAACGGAGCCTTAGCAATAGGATTCCCGTTGGTACCCTTTGGGTACGGAACCTTAAAATCCAGCCAAGTGCGAATCGAACTCACACACGAAGGGTACCGTACAACCTTATAATATACAAAAACACGTTTCTTGTGTTGGGGACCCCTTTTAATTTTTTAACTTTATATGATTTTTATTACTCGTTCTTATATGGTTACAGTAGTAATACTTCATGAAAATTTTAAAAGTAAGCAACGATTTCACAACCACCAATTACCGAAAAACGTCGAAAAAAAAAACATGTTTCTTTTTGGACAACCTTTAATTTTTAACTTCATTTTATTTGTATTATTTATTGTATAGTAGCCGGTTCAGACGATACAGCCCTGAGACAGAAGGACAGATAAAGGAAGCTTAGTAATAAGGTTCCCTTCGGTATCCTTTGGATGCCTATCCCTAAAAACTAGCGACCGCCCGCGGCTTCGTCCGCGTGAATTGCATGTTTGTATAACTAAATCGCTTCTTAACAGGGTTAGGGGGAGATCCATTTTATCTCGCCCTCTCTTATTTTTTTTATCAATTCAACGAAGGATTCGCTAGTCATTTCAAAACTGAATTGAAAATCCCGCGATAAGTAGGCTTATACTAAGAAAAGCCTTTATTTTTAAATCGCAGTGTTTTCTATTTTATTCGTGTGTATAGAATAAATGATCATATTTCTAGCATAAAAGTAGCCTAAATTGCTTTCCAAAAAGCCCTCTACCTGTTAACAAACCTCTATCAATATCAGTTTTAGTTCAGACCAAGGTCTTCAACTAATCTATACTGCCTACAATGAAGTACGGTGCTGAAACATAGACTCTCACGGCAGGACTGGTCCACAAATTTAAAATCGCTCCACGTGCTATGGAGCGAGCTATGCTCGGTATTTCTTTGAGGAATAAAATCAGGAATATTGAAATCCTTCAAAAAAAGTTGTCGATATAGCCGATGCAATCAGCAAGTTGCAGTGGCAATGGGCTAGTCACATTTGCTGTGGAACTGATAACCGATGGGTTAGACGAGTTCTCAAGTGGAGGCCACGTACCGAGAAGCGAAGGGTTGGACGCCCTCCGGCCAGGTAAACTGATGACCGTACCAGGGTAAATGGATGCAAAAGGCGGAGGACAATGTGTGGTGGCGAGCTTTAGGAGAGGCCTATATCCTGCGGTCAAGAGAGGCTGATGGTGAGATGGTGAATATCAGTTCAGGTGTTTCTGAAATTAACCCGTATAAACAGGCTGACAGACAAAAAAATTTCAAACGGTTATTTGAGTTTTGGTAAGGTGCAAATAAACATATGAGTATAGTTGTCTATGATATTTTCGAAGAAGCCATTTCTCTTTCCACCTTCCAGTGAAAATCCTGTCTGAACTGTTGCAGCCGTTTCGGAGATTAGCCCGCACAAACAAACAGAGAGACAGACAAAAAAACGCTAGTTTTGGTTACGTGCAAGTAAACATGAGCATTAGAAAATAACAAAAATTCTTTATGTTGAAGTCATAGACTATTAATATAATATAAATAAAATATAAAACAGTTTTTTTAAACTTAACTGTCGTTACTGCTAGTTATTACACAAACCAGTCAGTCAACCATATCTCGGTGCTTGAGACAGAGGAGGCATGTAAGGGGCCGTCCATTAATCACGTGATCTTTTTTTAAGCATTTTTTAACCCCCCCTCCCTCCCCCTTGGTGATACATGGTGAGGTTTAAGACTACCCCCCACCCCCCACCCAGCATCACGTGCATTTTTAGTATCTACAAAAAATCTTTAATTTTTAAGAATATTTTAGAATATTATCTTAAATACAGGTATAAAGTATAATCTTATTTTGTTCTGAAATTAAGGACCATGATAAAAATGTCTAGACAGAAAGGTTGCAGGTTGTTTTTGATTGGCATAAAAATAATAATAAGCGAATGGTGTACACTACACGCCGCTTTTTGATTTAAAAACCGCGCGTTTGAAAAAATAATGAAAAAATAAATACACGTGATATCTTACCACACCCCCCTCCCCCCTTGTGATATTTCGTGATTTTTGTCAAACCCCTCCCCCCCTTTCAAGCCTCACGTGATTAATGGACGGCCCCTAAGTATATGCTTAAACTTAATTTATATAGTAAAAATTATCTGACTAAGCGCGGTAACAAAAAGTGTTACCAAATAGGGATACGAAGAAGTGAACAAAAAAAAGCTCCAACTTCAAGTATTGATCCATTCCATTCCACCAGCCCATTTATGCCCCACTACAGGGGCTTAGACCTCCCCTCAAGATGAGGATGCTTAGAGCTTAAATCTACCACGATACTCCAATGCGGGATAGTAGAATTTAATAACAGCCATCTGTTGATGACACCCGGGACCGGACGGCTTAACGTGTTCTTTAAGGCACGGAGTCAGTGATAGTTATGTACTCAAGTTAGAAAAACTCATTGGTGCACGCCCGGATTCGAACTACGGCAACACAGCCTTCTAAACTTCGAACAGGTTCGTTGCGTCTTGGTTATCCGAAGTATTAGCCATTAGCTGCCTTTCTACTAATTCTAGTCTTTGAAACTGTGTATCAGTACAGTCTATTTCGTTTATCAAGAGACAGTAGGCCTAACAGAAAAATAATACAAGAAATAAAAAATTATGACAGTTTTTTACTATACTTCATCATCATCAGCCCATTTTTACCCCACTGCAGGAGCTTAGGCCTCCCCCAGGGTAAGGAGGGCGGGGGGGGGGGGACTATATACTTAGATAACATAATCATCAAGATGCTGCATCTCATTTATGAAAACGATAAATGTGAACAAAATATCTAACTCGGTCGGTGATTGGCCAGACCCTACGTCATTATCATTGTTGTAAATTCTGATTGGCCGAGTGGTAGAGACCTTAACTGGAGAACCAAAGGTCGCGAGTTGAATGTTGAACATGTCCACTTATTTGTTTCGTGTCTGGGTGTAAAATCATCATCAGCCCATTTCTAGCCCACTGCAGGGGCTTAGGCCTCCCCCAGGGCGAGGAGGGAATGGGGGGGGGGCTTGGAGCTTAAGTCCGCCACGCTGCTCCAGTGCGGGTTGGTAACTGTAACGACCGCCATCTATTAACAGCGTCCGGGACCGACTGCTTAACGTGCCCTCCGAAGCACGGTGTCAGTGATATTGTGTACTTAAGTCAGAAAAACTCATTGGTACACGCCCGGTTTCGAACCATGGCCCTATGGGGCCTTATAAATTTGAGACAGGTTCGTTGCGCTCTGGGCTATCACGACGTGTGTAAAATATCTATACAATATGTATAAATTATAAAGAATATTTAAGTATCTACATCAGTTGTCTAGTATCCATAATACAAGCATATACTTCCTTACTTTGGGACTATGTGGCACTGTGTGGGGTGCCGCAGGTATTACTATTATTATTACGATATTTATATATATATATCGAGATCAGATTGACCGCACTGACCTTGATTATTGTTCTACTACTAGCATGCCGACGTCCACTTGCCGAACAGAAGCAACATTAAATCAATCGTAATTTCAACGAATTAGTTTCTTTTTAATTAAATATGAATCGCCGTCTATTTCGTGGTAATAAAAGCTTGGTTCGTTAGTTCGTTCACGGATTACAGAGGCATCGCACGCGAGATTAAAACTTGCGCTTTTCACCAGCGGACGTGGCTGCAATCAATTACGCGAGCGACCGAGCGGCGGCGCTGCGGTCGAAATGCGTTCAGTCAGATACTAGGTGAACAAGAATGGTATATAACGCGTTATATTATTAACGTAGAGGATTAGTTGCTTGTTTGCTACGTATTGGGATGGTGTTGGTAATTACTCGTGGAGCTATAATATGCTTTTGCGCTGCGCTACTGGAGCTAGCATAAAATAAGATGGCCACAACTTAAATACAAGACATAAGCATATGTTATCAATTCCCAGGTTCAGGCTCTCAAAGGTTAATAATTCTTTCATGGGAAATTGTATCCGTTTTTATAATAAAATTCCAAAAGAAATGTTAGACTTGAATTCTAATCAATTTATAAAGCGAGTTAAAGTCCAACTCATGAAAAAAGCTTACTATTGTATTACCGAGTATTTAAATGATAAGTGCGCATAGACATCATTGTAATAGTTGTAAGACTTTAAATTAAAAAAGAAAAAAAAATTAAGAAAAACATATATTTAAATAAAATAAACAGAGAGGAGTTTCTTGCCGGTTCTTCTCCTCCTAGTTTTTGAACCGGTACCTAATCAATTTTTACGACTTTCAATAAGTGTGTGCAAACATCTTATATTGAATAAAAACTTTTTGAATTTTTGAATAAGTTACTGGGCGAGCAAACGAGAGTCAAGTTTAACATTCAGTCATTACGGTTTATGACAGTTGTTTCATTTTGTCAGTACAGACTTAGATATCTACTGTCACAACCGAAACTATAATAATAGGGTAAAAGCTGATGTTATGTATTTTTTGCTCTCCTTCCTTGTTGCCGCATCACACCAACTCTCACGCACGGATACACGGAAGGTACTAGAAAAGAATGAAGATATATATTATCACGGATTAAGCTCCAAGCCCCCTCATCCCGTAGGGCGGCCTATGCTTCTACAGTGGACCATTAACGGGCTGATTGTGTGGTAAAAGCTAAGCAGTCACATAATGAAAGAACGACTTACAACAATATACTAGTATTTATAAGTAGCTTATTATTGCATTAAATATTTATATACCTAATGCAATTTCGATGGGCTGATGTGGTTGAAGACGCATTTGTTCGCTAATTATCTATTATATAAAATCGTATTCCTTTAGTTCTGTTAGTCAAAATAATCTAATAAGAATATAATAATAATAATAATAACGTATATATGAACAACATCATTTAGGCCCCAAACTAAGCATTAGCTTGTGTTTTGGGTACCAAGCGAAGGCACCACATACATATAACAACCAAGACCCGGTGACAGTATCAATATTCATCATATAAATACTGACCCGACCTGGGATTCGAACCCAGACCTCCAGCTTCGAAGGCGGGGTCGCTACCCACTAGACTAAACGGTCGTCATCATACAGATACAGTTAGTTGATGTATATATATAATTCAAACTGTTTTCTAAATTACTTCGCGTAGTTATCGATATTTTTTATGAAAAATATCTTGTCACCTACGGTTGGATTCCAGTTATCTGATAAAATTATAACGTGATTCCACTAGGGAATATACTATCCGAATTTTACTTTGAAATACGTATATTTTTATGAAAAATCTGTAGGCGTATGTATACCTATGACAACAGCAAAATTGAATGCAACTCTAGGTCTAGGTACTGCTCCCCTAGCTACGTGCGTGAAATTAGGGAGGGTCCGACCCCACAGACAGACAGACCGATCGATTGCGGCCGTCGGCTAACAACCCTAGAGTATACGCTGCGAACCGAAAATTAATAAGGGCACGTCCACAATATTTGCTGCTGCTTACATAAGCTTTGACTGTTCAACGTATGGCTTTATATAGAATCGTCATATAACTAACTTATGCACGCTGTATGGTGGACTACACTGAAAGAAATTATGGGGTATTGAACACAAAAAAATCGTATCGTGATAGCCCAAAGCGAAACGAACCTGTCTCAAATTCATAAGGCCATAGGACCATGGTTCGAATCCGGGCGTGTACCAATGAGTTTTTCTGACTTAAGTACATAACTATCACTGACTCCGTGCCTCGGAGAGCACGTTAAGCAGTCGGTCCCGGGTGCTATAAATAGATGGCGGCCGTTACAATCCCCAACCGGCAGTGGAGCAGCGTGGTGGATTTAAGCTCCAAGCCCCTCACCCTGGGGAAGGCCTAAGCCCCTGCAGTGGGGTAAAAATGGGCTGATGAAGAAGAAGTCCGCGTCGTCTACACAGCTGTAAATATTTTTACGTGACAGCGATTTAATAGGTCATTGTCATTGTTTAGTTTTAGTCTCGTCATGTGACGTAGTGACATGCGATAACGACCTAATCCCACGTTCACATTTGACTACTGCGATTGTTAATTTTTTAACTTCTCCTTCATCATCATCAGCCCATTTTTACCCCACTGCAGGGGCTTAGGCCTCCCCCAGGGTGAGGAGGGGGCTTGGAGCTTAAGTCCACCACGCTGCTCCACTGCGGGTTGGGAACTGTAACGACCGCTATCTATTGACAGCGTCCGGGACCGACTGCTTAACGTGCCCTCCGAAGCACGGTGTCAGTGATACTGTGTACTTAAGTCAGAAAAACTCATTGGTACACGCCCGGATTCGAACGATGGCCCGATGGGGCCTCATAAATTTGAGACAGGCTCGTTGCGCTCTGGGCTATCACGACATCACAACTTCTTCTTATAATTCTGCAATAAATTATGGTAGTTTATTAATCCTTTGAGAGTTCGTATGTCTTGTCGATCACTATTCATGTTGTTTATATATTATGAGTACCCTTTTTACTTAATTTGTATTTTTAACAAATGTTATATTGGTCCACCTGAGATGTCCTTCTTCTTTGTAAAACTCTGGAATGGATCGAGGTAGCTGAATGAGCTTTCTAAATCTGAAAACTATAAGAAAAATAAAGTAAAATGTATTTTATATACACGTAATATAAACGCTTGTACGAGTGCCTAACACAGATACTGCCTTTCTTGAGTAACGTTCCCTAAATCAAGTAATTATGTCTAAGTGCGTACGTGCAAAGACTTTTACAGGAACACGATTCTTTCTAATTTGTCCTTAAGGCGTCCCTGAAAAGTCGCTGGCTGGCGTATGCTGGCCTAGCTGGCTAGGCCGAATATGCGCCTAGCTTGAATATAAGTTATTTTGCATGGAAATAAATAAATAAATAAAGTATTGATAAAACCTAACCCAGAATGTGATTTCATTCACGAAATAAATTATAAATTATTAAGAATCAAGTAAACGCTGACGTCCAAAAACCATGACTTTATTACGTGATTTCGATATCATTTTAATGTCTTAAGACGCTGACAACAGCCAAGTGAGCTCATTTTAATTAAAAATAAATCATAAAATGCTTAAGACTTACAGGCGCACAAAAATATGTGCCATTAATGATCGTATTTTTGGGAAACTGGTGGAAGATATTCATAATGAAAAAATAGACGAAAACACTTATGAAAATACACTTTCAACCAATATGTCTTTGCTAAAATAATGGTATGCTGCTGAAATTAAGAAACATTACATATTATTGTTGATTTATATTGTTGTTTTATAATTTTGATTTACATTTTGGTTTTACAGTGAGATCCCACTGACATTCAAGATCTACCCCTTAACAAGTTTAAAACTACAATAAAAGGAAAGCTTTATGCAAAAGCTTATTATAAAGTATCAGGCTACTTAGATGAAAAAAATCCATGGCTATAAGCCGCTCGTCTATCGGTTTGTTTCAATAATATTAATCTTTAAGCGCTTATTGTCAATAATTTTTTTTTTTAAAAAAAAAAAGGGTCCCTCGGTTTCTTGCGTATTCTTCTGAGAGGAACCAGCACTTTTGAATGCGCCTTTGTGGTGACATTCTTCCACAAAGTAATAAAATTCATTCTTATGACGTATTTCAAGATTATGTTACATAACTACGAAATGAAGGTACTTATTTGAATTTGATTTTATTTTGACTTTGATTTTGATTAAGTAGCTAGCTTTTACCTTTTTAATTATTTTTTTCGTATTTATCGAAGTTAATTCGAAGCTTATCATAAAATTATCGTTAAATTTGTAGAATATGTTCTTTCTAACACGAAACGGTTTTATTTTTGGTGTTCAAATATCATAATTTTCGATTTAATGATGTATATGGGAGCGTTCTTTTTTTTTGATACCAAAATTTGAACTGTTTTGTGTTATAAAGAACATATTTCTAACTTAACGACAATTTTATGATACACTCAACTGATAAAATAAATAAGTACAACAAAATGAAGTTTTTTATTTACTGGTCAAATAAATTTTCTGTGGAAATCTGCAGTATCGTTCTCGTAGGTCTAAAGACGATCTTCGGTTTGTGGGTCTCACGACTTTGTTCCACCATTATCCGTGGCCACACTAATCCTGACAGCGTGGACTCGTGGTACCACTGTATTCTTATTCCCAGCGGAATCAGGCAACGATGTATTAAATATATGAGACAAGTATTTTTACATAATGAAAATTATTAACAAATGATTTGATAATGGTTTTATGTTGAACAAAGATATTTTTTTCATTATAATAATACTAGCGACCCGCTCCCGCTTCGCACGGGTAGCAGAGCATATAAGCCGTAGTGTTTTTTCTGTCGTAGTGTCCTATCAGCTTGTTGCGTGGAGCATGTGAATTAGATGTTATTACATTTAAATGTAACGTAAATTCATCTTACTTGGAATATTTTAAATGTATTTTATTTCTAATTCAAAAAATATTTGAAAAAGTAAAGAACGAATACATAAAAACAAACTACAATTTGTCTTTGTATACAAAATTGATTACATTTTACATCACGGGAGTCGCGTCGGCGGGGGCCCCCGGCCACTTGTCGCGGTATAGTTTTTATTTCTCGATATCTTCTAAGATATTAATTTAAATTGTATAGTATAAATAGCAATTATGATGTGCATAAAATGCAGAAGGTAAATAACGTATTTAATTTGAAAAGGATTAATACTGTGTCCGTATAATTGCTTTCCAATCGCCTCATCGTAAGACACAATTTTTTTAAACATAAAAATAAATATATTAAGCTATCCATAAAAGATAGACATATGCCATGGCGGACTTTTCTTTAGTCCTATAAAAAAGACACAATTCCGCGATACAATATTTTGTTATATCTCCAAGGGATGAGGCAGCTTTTTCGATGAAAGCTCTCAGCCAGCTTGATTTTTGTGCGGCTTCTTCGACATGAATCGTTGTATTTTAACTAATTTCCACAAAACATTAATAAATTATACACGTGAACCTTCCACTTGAATCACTCTGTCCATTGGTGTCAACTATATGCCAATCCGTTTGGTAGTTTTTGAGTTTATCGCCTTCAAACATACAAAACAGACAGACGCGGCGGAGGACTTTATTTATGTTATAATATGTAGTGATTACGTAAATTACGAGCACTACCTTTAAATATTCAAGATGGAAATTGAATTGGTCGACGGAAAAACAATACAAATAACTAGCAAACGTGGAAAGAATTTATATAGAGCAAATGCTCTATGGATAAATATCCATATTACCAACAGAACATTTTATAACAGCATGAGAACTATTTGACATTGCAGTATTAAATGAGAAATGAAGAACGGGATCCAATGCCTTCCATTACTGAAGTTAGTTTAAGCATTTTACTATTAGTAATCAAAAGGGAGTAAGGGGAGAAAGTCATCAACAACTCTACCAACCCAAATGTCAATTTCATCTGCACACGCCGGATAGCAACGGAAGAAAACCGGCTTCCATGGCACTCCCTGCTGGATAACCAACGAGGCTCTGGCGACTGAGTGGGAGGCGGTATAACCACTCACTTACTTAGAGTAGATGAGACCACAGTTGTAAAGGGTCCGTGGTCCCACCGATCGACCTACTGGTATAGGACCACGGTATACCAATATGTACCCATGGTGCTACTGGACTTAAACCTGACCATAAAATGATTTTCAAGATGTTCGGCTTCACAGTGAATTTTACTTTAAATGGAGAAAGAAATATTAATTTTAATTATTTAGTTTAGAAAAAATCGACTTTGTTAATCGCCCTTAGTCCAGTAAGACCACGGGTACATAGTGGTATACCGTGGTCCTATCAGTAAGTCAAATCGGTGGGACCATGGGCCCTTCATGCCACAGTAGCCTTGAGGTACAAATAGCTACTACTATTTTTCCCACGAGAGTTATGGAAAGTTGTATTAGACGATCCACGAACACGACCACTCCGCCAAGAGTGCAGATTAAGAAGAAGGAAGGCTAGGTTTTCGAGTCTGGTTCAATTTATTTTTGACACATTGCATTATCAGTATTGAGTTGACTTTGCAGAAACCAAGGTTGGAGAAACTGCCCGTTTACAACGGCGTTAAGGTTCACGAATTTTCTACGAAATTCATTGGGTCTCTTGGGAAGACGTTTGTGCCAAATACGAACACGTTAGCCCACCTTTGTGTTTCTTTAGTTACCCTAGACTTTTTTTAATTTATAAATGGGGAATTCAATCATCATTTCAAAAATAGCAATGTACAGAACACACATTTATAGACGTACCTACAACATGATCTTTAAACTTTTCTCATGAGTAAAGTTAAACACGCTTAACAATACAATTATTAATTAATTACTGTTATGAACAACATTTGGAACACAAGAGAAAGTATGAAATGAAATAAATGAAACGTAATGAAAATGAAATGAAAAAGAAATTAAATGAAATATTTTTATTGCCACACAAATTGCAAACAAAAAACAATTAAGAACAATATTTTAAAAAACACAACACAAAAAGATTTAAATTGCAAAATGAAAAGAAAAGAAAAAAAAAAAACAATTTTCAAATTACACTTGCATGCTAACTAAAGCGAAGTGCATGTATTTTGGCGAATGGAATCGCCTCAGCTGTTGCCGGTCCGCTACAGTAGTGGCAGGGACCCGACGCTGTATTCCGCCGATCCCAGAACTTACATTAGATTTGTGTATATGATACAAGAAAAATGATTATATTAATGTTCTTATAAATTAGACAAAATGAATGAAATTGTAACAAAATAAAAAACATATAGAAAACCAAAACCGACTGTCTCCGATGTGCACCCAGTAACGCCAGCACATTTTCTTTAAAGGATGATTGTGAGCCAGAGAAAATGTCAATATCTAATAATATTTTATTGTGTGTGTCACACACATGTATGTTGATAACTTCACGATCAACAACAACTACTACTACACTACACTACATCCACATCTACATGAATTCCATGTTCGACAGATGTCCTCAAAAAGCGATCTATCCAGGTCAAGTTTCTTTTTGTGACAATAATTTTAAAAATTGATAATTGGTTTACATGAGAAACATATGTATTTAATATATAAAGCCTGAAAATTTTGAAAGCATGTTATTTTGTTTTCTAATGAAGAAAAAAAGTGATGTATGAAAAATTACATAATACGGGATTCTTACTTGATGTGTTTGTGCCATATAGTAAATGAATTTGATAGCAGCGTTTGGTTTTAGTAGAGTAATAGAATCATAAATGTCACTTCACAATATGGAAAATGCCAAATGCAATTTCGCGAGGGCGAAAACCGGCGCGCGGGGACCTCGCGGACTGAAACTCGCCATCACGCAACGGGGATACACCAGCTAGCTAAAGCATGAGTGGTTAGACGGTAAACGTAGAAGAGGGCGTCTAGTAAATTCGTACTTTTTATGGTTTGTACATATGCTGTTTGATTCCTTTGATGGAGATTTCCCATTTTTAATTAAAAAGCGTTAATTGTTTTCCGATTTATGAAATCCTAGTATTACAAATGCGAAAGTGTTTGTCTTGTCTTCACGTCGCGTTTCAACGGAGCAACATAACAACGTAGGTTTATTATGTATGCAGATATTTGAAGGGATGGACAGTAACAAACACAGGTAGTAAGTTCGGATAAGTAGAGTGCCCGCGTGAGTAGACAATTTTGGCTACAGCAACAGATCATACTTATCAATTTGGTGTATTGTCAACAGAACTGTATGAACATGTAAAATTTCAACTCCGTAAGTCAATAAAAAGTGGCCCATACAATTTGACAAGCAATATTTAACTTAAACACAACACGAAAGTGATGAGAAAGTCGTAAATTGAATGAAGTCAAAGTTGAATGAAAAAGGTTTTAAAAACCGGTCAAGTGCGAGTCAGACTTGCACACGAAGGGCACCGTACTACCATGCAATATAAAAAAAACTAGTTTCTTGCATGCGGACCCCTTTAATTTTTTACCTTATTTTATTTTTACATTTGTTGTTATAGCGGCCACAGTAATACATACTGATGATGATGTTGACGATCGCTTAGCCTAGTGGGCAGCGAACCTGCCTACGAATCTGGAGGTCCCGGGTTCGAATCCCAGGTCGGGTCAGTATTTATATGATGAATATTAATACTGGCACCGGGTCTTGGTTGTTATATGTATGTGTTGTCTTCGCTTGGTACCCAAAATACAAGCTAATGCTTAGTTTGGGACCTAGACGTTGTTGTGATTGTATGTGTTATTATTATTATACTATGTGAAAATTTGAAGTGTCTGCCTAAAACGGTTCAGACTATACAGCCCTGTGACATACGGACAGACTAGTAGGTCTTCGTTGGTACCCTCTGGTTACGGAACCTAGGTGGTACACAGTACCAGTTGTTACCGTATTGTGTTAGAATACATAACATTGTTATTATTTATATAGATAAATTTGAAACTCTATACCTATATAGCATGTTACGCAAGTTGGCAAGAAGGCGCGCTTTAAGAATTTTCCCAATTTTAGATAATTAACACTGTTTAATTAAGAAGACTCGTAATTATTATCCGAAAGAATTTCGTTCGGCGTCCTTACCGCCTGGCCATACCACGGACTGAGGCGTTACGGGGTGGTAAAATGCTATCAATCGATCATTGTGGTTTTAAGTAATTGAACACTTTCCCAGTATATATTCATGACTTTGCAATCGTTATAATGTCGCGACACCAGCGCCCCCTTATGACAACGACAACCGCTTGGCCTAGTAGATAGCGCCCCTGCCTACGAAGCTGGGGGTCCCGGGTTCGAATCCCAGGTCGAGTCAGTATTTATGTGATGAATATTGATACTGGTACCGGGTCTTGGTTGTTATATGTATATGTTGTCTTCGCTTGGTACTCAAAACACAAGCTAATGCTTAGTTTGGGGCCTAGAGGTTGTTGTGATGTATAAGTTATTATTATTAATTATTATTTATTATTATTAATTATTATTAATTATTATTAATTATTATTAATTATTATTAATTATTATTAATTATTATTAATTATTATTATTAATTATTATTTTTTTTTATTATAACCCGAACGTCAGACAAGACGTGTAATACTTAATATTATAGTAGAAGCCTAAAACGAATGGTTGTTTGTATTATAAATAATCACCCTGAAGCGCCAACAACTCATGGTGTCAGGTGTGGGGTGGGTCGTCAAAACACAAAAATCAAAATGTCGAAATCGCCGGAGCCAACGTGGCAAACAGTCGTGCCGCCTTCGCCAACTTCAAACATCAGAAGTCATGGGCCGCCAGGTCCTCATCTGGATAAATTAGCTATCAATGGTGACAACATGCCACGTACGTGGAAAAATTGGATAACAAGGTATAAAATTTTTTGAGAGCTTATAACCTAGAAAGCGAAAACGACAGTAGAAAAGTAGCCATACTGTTGCATCACATATGATCTGAAACCCTAATCGTATTCTACTCATTCAATATTGACATAGACACCATCAGTCTTGAAGACATAATATCAAAATTCCAAAATTGTTTTAGTCCAAAACTTAACATAAAAATTCAACAGCATAAACTTTTCAATAGAAGACTACAAGAAAACGAAGACATAGACACGACAGACTTAAAAATAGAGCACATCAATGTATTTTTAGAGATATAATTGAAGACCTACAAAAAGACATATTTAGGTGGAACCTGAATGATAAAAATCAATATTTCAAAGAAAAATTCTGAAGCCCACCAACAACACGATTGTATGTCATTAATTTTAATTTAAACCAAAAATTTTTGCATGGCAAGTATTTTAGTTGTTAATAACGCCTACCGCATGTGACATAGCCAGGCCTCTGCCTATTCCTGTTTAGGAGATACAGTTTCGTTGTGTAATTAAGGCTGTATGGTTTGGGACAGGTTTCCGAAACAATTGCTACCTTTTACGTTAATGCGTGTGGCTTTATTCGAGGATAAATTGGATACATTTATCTTCATAGTTCTTTGTTTCTGGAAATGCTGACATGGATTACGGTGTATAGCCGGTATGGTGGGAACATGACATATTTCTCACAACTAAACGAAAATACTTTTAAAAAGTTTTAATACTTTTTGGCGTAGACTATAATAAAGTAGGTATAGTTCGCCTCAAACTTTATGGTGGATCGGAATACAACGCTTTATGCGTTCTTGCGCAAGTACAGTCATATACCCATCGCTCCACTGCGTCCCGCTATACCTAATACTGGTTACTGCGACGCGATTTGTGCCTATGTTCAGATCCGCCATAAAGCTTTATTGGAACTATAGCAGCATACACGCTAGAAAGAGCGGGTCTCTTTTACCTATGGAACCAGAGCGACTTGTTTCTGCGAGTGTGAGGTTTACGTCTCGCGAAAGTAATAACTCGGATGCGGGTTCTCATATAAAAATTAAATTGTTATTCTATCTTTTTTTTTTTTTAATTTAATCTATTTTCTGTTATACATAACTATATACTATGGGAAGGCGGCGTGACGCCTTGGCCGCCAGGAGCAATGCCTTCATAACAGCTGCCGTCATCGCCCACTACCAACATGTTATACATGAAAAATGCTTAAAATGTTGAGCATGGGCAAGCGACATAATAGTTCTATCAACGGAAATGTAACCACAGAATTTGTGATTCTAAGACGTTTGTGTACCACGTAATAAATAATAGTAAAATATTTTTAGGGAGAAATATTGATAATCTATATGATATATTACTATATCTACGAATATATAATAATAACACACACAATCACAACAACGTCTAGGTCCCAAACTAAGCATTAGCTTGTATTTTGGGTACCAAGCGAAGACACCACCTACGTATAACAACCAAGACCCGGTGCCAGTATTAATATTCATCATATAAATACTGACCCGACCTTGGATTCGAACCCGGGACTTCCAGCTTCGCAGGCAGGGTCGCTGCCCACTAGGCTAAGCGGTCGTCATATATAACCATTAAAGAGGTATAGGACCATTAAGGGGGTAGGCTTCGCATACAAAAAAGAGGGTACGGCCCGTGTCTAATCCTCGCTGTATTTCTGTATCAATATTTACAGAAAAAATATATAATAGGAGAAATACTGTCACAAGGCGATATGTTTTTGTTTTTTTGATATCTTGTTTAGTTGTTTTAGAATAAATTCTTGAAAAACATGATTTCCGTAGGTTCTTCGTTTTTGATATTAATAGGAATTTAAAACAAAAAAGAAACCTACCGCCCTAAGGACATCCTTTCTTAATGAGGCTGCAAATTTTGGTTCCGATTCATACACATTTCAGGAGTGATAACAGCTCGCAAGCTGTTTCGACGGGTACTTTATAGGTATTTTTGGGAATTCACTCTTGTCATCTCTGTCACTCAGGAACAAGTCAGGGAAGATAGATTGAAACGGTGGTATCGATGCCAATTCGAAGCTGCGGAGAGAAAGGCTATCCCCTTATGAGGGACGTTCCTAACATAAATATATTGAAAGAGACAAAATTCAAAACGTGAAACTGTCTTGTTTGGTTCTGAACATAAACACACGGTTCAGCAATAATAAAAAATATAAACGTGAAACTAGAACGAATCACCGATATTTAGAATAAAATACAATTCTTCTACCGAAATGAAGCACGGTAAAAACCATCTATGTTTGGGTTTAAATGTAATCCATTCCATCAGCCCTTTTTTATACCCCACTGCAAGGGTTTAGGCCTCCTCTCTGGATGAGGGGGTTTAGAGCTTAAATCCACCACGCTGCTCCAATGCGGGTTGGCCGCCGCCGACCGCCATCTATTGACAGCAATTGGCACCGACTGCTCAACGTGCTCTCCGAGGTACGGAGTCAGTGATAGTTAATGCACTTAAGTCAGAAACAATCATTGGTACACGCCTGAATTCGAACCATGGCCAGATATGTGACCTTATAGATTTGAAGCAGTTTAGTTGCGCTCGGGCTATCACGACACACGGTGTTTAATTAAAACTACTTATACTATACTATACTACTTATACTATTAAAACTACTTATAACATATTACACATTACAAGTGAATTCTAAGTTGAAATCGAATTAAAAAAAAACCTATAATTTAATAATAGTTTCCAGTTTTAATAAAGTTTAAACTCAACCGTATAGGTACATGTTTCTTCTTTCTGGTCATAAAATACAACTAAATCGATGTTTTCTTGCATCCTACATATCTATACCTATAGCCTGTAACAATATTATAAAAGTAATATTAATGAACATTTTACTTCAAATATATGCAAACTTTCACTTAAAAATCTTATTAGTTATTAATTTATTATTATTAAGTTAATCTTATATAGTTATTATTAGGTATGTAACTAGCTGTATAAAAGAGATATCTCGCATACCCTTAAAGGTGTCACAATTTGATTGTCCTGTACCTACATGAAACTCTCGGGTTTCCGTTAATTAGTTTTCGCAATTTAATGTTCGCTTAATTCCCTTTAAACTTGATTGCATCTCTCAATTCAATATCATTGGCAAAATTATTTATGAAATGTTTTTCCGTTTTCCTGTGATATGTGGTAATTTTAACCACTCATACTTTAGCTAGCTCGTGTAAGATGGTGAGTTTCAGTTCGAGTTTCGGTGCTCGAGGTTCCCGCGCGCCGGTCTTCATACCCGCAAAGTTGCGTAATGTCACTTAGATACTGTGAAGTGACATTTAAGACTCAATTAAAACAAACGCTGCTGTCAAATTAATTTTCTCTATGTATTACCCGGACGGATATGAAAATAACATTGTCAAGAGAAGGGAGAAAGTACGGATGTTGAAAACCATCACAGGATAAAGTGCCAATAAGAGCTGTTTTATTGAGTACCAGTGGTAGTTTATTATAATAATTATTATTATAGGAGAAGGAGATTATAACAAGTCTTACAATAAGTCTAATGAGTAATGTATATAAAGTATTCTCAAAAATAATACTTAACGAAATCAACTCGAAAATATGAGACATCTGAAATGGAGGTGGGCAGGTCATGTGTGTAGAATGACGAATGACAGATGGGCTAAAAACTGATAGACTGGATTCCAAGAGATGGACAAAGAAACAGAGGCAGACCAAGAAAACGATGGGAGGATATATTTAAAGAAAGATGTTGACCAAACTGGAGGAGACTAACTGGAGATACAGAGAACTGGAGGAAACTGGGGGAGGCCTACGCCGCGGAGGCGACTTCCACAATTTATGGACAACTTAATGGCAACCAAAGCTTAAGACGTAATCATGCATGGAAACATTCCTTTGACATAAACATTTTTTTTGACGTATTATTTGAATGTAGTATGAATAATTTTATCCTTAATATGCGATTGTGGTAGAGTAAAGGCTATTTTTATTTATTTTATTTTTATTATTATAGAGCGTGTCAAGTTTACCAAACTATACAAACAGTTTCAAGTAAGTAGATGGGGCAAGCTAACAGTTACCGAAAAAAACAAGTTCAAAGTTTCATTTTCTTATCACCTACCTTATTTTTTTTAAGTTTTTGTTTAGTTCGATAAGCTCTGCAAGTTTAGAGTGCATTGAACCGACTACGCGGTATATGTTAAACGGCTTGTTCTGCTGAACTTCATCTAAACTTGCAGAGCCTTTAGAGATTACCGAACTAAACGAAAAGTTTCAGGTGAGCAGATGGCGCAAACTAGCGGAAACCGAAAAAAAAAACAAGTTTAAAGCTTCATTTAAATTATTATTATTTTTCATATTTATATTTTTTACTTTTGTTGGTTCAGTAAGCTCTATACACACACCAGAAATTAATTCATAGTATTTTCGTATCAAGTTGGTTTTGATTCATTAACAAACACGCCTCGAAGTATTGGATGTAATAATGACGTATTTCTAAATTTTTTTTTTCAATTTTTTTTTCTATATTTTCAACGTCATCTTTTTAACAATTTTTAATATTATCTATTGGTTTGAACCAATTGACCGTTCCCAAATTTTTTAAGTAAAGTCCATTATATATTTTTTTTGAAGGTTTAATCTAATTTGTGTGTGTATCATGATAGCCCAAAGCGCAACGAACCTGTCACAAATTTATAAGGCCATAGGGCTATGGTTCGAATCTGGGCGTGTACCAATGAGACTTTTTGACTTAAGTACATAACTATCACTGACACCGTGCCTTGGAGAGCATGTTAAGCAGTCGGTCCCGGACGCTGTCAATAGATGGCGGTCGTTATAATCCCCAACCCGCAGTGGAGCAGCTCCAAGGATCCGGGGGAGGCCTAAGTCTCTGTAGTGGGTTAAAAATGGGCTGATGAAGTGATGAAGAAACTAATTCGAAAATTTATAAATAGATCGATATTTAGTAGATGTATTATACTGTTGTTATACTATATTGTTATACTATAGATGTTTTATAGCGTGACGGTATCGGGTGGCGCATATTTACAAAAACAATGACACTATTACTACGTATTGACAGTTTTGAGTCTGACATTGTTACAACTTATAATTCCACCCGGTGAAATCACGCTGTAAGAATTTTCAATACAATATATCTACGTAAATGCCGATCAAAAAAAAGAAATTTTGAAATTAGTTTCTTGAAATTGGCTAATCTTTGAAAAAAAATTTTAAATAAATATAACGGACTTTAGTTCAATAATTTGAGAACAGTCAATTATATGAACCATGGCGCCAATTCATATTTCTATCGCTAATACTTTTCATTAGTTAATTAGCAGTCGTTAATTGGCGCGCAAAAGCACAAGATTCGTAATCACGCAACCACTGCTCGCATTCTTTGACGATTTAAAGTCACTCGTTATACAACGATTGGTTAATTTACGAACGAAATGTGAATTAGCCCTCATAACAGTTTTGCATGAACAGAAAAAAGCTAGAACGGATTATACCACAGTACAATCATGCCGCCATGCTAGTAGATAGTAGAGAGTATCGGCGAATTAAAGTTTAATGTAGTCAGCAGTCGACGCGCGGTGAATATTCATTCATTTTGTAATTGGATTGACGGACAGACGGAGCGAACGATATGCTAATAAATTCATTCTTGTGAAGGAAAATTCTCTTGCATCTGATGTTTTTTTTTTTAATATTCCTTACATTTTTAGGGTCCGTATATCCGAAATAAGAAAAAGCAATGCTGTTTACACGCCTGCAATTACAACTTTTTTTGCCAATTTAAAAGTTAATTTTAAATTTTCTACTAGCTTTTCGTGGATAACTTCACAGTCGATGTCTTTTTAACATTCCATGAGGTTGTCTTCATCATAACCTGTTTCACGATTGAAATTCCCGTAGTACCTACTACGTATGTACTAAGGAATACTAGGTTAGCCTAGAAAATGTAATTTTCTTTCATGGTCAACTACAGTGTCTACGTCCACGAGAAGCCCGATTGCTGATTTCGTACTGATAGCGGTGGTGGTGGTCTTTTACGTCTTCATAAGTTGCCTAGTTTGCATCACCTGGTCCCGAAAGTTCTACACGTTTAGAACCTCTTTCGTCGAACACTAAAACTTCACCAAAGGCGCCTAAAGAAGACAACATCAAAAATTGATATATAACTATAGTGGCGCGTGCGACCGCGTATCTAATGATAATGATACATTCGTTGTTCCCGAAAATCAATACAGTCGTCTGATAGGGTGCGACCCTCCGAAAAGCTTGAAAGCACCCCTCGTGAACCGCTGCTATAGTCCTGTAGGCGTATGTGTAAGAAACTGGCGAAAACCCTAACTGCGGAGCCAAGGGTCGCGGGTTCGATTCCCGCTGAGACAAATATTTGTGTACATGAACATGTCTTTTTGTTCCGTGTCTGAGTGTAAAATATATGTATATTTTTTGAAAAAAAAATTAATTATGTATATATCAGTGATATAGTAAAATATAACGCAAGCATAATACTTGTTTACTTTGGGACTAGATGGCGCTGTGTGGGATGTCCCAGGTTTATTATTACGCAGTTCCTATCGATTGCTAGCTTCAAACAATGTGTATGTTTTGTAGGAAAATGAAGATTTCTCGTATTGTCTTATTCGTAAAAATATACCGAAGGTTTCACCGGGAACATTACCGCCACTGTAACATTGAAAAGGCTGTCGTTCATACAAGCTGAAACCGCCTAGATGATGGCACCTAGTATATTTTTTCAGAAATATATTTACATTTAATTAATGAACTGTCTGACCTTTCGGTTCAGCAGTCCTTATTAGTTAGATTCCTTTGAAGTGAAACTTCATTTGGTTTCACTAAAATATGTAGTAATAATATTTACTGATCGATAGCAACTTGAGAAATCGATACTTTATTTTCAAATTCAAATATATCTAGATTCCAAAATATATATTACTTTGAATTATAATCCTTTAACTATAGTTTCTATATCATCTTTTTACTCCCTTTAAATAAATGCTTGGGTTATATCTACAAGTGATAACCCTCATCTACAATGTAAATATTTTTGACAGTTGTGCTGCTATATTATAATGATAAGCGAGAAGAAGTTTCACTTCAAGTGGGCTCTGTAATATAATACTTTTTCGGGCTCCGTACATCCCAAATGAAAAATGTGATCCATATATGGTACTAGAGTGATCTTATATGGGTCACATTTGTCACTTCTGTCTGTTGGTCAGTCACAGCATATTTTCTTTGGATCTACTGGACGAAAAGTTTAAATTTCGTATATATACATAGTTCGGTGCCAGAATTACGGTCGTATAACTATGACATAAATAAATGAATTTTCGTTTCAGAGGACAAATTAGAAAGTTGAAAAATATGTTGGTAAGGTTGTCAAATTCTTCGTGGGACATATGAAATTATACAGTTATAATGAGGTTATGATAAAAACGAATTATTTTATCGTTTTATAATGCGTAGTTTAAATTACATTAAAGAAAATATACGAAAATTTAATATTACCCCTTTATATTAGAAACTACTAAATCTGAAGTTTTAAAAAAATACAATATAATGACCTCCTATATATTATGTATTTTTTTAAAACTTTAGGTAAACAACCTAAAGTTTTATTTTACAAATAATCGATCGACTTCTTTAAGTCGATCGATTATTTGTAAAATTGATTAAAGTCATGCCACCCGATTTTCGTCCCTGTCAATGACAACTCGAACCGCCAAATATGGGCCATCTGGCGCATCGCATCGCTGTCGAAACGTGTGAACGGTCTGTTCAACTAGTGAAAACATAAAAGGAAAGCGACTAGACGCTTGATACAAGCACGTAGGTACAACTTCAGACGTCGCCATTTTGTAATAACAGATTTTTTTTCAATTTGTATTCGAGCGGTGTGAACTCAGTGATTCAACTTTGATCGTTCGAGTCGTTGAATGTTAAAAATTGAAAGGAAAAATTCGCGACATGAGAATGAGGCTTTGCTATCTTGCTGAACTGTGTCATAGTAGAAGCAGCTGAAAATTTGAAAATAAAAAAATAAACAGTAATAATCAGTTTTTTTAGGGCTCCATGCTACATAAGGAAAAAAAGAACCATTATAGTGTCATTTCGTTTGTCCGTCTGTCTGTCTGTCAGTCTGTCTGTCTGTTAAAACTCTTTTTTCTCAAGAACGCATGAAGGTATCAAGTTGAAATTCACATCTGGTACTCAAGTTTATGGTCCCTTAGATCTATAAAAAAATCATGCCTCTGCGTCCATCTAATATAAGAATACGGCCATTTATGCCGTATTATTTGACACTCGGAAGAAAATCAAAACCTGTAGGGTGCTTCCTGTTGACGTAGAAGCATGAAATTTTCCTTACAGCACAAAAGGAAAAATCTCGAAAATCGTCAATTTATAGTTACAGCGCACACCTTTATTATTTTATATTTATTGACTAAAATATGCGTAAGCGTAGCATGATAGTGGTAACAATAAACACATCAATTATTATTATAAGTTTATGCTGTATGAAACCGGAATCCACGGTGCGTGAGTCCGACTCGCACTTGGCCCCCACGCCACCGCGCATTCAAACGTTTTGTTTGCGACGATTTTCGTGTGAGAGCTGTGAACTTTTTCGAAGCATGTCTTTACTGTTGATTTATAATTTTACAAGTCCATATTTTCAATACCAGATTTTAAATAATTTTGAATACCTAATTTTTTATTTTTTTACAATTTTCATTCTTAATTCTAATCAATTTATACCTGATTTTACAATCGTAATTTTGAATACACGCAGGTATCATAGACGTTGGCAGGTGTACACAAACATGCAGGTTTGGTCGTATAGTAGCAGGTCGTACTGTAGGTATATTACAAAGCCGCGTTCACAATTTCACATTCGCATCGCTATCTGCATCTGAATAAGTACTCGAATGAGGAGAATGCGGTTTTTAATCTGTCGCTGTGACCGAGTGCAAATTGAAGCGCAATACAAACATCCATCCATGTTACTAGACATAAATGTGATTTGAGCTTTCCTGTAGTGTAAGTTCAGGTTAAAATGATTTTATTATTAATAGCTTTTCGTCCGCTGCTTGACTCGCATGGACTAGTCAATTATACCGGCACCCATTTATCCTGGATAAAAAGTAGCTTTTATCTCTCTTGAACTTATAAACTATAATCTATGCAAAAAAGACTGTGGTCCCGGTACAACTGTGTACTACACGCGAGCGAAGCCACAGACGGAAAGCTTGTTCGAAAATAAAATATAGCCCATGTTAATAATAATTATAATAGATTATATTTCTATTATAATTATTATTATACTATCATACTGAATTACAATTAACTCACCACTAGACTTTGCCTGTGTCGACGGAGTCGTTAACAAAAACTATTTTTTAGTTTTAAATTTGTTTTTATTTATTATTGCCTAAAATATTATTACAATTAAAAAAATACAAAATATAAATAATATTCGCCCATACAAACATTTGCCCTAAATTAGCATTTGCTAATTTTAGGGTAAATAGAGCGAACTGCAGAACCACTTTTACACTACTACAAGTTCTACTGCAGAGCGCGTTCGTCTCCTTGCTGATTCTGAAAAGGAGTTGGATTATTGGAAATTCCTTTCACCGATTTGCGCACAATGATGGACAACACAACGTTCACCCTATTCATTGTCTGCGCCGCGGAGTCAGGACTAATGAGCCTCTCCAATGTCGGGGCAGCAGTGACTTCGACCCACTCAGCCATCATGGTCTAATTGTCCAAGTTATTCTCGAAGCATGCCTGTGCACGGTGCAACAAGCCGACGACAGATTCAAAATCAATACAGACAGATTGACGACTCCATCGGGCCCTTGCTTCCGTCAACATACCGGCCCTACTCGACCTGAACGGCATTGCATGTGTCGATGACAAGCAAGAGACTTGACGGCATTACCGTCGTTCCTTGGAAACAGGGGATGTCGTTGGTGTGGGATATCATTTGTGTTGATATGCTAGCAGCGTCCCACATCTGAGCGATCTCAGCAGGATATCTGAAACGACGCAAATACAGTGCTTTGGGAGCAGTTACGTACTTGTGCCGTTTGGGGTCAAGACGTTGGGGCCGTGGGGGCCTGAGACGCATCGGTTTTTCCAAGATTTATTGACGCGCCTGGCCGACGCCTCGGGGCTGGCGCTTACCTCGGGCAACGCATAAGCATCGCATCGCCATACAGCGAGGTATTAACCTCGCTGTATCTTCAGCCTCTTGAGCAATTTTAGATTTAGATAATATTCTTTAATTATATTAGACCATATTTTGATTTAATTTGATTTGATTTTTATTTGATTACTATAAGCTTTTGTTTTAAGTTAATTTAGATTTGCACTTTATGCAATGCAACTTCAAATTTAAATTAAATTTTAATTATATATCAAAACATACCCAATGAAGTTAAATCATCTTTCTGATTTCTTTGATAATATAATATGTACCTACTATAAAGTAGCAATGAAACAGACGTAAAAATTGGTGGTTACCCATAGATAATTTATTTTGATTATTAACAATAATAAATTGTATTAATACACTTTATTTATTTGGGGATATTCTGAGTCATTTATTCTGTTATAAACTTTGATTTGCCTAAATTGCTTAAATAAACTAAAAAAATTGGTCAATTGTAAGTTGGACTCGCCCATTGTTCATTACCACCCATTATTTGTGTTATTTGTTTACCAAAACCAACTAAACATTTCAAATCAACCGTTTTCAGGTTTTGCTTGTTTAAATACCGTATATTATTATTGTATATAATTTACCAAAACAGTTTCTAAGATACACCTCGGACAAAAATGGTCTAGTCTAGACAGATAACTTTCACGGCCTCCCATTTATTTGGTTTTGAAATAATAATAATAACGTATACATGATAACAACGTCTAGGCCCCAAACTAAGTATTGGCTTGTGTTTTGGGTACCAAGTGAAGAAACCACATACATATAACAACCAAGACCCGGTACCAGTATCAATATTCATCATATAAATACTGACCCGACCTGGGATTCGAACCCTGGACCCGCAGCTTCGTAGGTAGGGTCGATATATTATTACCACTAGGCCAAGCGGTTATAAGTATATCTATACTAATATTATAAAGCTGAAGAGTTTGTTTGTTTGTTTGTTTGTTTGAACGCGCAAATCTCAGGAACTACTGGTTCGAATTGAAAAATTATTTTTTTGTTGGATAGTCCATTTATCGAGGAAGGCTATAGGCTATACTACATCACGCTACGACCAATAGGATTGGAGCATCAATGAAAAATGTTGTAAAAACGGGAAAAATTATTCCTTTTGAGAGCTTCCGTCGCGCGCGCTGCGTAAACGGTTGATGTTAAGCAAAAATCATGTATTACGGAATTGTACCCCTTTAAAAGTTCTAACCAAAAGTCCGATACAGCATATGTGTATCTTTTAAGGTTAACTTACTATAACCTTTTTTATGACAATCAAGTTTGTTCTAACATAATGTGCTATTTGCGAAGATGTTTTTTAAACGTGATATTAATCCTTATCAAATTAAATATGGTAGTTGTCTTAAACATTTCATGCATATTATAATTGCCCTTTACATCATACAATTTAAATTAATATCTTAACAGTTTTTATTGGAATTTAAAAACTATAGCGGGAGAAAATAAATTCGCTGTCTGCCTCTGTTCGTTAACTTTTTACTTCCAAACCAATAGACTTTGATACGGTTTTTAGTAATATCTTATTTTCTTATTATCTTATAATCTATTAATCTATATAATAGAAATACTTATTATAAAGCTGAAGAGTTTGTTTGTTTGTTTGATTGATTGATTGATTGATTGATTGATTGATTGATTGATCGATTGTTTGATTGATTGATTGATTGATTGATTGATTGTTTGGTTGTTGGTTGGTTGTTGGTTAGTTGGTTGGTTGGTTGGTTGGTTGGTTGGTTCGTTCGTTCGTTCGTTTGTTCGTTCGTTTGTTTGTTTGTTTAAACGCGCAAATCTCAGGAACTACTCTTTCAAATTGAAAAATTATTTTTGTGTTGGATAGTCCATTTATCGAGGAAGGCTATAAGGCTATACTACATCACGCTACGACCAATAGGAGTGGAGCATCAATGAAAAATGTTGCAAAAACGGGAAAAATTATTCCTTTTGAGAGCTTCCGTCGCGCGCGCTGATTGATTTGATGATTGATTGATTGATTGATTGAATGAATGAATGAATTAATGATTGATTGATTGATTGATTGATTGATTGATTGTTTGTTTGTTTGTTGGTTGGTTGGTTGGTTGGTTGGTTGGTTGGTTGGTTCGTTTGTTTGTTTGTTTGTTTGTTTGTTTGTTTGTTTGTTTCAATTTGTTAATCTCTGAAACTACCAGTCGGATTTGAAAAATTCTTTTTGCCTTCGATAGCCTGATTCTAGCGGAGAGTTATAGGCTATATACATGAAACCGAACTGTCTGTCTATTCGAGCAAATCGGCTTCGGCCAAAACGGCTTAACCGATTTTGATGAAATTTTACACATATAACAGGATGTAATCTTTTGACTACACCCTTTCCATATGTGACATACAGAACTTTTTGTATGTCTGTCTGTACGTCCATATGTCTAAACCTATTTAAATGAAACATCAATGAATATGAAAAGAAGGTCGTTAAAACTAACAAATGTTGCTTTTTGTCCGTCTGTCTGTCTGTACGTGTAACTGTCTATTTGAACTAATATCCAAAACGGCTAAACAGATTTTAAAGAAACTTTGCAGACGGGAAAGAAGGTTGTTAAGATATTTGACATTAGCTACTTTTTGTCCGTCTGTTTGTCTGTACGTCTATGTGTCTATTCAATTCAATTTTATATATTCGAGCTAATTTCCAATACGGCTGAACAGATTTTAATGAAACTTTGCAGACGTGAAAGAAGGTTGTCAAGAGTGTCATAAGCTACTTTTTGTGTTTGTCTGTCTGTCTATCTGTCTGTCGGTTGTCCTCACTGATCTAGCAACGTACAGCCGAAAGTACTAAGTCTAGGAAGTTTAATTTGGAACATAAGTTTATTTTATAACGTGAGCATTATAAAGTTAAGAAAGGCTTTTTTAGAAATTTCAAACTTAAGGATGGGAATGGAGGGACTTAAATAATGACGTGTTTCAGGGTTTTTAGATTTTCACATTTTAAGAGTGGGAAACGGGAGATGAAAAATTGTATCGGTTTTTTAAAGGGTGGAAGGGGAATGAAGATTGAAAGTTTGAATGGGTGTGACCAAAATTGGTTCCAGCAAAAAGTACGTATAAACCATCTCGAACGTTAATAGTACCTATAACAGGAATTTGTAGTCTACGCAAGCGAAGCTGCGGGCGGTCGCTAGTAATGTATATTTGTACTCAAAGAGTTCTAAATAATGACACCACAGACAGATACTACCAGGCTTTGTTTTCTTGTATGAGACACCCTCGACAAAACGCCTACAAAATAGTTTTTAACTTACTTCCCAAAAAGGAGGAGTATCTCAATCCTACTGAATGTATTTTTTTTCTAATACACTACAATTACTTACCATTAAAAATTAAAAAATAAAGTTAGCTTTTATTAAAAAAAATCCGACATTAAAACTTTGTCAATAAATACAAACTTAAAAGTGAAATTTAAATAATATTTTTCTATAATGAAAAGATTACTATTTGGCGGTTAATAGTTTATGAAATCAGTGCAATCTCAGACACTTTATATGGGTACTTACCAGATGATACAAATACGGTATTTGACTGATATTAACCTATACACTACACAACAACCCAATTTGGTCAGATTGAAAGGCACGAGCCATTTAATTAACAGACAATTGATTGATAATGATTGATAACTGATGATTGATGAAAAGGTTAAATGTATTATATTTATGTAGAAAATATAAAAATAGAATTTATACGATAGGAAAAATTATAAAAAAATTATATTCGGTTGAAGAATATCCATATTATAAGCTTTTAAAATTTTATCATTGTATCTTTCTAGTAAAACATTATTTGACATTATTTTAAATGGTCTGACGTCATACATAAGTTAGGTACGCCCTCTCTGTCTATCAGGACATTTTAAACAATCATAACTTTGTGAACAATGATTTTTTTTCACGTTTATGATACATTTCGAAAACTCTTTCATATAATTTTTTTTTTAAATTGTCATCTAGTGAATTCAAACAATGACAAAATTTACAATCATAAAATAAAAGTGTTAATACAAATGTACAACACAACATAAAGCGTATGATTAATTGAAGAACAATTTCATCACATTCGGTTTTAGGTTAACATTTCACACAAAGCTCGTTGCATACGGATAGACGGTTGGACAGACAGACAGACAGACAGACAGACAGCAAAGTGACAGCAATGAGGCTCCGTTTTACCCTTTGCAAATTGCAAACGAAACTCTACAAAGTATAAAAGCATCGACTGACCAATTGGCCGAGTGGTTAGAGATCCTAACTGCAAGCCAAAAGTCGCGGGTTCGATTCCCTCCCGGGACAAATATTTGTGGGCATGAACATGTCTATTTGTACCGTGTCTGGGTGTAAAATATCTGTATATGTATATATTATAAAGAACATTTAAATATGTTTTTCAGTTGTCCCCAGTTGTACCCATAATACAAGTTTCGCTTAGTTTGGGACTAGATGGCGCTGTGTGGGATGTCCCAGGTATTATTATTCCTTGTACGTACTCATTTAGCTTATGAAACGGTAAATCGAAATATGGAAAAGATGTAAATGTATAGCGTTTTAATATGGAACCTTGACCTTGGAAAATTGCCATCGACAGTAACTACGTATACCAACGGGATAATTGTCAGGTTATCAGCTCCTGATCTGAGATCAGCTCAATTGAGGGCATACGAAAAAAATGATGACCGCTGGCATCACGGTTTTGCTGGGGCCATTCGTTCACTTTATGGGCATAAGAAATGTATTTAGTGCTCGCAAAGACGGAAGGGTTGTGATAGCCCGAACGCAGCGTACCTGTTTCGTGTATACAAGGCCGTGCGACCGTGGCTCGAATGCGGGTGTGTACCGATGAATTTTTTCTGACTTAAATGGATTACTATCACTGACGCCGTGCCACGGAGAGCACGTTAAGCTGTCGATCCCGGGTGCCATCATCAGATGGCAGTCGTTAAAATCCACCACAAGAGCAGCGTGGTGGATTAAGGTCCATATCACCCTCACCCTGAAAGGAGGCCTTGCATTGCATATGCATAGCCCATGAGTGCATAATGGGCTCAAATGGGCTGGTGGAATGGAAAGATGAAAGAGAAATAAAAACGAAAAACGTTTACGCCAGCTAATTGGATGCAGTTCAACAGGACTTGTATAAAAGATTTTCGTTTTGACCGGTTATCCTTGAAATAAGGAGTATCTCGGAATGTTTTTCATTTTTGTTTTGGCCATTACGAGCCAAGTACGGAAAGCGCGGGAAAAGGGGAACACTTGGCAGGCTCGTTTAGTTTAGTAGGTAGTGATGAATCGTTGCACGGGATCGCAGCACATATTTTTCTTGCGAGCGTTATATAAAAACAACTATTCGTACATTATTGTTCGATATCTTCACACAAATTTAATTTAACGTCCATGAGAAGTACCTGGTGTTCGGTTAACCGTAGTTCAAACTTATAGAGCGTGGAGGACTTACCGAACTAAACCAAAAGTGTAAAAAAACCCACTGAACATATTTTTCTCGGTAACCGTTACTTTGCGCCATCTGCTCACTTGAAACTTTTTGTTTAGTTCGATAAGCTTTACACGCTATATAAGTATGGACGTTTAGCCGAACACCCGGTACGCCTACTGCGAATCAATCAAGCATTATGGGGTACTAGCAAATTACTTGGAGCGCTCGGCCTCGAGTAAGTAAATCATCTTCGGTACTAATAATAATAATAATAATAATAACACACACAATCACAACAACGTCTTGGTCCCAAACTAAGCATTAGCTTGTATTTTGGGTACCAAGCGAAGACACCACATACATATAACAACCAAGACCCGGTGCCAGTATTAATATTCATCATATAAATACTGACCCGACCTGGGATTCGAACCCGGGACCTCCAGCTTCGCAAGCAGGGTCGCTGCCCACTAGGCTAAGCGGTCTTCAAATGAACTACACCTTTTTTGTCTGCTCTCTAGGCGCTCGCGGTGATGATCGCCGGGTGCGTCCTCTGCTCCACCGAACCGCTTCTTCCCACTTGTGTCGCCTATTTATCGTGAAGATGTTCTACTAATAGAATCTTAATCTACTTTGGTACTACTCTGAAGAGACTGGAAAAATTATGTTGTCGTTTGGGTGCATTATCAAGTTAAGGAATTATCGACCCATATTTTTTTGAGGATATACGTGGTCGTGCTCAGAATGTGAATTCCGATCGATGTTGCCATCGATTCGGACTTTTTCGTCTCTTTAGCTTAGTTTTAGGAGACTCTTGAGCTGTTCTTTACGATTTACTTCCTAAAAGAGTTATTATTGTTAAGAAACCTAAAGTGGTCACAGAGGAAGAGGAGTTCATGTTTAACGTCTGCCGATTTTATCCAACTGACTTAAGTAGAATAAGATAAGATAAGTGTTAGTGGGTGTATATAGTATACAGAATTGTACTCATTAATTATGTTGGTCATTGTCACTGTGTAAATATCTGTTGAATAAGCGCAAACTACTTTGTATGAATATATGCCTAAAACACAGGCAAATCAATTTGCTTAGTTTAGGTATTTATATTATTTAATACCTAAACTATTTATAGTTTAGTTAGGTATTAAATAATATAAATACCTAGGTGTTTATATTATTTAATACCTAAACTACTTATAGTTTAGTTAGGTATTAAATAATATAAATACCTAGGTATTTAACTAAGGTACCTAGGTATTAAACTAAGCCCTAGTATATTTTCAAACAAATTAGTTAGCGCTTATTCAACAGAGTGACAATGACCAACATAATTAATGAGTACAATTCTGAATTAGAAATTATGATTACATTTATCAGCATTATTTCTACCTTCGCCTTAATTATGAGAATATGATGCTACTTAAAAAGAAGTGTTCTCAACAAACTACCACCCAACTTGAATGTTATAAAACATCAAAAACTGATTTTTATTTTAAAAGTAATAAAAATTACCATACATTTTATCGCCCTAGGCTGTGGTCTTAAAGTCTATCCATTATATTCGACCTCAGACGCCGGCGTCGGTATCCTTTGAGGCGGCAGCCAAGTGTCGGCGGCTTTCTTTGTGAACTTTTGTCGGTATGCGGTGTCCACGTGTCAAAGTGTGTGGGTTAATATAATGGACAAACTATACCAGTAGGTGAAATCGGTGGGACCACGGGGCCGTAACGGGTAAAAAATAATTCTTCTACAAATTTACTTTATAATATTCACTTTTGTCTAAAGAAATTTAAAAAATGTATATATATTTTGGGACGTCTCTGTCCGTATCACGCAAGTTTTAATGGATTATTAAATTAAATCGAGTGTTTTCAACATTTTGTGTTTAACACGCGATATAGTTGAACACATCTGGGTTGTGATATAGAGGAGAGTTTAATAACACTTAATCGACCAAGATTTACTTGAAGTTAGAATCTTCGGGTTTTAATTGTGAATTCAGGTGGGTACCGAAGTTTGTCCCCCGACCCCTTTCGGGCTCTATTGAGCAATTGTTCCGAAAAGCAATTTATATGTAAACTCAGCGACGAAATTCAATAGTCTAATATTTGATTTCGGTACAAGTCGGGGACGAGTTAATTTTCTAACTAGAGAGAGAGAGAGACAGAGGCTCGATTTATTGAGGCTTATCTTGACTAAACTCGGTCCAATTGCGCGATAACGTCTAAGGAAATGAACCCACACTAATGGCGTTTAATGCCGTTGAGTTATTGCCGCGTCTGCTTCGCGAGGTTATGAACTCAAAGATGTTATAAATATAATCTTCATGTAAAAATTACGGTTCCTCTTTTAGGCTTTCAGCTTGTAAGAATTATTTCTGGAGACTGTTCAACAGTATACTATATTACAACACCAAATATTTGTCATAGAAGAACAGTGCGTTAACTTCTTTGCTTTTGAATTTCACTTTCACAAGAAATCTTGCGGTAAGATTAATTCACTCTCGTTAATACGTTTAGTTTTAATCTCTGGTATTAATTAATGGAGTCATAAATGTCACTTGACAGTATCGAAGTGACATTAAGCAAATTTGCGGGGTTGAAGATCGGCGCGCGGGGATTTTACGGGGGTGAAGACCGGCGCGCGAGGACCTTGCGCACTGAAACTCGGACTAAAACTCGCCATATTACGAGCTAAGTAGAGTGTGAGTGGTTAGACAGTAAACGCAGAAGAGGGATTCTAGTCAATTCGTACTTTAATGATAAAAACAGTAAAATAATAAAATTTAACAAAGTTATGAATGTTTAACATTTACTGCTATACAACGTGGACAATACCACGCAGTGTGACGTGAGACCATTTGAAATAATCTTGAACTTCTTTTTTTTTCAAAAAAGAGAGAGAAATAAACTTTTAGTAGCTTATAACATAGACTAAATAAATTTGACAGCAACATTTGATTTTAATAGAGTCAAAAATGTCACATCACAGCATTTTCACAGTATCGAAACTGTCAAAAGCAATTTCGTGGGGAGAAGGCAGTCGCTTGGGGACCTCGCGGACTGAAACTGGATTGAAACTTGCCAAAGATACACCAGCTAACTAGAAGAGGAGTGGTTAGACGGTAAGCGCAGAAGAGTGCTTCCCATTATAATTTCATAAATATAACATTTTAATATTAGTCAAATATCCTATTCGGCATATCAATTTATTGTATTTCACAGATTAACAATATATACTTAGGGCCGGTGTTTCAGTTTTCACTTATCCTAATAATAGCGTTAAGGGAAGCAAACAATTGAAAACTTGTATTGGATTTTGAAAATTAAGCTTCACTTGACGTTATTCCTAGGATAAGTGACAACTGAAATACTAGCCCTTGTGTTCCCTTGAACTTGATACAACTTTCGCCTTACTTCAAAGTTTCGAACACTTCAAAGCTTTTAAATGCTTCGATAATTTGTAAATTGTGCCATCTATACGTCAATGGTAGAACTATGTCGTAATACTGTACACACTTCATGAAAAATGGTTGAGTTTGAAGGTTTGAGTATTAAATTGCCATGTGATATAGGAAAAACCGCTCAAGTGCGAAGTGGACTCGCGTGGTTCCGTACTTCACATTATTATCACATTATTTTTTTAAATCCGATCCAAATTTTGGCTGAATATGAACTCAAATCGATGAGTCTGGACTCGATTCGAACTTCGTATAAATACTCCACGGTAAACACTACATAGAACAATTAATTGACATTAGATCTAGCTGAAATTTAACAATACATTAAATCACCTCCTGAAGGTTTTCGTCGCACAATTATTAAGTTATGTATTAATAAGATTGTGCTTTTATATGTTTTATAAGAACTAGAAAGTCCGCGCTTCAATAACGTCTGGCGAACAAACACGCTTATATAGCCGAGTGCATGCATTTCGGTACAAGTAGATGGCCTTTGTATTAGATCGACTTCAATCCTAACTACGATTTTCTTTTCATAATTACTAATACACTATGATGCAATTACGGCAAGCTGCATGTTATAGTCGAGGTGTTGATGATATGATGAAATCGATGACTATAATATCCAGCTTACTGAGTACGAGCATCATACGACGTTTTTCAATACATTCGCGAATAAAATTAGGTAAATATTTCAAATTTAATAATGGCGCGAGAGGGTTGCTTTTCGCGGCTAACGCATGCGTCACCAACAGAATACTCGTTTGTGATTGGTGTAAAGTAAAGGCCTTAAAGTACAAGTTTCGATGTCCTAAAGACCCTATTAATATGATAATATAATAAAATAATAATTATTGTTGTAATTTATTTAGAAATATATATTAATTTATTTATAAAATCATATAAATTATACCTGCGATATCGAATTTAGTTTCGATTTTGCCTTCTTTTAAGATGTCAGTGGTCGAGCACATAAGTTTTTCAAATAAAAGATATTTTAACGAGTTTCATGTTTACGTACGTAAAAGTTGTATTTCATATACGTATTTGCCTCGTGCTGTTATATAATTAATATTTTCTAGTTACGTAAACGCAACGTTTTAATAGGTCGAACAATCAAAATTCAATTTCGTATCCCCGCAGATTCCATTGAAAATTTGCGGTCGTGAACAAACTATGCTCGAACCGCATCGAAATATTGGTTTAAATTTACAAAACAGACTCAAATTGTTATTAAATTTTAACCTAACTTAATTTAACGTATTAACGCTTTCAATAAGGAAAACGAGAACGTTGCTCAGCTTGATTGCGTCGCAGTAAATAGAAACAGTAAAACGTAATAAATTGTATTAAACATACCATACTTATTCCATACTATACGCCCGTTAATGCCCCACTGCAGGGACTTAACTTCCCCTCTGGATGAAGGAGATTGGTGCTTGATCCACCACGCGGCTCTAGTGCTGGTTGGTGGATTGTAACAACTGCAATCTATTGGTGGCAACCGTGACCGAAAGGTTAACTTGCTCTCCGAGGTACAGAGTCAGTGATGATTATGTAATACATAATTTAGAAAAAAACTCATTGGTACCTACATATTACCCTTTTGATTCGAACCACGGCCTTCTAAAAATGAAACGGGGTCGCTAGCACTTGGCTATCACGACTTCTACTCTACTACTGACCACTTGCTTAGTATTAATTAATACGTATCTAATTTTCCATGTATCATCTTTTTTTTTTTTATTAGAGTGGTTGGTTTAATCATTTACCACTCTTGGACTGTAAACAGTCACTGGGTTAGATTCAGTATGTATCTAGGACATAGTTAATTGAGGACTAATGTTAATCTATACTAATATTCGGATGCAGTTTTGATATGATCGAGTGGTTAGAGACGCTAACTGAGGAGGGTCGCGGGTTAGATTCCCGCCCGGGACATATATTGGTGGACATGAACATGTCTATTTGTTCCGTGTATGAGTGTAGAAAGTATCTGTATATGTATAATATTATAAAGACTATTTAAATGTGTTTAACAGTTACTGTTGTCTAGTACCCCATAATACAAGCATAATATTTGCTTAGTTTGGCACCAGACGGCGCTGTTGTGAATGTACCATGTTTTATTATTATTATTATACAATGCGAATAATATAAATTTTAGTAGTTACGTTAACTGCATACAAGTCGGCGGCTAGTGCAATTATAATCTTCAGACCTCAGACTTCAGACATACAGACTCTATCACATGCAAGGAAAATAGATCGTTGACCTGACGCGTTTACCTACAAGTCGTTTTTAAGCTGAAATTACATCTGCGATAAATTGCGTGTAATTTGAGCGATGCAGGCACAGTCCGTATATTGTGGGTCTAAAATAAATATATTGCATGGCCTAATCTAGGATTATTTCCAATAGCTATATAGGTGTTATTACAATCACTAGTTCAGGTGAACAATTAACTAGAATACAAATTATTTCAATTTATATTTTTGAATCCTATGTTTATAAAAATATTAAATAAATAACTAGAAACTTAAAACTGACCCTAACAAAAAAGACCACGTCGCAACTCTTCCCGCCCAAAAGTGCCCATCACGCTGGCGGCGTTACCGTGCTGAATGGCCAGGACATTATATAGCTAGGATATCTCAAACTATGAGGTTAACACTTTAACTCTATTTCCTAGAGCTATTAATCGATTTAGAATATAAATAATTTACACAGTACATCTCGCTCGCCATAAAGTCCGACCGATGTCCGAATGTCCGATAAACTTTTGACGGAAATTCGTTTTCGGCCGAAAGAAATATTTGTCTTGCGGCATAATTTCGGTTTCGGCCGAAAGAAAAGGTAATTTTCGGTTCAAATCGAAATAAATTTTAACATGACGCAACAAGCTCGTTGCACGACAAGCTTGGTGACGACGTCCGCCATGCCGTGCTTTTTATCGTACTTTTTGATAATTGGACGGAGGGTTGATCGGTAGTGTCAAATAATTTAAATGAGTGGTATAGAAACATTTTTGCTAGGTCCTTGTGCTTCATTGAATGTTCACATACAGCTCCGACATTTTGACTTACGGTTTCGAACGAAAGAAAATGAAATTCAAAAGCTTCAGTTTCGGTTTCGGCCGAAAGAAAATATTGGGTTTCGGTTGGATACTAGCTCGCCATTAGATTTCGGTAACACCGCCGCCAGCGCTTGATGGACACTTTTGGGCGGAAAGAGTGGTGAGGTAGGCTTTTTTGTGAGGGTCAGTTTTAAGTATTTATCTAATAAGTTTTTTTTATTTAGTAGTAAATATTTATAGATAATTAATTTTAGTTTATAATAAAAATTAAATTAAATATTATTTAATTACTATTATACTTTAACCGTTTGGTTTGAAATTAAACATATTTCAGTGTTTGTTTTTGTTATGAAATTCACGTAGTTTTTTAATAGACAACGATACCAAATACCAACTATATAACTTCAATTGAAAACAATTATACAATAACAAAAAGTAAGTAACAACAGTTTAGGGCCTAGCTGTTGGAAATAATCTTAACTCCTAGACGAGCAACCTGTTTTGTTAGACCCAAAAGTCTTTTATTAAATTTTACTAATGTAAGAACGTTTTTACTCGGAATTCAATATAATTTAGTCCTTGAGATCAAATTGACATTTCTTACAAAACAAGTGTTTACATTAACAAATTTTAGCTAAATTGCTCTCAAAGATATAACCAGTTGAACACAATTTTTTGTAATGGCAACACTTCGTCCTTTCAGAACACAACAATAAAACGAATTCCTTTTATATGACAGAAGCGGCGTACCTTAAGGCAATGTAATATTAGAATATTATATAAAAATAAACGGCACAGTCGTCTTGTCGGTTTTCAGCCGTTTTCAACGTTATCCGTCGTACGTTTTATTCGACGTACGTACTGATGATTCGTCAAGCGGTAATAAAAAGAAAGGACACGAAATAGATCGTGTAGGACACTGAGATAAAGTTTTAGAGCTCATAAAAACGGGAAAAAGGCACGGACGGCGATGGTAACGACGTGTCTGCGTACAGTTTAAATGCTGGACACGAATTCGCGTCTTCATGTCTTCGATCAAATTCTCTTAGACACACAAGCCCAAAATTGATCCTATGCACAAAGTGTGTATTGACATAAAACGTAGAATACATAAATTTGACAGCAGCTTTAAGGTTTAATAAGTCATCAATGTCACTTTGCAGTATCGAAAATGTAAAAACGATTTCGCGGGGGTGAAGACCGGCGCACGGGGAACTCGCGGACTGAAAGTCGCCATCTTGCACCAGCTAGTTAGAATATGAGTGGTTAGACGGTAAACACAGAAGAGGGCTTCTAGTTGATTCGTTCGTATATGACATAAAAATGCATACATATAGGTTTAGAATAAGTTTGTCAGAGTCCATAATGGGAAGTTTTCTTTAAAAAAAATTATATACCAAATGACGTTACTAGATGGCACTGACGCACTACTTGATTATCAAACACGGTTGTCAATAATGTCTGTGTTGTTATTTTTGGAAATCCAATAAAGTAAAAAATATATAACTTTATCAAAATACTTAATAACAAACTAAATTATAATTTTAAAATGGATAAGCTTGGAAAATTCCATTCTGTCACCGTCAAACAAGCATCCACTTTGACAGATGTGATAATTGTAAAAATCCATAATTGGTGAAAATACACTTGCTCTCCAAAACTGAAAAAAATCAACACTATTAAAATTAAACTTTGTCTTTGATCATTCAGAATAAACATTTTCTTATCTAAATAAAAGCTTTTTAAAAACTTTTTTATAACTTGAACCTAAAAAACTTTCACATAACAATATACAGAAACTAAGATATTAAGTACACGTTGACTCTCTTTAGTAGAAAGGAGACGTTAGAATTGTTTGTTAAACAAGCATTGTGCACGCGGCCGCACTGCCCGTGGCTTTAAAGCTACTGTTTCTTCACAGTGTTTATTTATTTTTATATTAAAAACAACATTATACCCTCAAAGAACAGCTATACCTTCCGAAGTAGTCAAATAGTATTGTTTGTTTTCGTGTGGGTTCAATTCGAAATTCGAATACTACTGGACCATAAATCTTTCTTTGAAATCTCTACAGTAAAAAGCAAACTTTGAAGCTTCCTCAGTAGGTATGTAGGTATACAAAAAGATTTCAAGTACTGTGATATAGCTGAAAATTTCAAATATTTGTAGGGCCTATCCACACCTAGCTGATAGCGTCCTACTTACTGTCTGCTTGCGTTACATTTGTATGAAAATAAAACATTTCAGGGCCGGTATTTCAGTTCTCACTTAAACGTTAGGTGAGGCTTAATTTTCAAAATCCAATACAATTAAGCTTCACTTAACGTTATTCCTAGGAATAGTGACACCTGAAATACCAGCCCTTAGTGTGACTGCCTTATTGAGAACGAAAACAATATTATCTAAATTGAAGTGTGGGCGGTAAACCGGTAATAAGCGGCTCATGAGGTCTAAATATTATTTTTAAATTATATATGTATATGAAAAGAAAGTCTTAAATGGCGACTTCTTTTAATCCCCATTCAAATTTTTATGTTATTAACTTCGGTAAAGTTAATAAAATACGTGTTTTTCATTTTAGTATCACTCATTAATAAAATGTTGAGATTTGACGTCACAAAATCATGTCAGCGTAGGAGCGTACGGGCGACTGCCGATTATGGCGATCAGGATCGCCTTCCTCGCTACACTATAAATCTACTGAAGACATGTTTATTCTAAACGTGAATGTATGTATTGAATGTACTTTAATTTGGTCACGTTTTTGTACTTACCACTCCATCTTTACGGATTAATTAGTTATTTCTGAAACTGTAAAGAAATACCTATTATGCGTGGCTTTACTCCTCTATGTTCGCTGTGTGTTCTCTATAAACATGATCGAAACGGAAATAGAACAATTCCAAGTTCGAGAAAATTGAAAGGTCCGGGTGGAGTTACACATTTATGACTACAAGACTTAAAATTTACAGTTTCCGTTTTCGTCTGAATTGTATATATCTAACTAGTCTGTGGCTATCTGTGAATCTTTTTTGTTTAGACAAATTGAGCAGTTCCCCGTGGTCTCATTAAATTGACCCATTAACTGGTCCACGGGGAATTTTTTTTATCCGTGATCAAATTAGCTAGTCATGTGACTAAAGTCTTAACCTTTATAGTTTAATTTATTTATATTTTTAGAAAAAAAATTTTATATTTTCTATTTTTATATTTTAAAACAAGCGCTACCTTTCGATGCAACAACGGGAACAAGTAATAATGCCAGCACAACGAGCACAGTTAAAAATTACCTACGGCTTGTAGTACAGTACGGAACTCGTATTATTACATGAAGCTAGACGACTATAGGTATAGACTACAGATGTAAAAATCAATTTTTCTCATTTATTTAAATCATCAGGGTCCGGTCAAAGGAACATTTAGGTGGTTGAGGATAGTTGCAAGATGGCTATTGAGTACTAAGTTCTCTATCATCAAATTACATACGATATCGATACAACAATAACGTGATAGTTGACGACCGCTTAGTGGGTAGCGACTCTGCCTACGAAGCTGGGGGTCCCGGATTCGAATCCCAGGTCGGGTCACTATTTATATGGTGAATATTGTTACTGGTACCAGGTCTTGGTTTGTTATATGTATGTAGTGTCTTCACTGGGCAACCAAAACACAAGCTAATGCTTAGTTTGGGGCCTAGACGTTGTTTTGATATATACGTTATTATTTTATTATTATTATCATTTCATGGAAGAATGTTTACATGATTTGAGCGTTTTACGCACATTCGTGAAATATTGGGAACGTATTCTATTTGAATTCGTATTGGCGTTTCATATTTCGAGCATTATCTTGACGTTTTCCCTATTTTTCAAGCAGCGACTCCTATTTTTTTTTTGTGCTGGTGAACGCTCTCTTAAACATATTTATTGTTTTTTATGTTAAATTAAAAAAGTTATGACTCACGAAAATGCGGAAATAGTTTAGTTTATCAAAAAAAAAACTCAAAAAGCCCTGATAAAAAATTTACAGAAGTGACTAAAAAAAACCCCTAATTTTACTTGAAAAAAATTCGATTAAAATTTTTTTTTTTACTATTATATTTCCTCGACATTCTCGTTAAATAAATATATGAACGCAAAGCGCCTTCATTGTTTTGTACTGCAAAATTCACTCTACATATCAAAATGTGTTGTCCGGTTTTTTCCACGTTTATCTACTTGTCACCTTGTGCTTAAACTAAAATTATTATAAATAAATCCTAATCCATGTATTTCGATTAAATCTTTTATTTATTAATTCCATCAATTCTCGATGCCAAATGTTAATAAAACATTGTTATGGAACTGTAATTAATTTAAATTAATTATTTTATACTCATAAATTCATTCTCTGGAACAATACGAATTCTTTTTAAAATAAACAAAGCTAAAACGCAATGATACATTGGATATTTTAGGTAAAGTGGGGAAATATTAAACTCTGTTTGCTGAACTAACGCTGTCCACACAAGAGGTTGACCCGCCTGGCTCGGTCGGACATTGAAAAATAGCCATTTCCCGGAGGAAAATTAAACTTCTTGCTGACAATCTAAACTATTGTTAAAACTATTTATACTCTGTCAACAGTGGAATAGGCTACAATTAAAAACTTTTATCGCGTTTTGCCATATAATAACGTTATTATTTGACAGATATTTTTATAATTAATTATTGTGTAGAAAATATTTGAAAAGCACGTAAAGGACAATCCTTGAAATATCCCTATAACGTCCAACATTTCAAGCTATCTATAAAAAAGTAATGGAATTAATCCTGATTATTATATATTATTTTGTATCATGAAATCACTGCAGGTAAGAATAGTAATTAAGAAATATTGAAACTTGAATATCGTGACAAAAAAAAAATAATAAGATGACATTTTAGGAATGGCAGACCGAATTTTTAATATTAGTGTGAGCTGTATACAAATTCTTAAGCTACTTGATTATAATTTTCTTATTGTTTAATACAGTATTTTATACTGAAATGTATTCTATAATTAATTACGATGAATTATATAACTAATTAACGACAAATTATGTGTGTTTTTTTTTTTTTCTATGCTGATAAATCGATTATATTTTGAGATTGAATTATAGACATTTGGTATTCATTGTGATTGATATTAGGCTGGACGAGCCCATGTCACTCCACTGCAAGATATAGGATTCTCTCAAGGCTCGCCACCGCACACTGCCCGTCCTCCGCCTTCCGCTTCCAATTACCCCCGGTGTGGTGCTTTAGGTTATCAGTCCATCTGGCCGGGGAGCGTCCAACGCTTCGCTTCCCGGTGCGTGGCCTCCACTCGAGAACTCGTCTACCGTTGACACACTGTCGACATTCTCCCTTCTGTGACTGAGGTCTTATTAAAATAACATTTTGTAGTTTTGATTTTTTATTTATTTATTAATAAATAATATTACAGATACAGACAGATGTAATAAAATTTACATAACTAGATATGACGTAACTATATACAGGAAAAAATTTCAACAACCATCCAAAAAAACATTCTAGATGTTAGGTACTTATCATCAATAAACCCCATATTTTTCCATTGAACGATATTAAAAGGAAACAAGACGGCCATCAGTTTTTTACCAAAGATCATGGATGGTTGTTAAAATTTCACCTTGTAGGAACCTATAAAAAAGTAACTTATTTATGAATATAAGTATTTTTTGTGTTATTCCAATTATACTACACACGTTGTTCCAGTCATTTTTTTCTATGTATAATCCCTCGAATCTACGAAGAATTAAACACTATTTTATTTTATTTGAAAACAATACTAAATCTATGAAAATTGTAGCTTTTGATCTAAGCTTATTTACAAGTTTCATGTGACATTTATAGATTTTTGACGAACAAACATGGCGGCGATAAGAATAGGCCTCCGTTTACACCTTGTACCACAGATTCTTAAAAATTTATCACTCACTGCTCATTACGGGCGTGATACCAAGAATTATGTCAAAGATGGCGGGTTGACAAAATAAGTCCGGGTCTTTCCTAGGTGTGCAGAGAATTACTAAAACAACATAAACGGAATCAATTGAGGTTGAAAAGGGGTGAGGATAAGTGTACAGAAAAAGGTGTAGTATGTTTAAGTTCCACGTGGCCAAGCACTATCTAAATATCGTGGTCAAAGCCGAAATAACAGCGTAAGTCGCGGGCAAAAAAACCTTATTTTAATGCTTGTCGTAGGTACACGGATTTTTGGGTTCAGCCACTTCGGGAATATTAAGCGAAAGGGGGATATTATAAAAATGTAATATATTTATTAATGTTAGCTTTGCCCACGGTTGAACCCACACGGGTGTTACCATGTTTCCTATTTAATATTTTGACCGACCGCGACATTGAAAAAACTAATTAAGAAGGGGCTATGATCGCCGGTACAAACGCTCCTGCATTTTAACCGTAGTTTGTTTTGAATTGTAGTCTCATCTGAGGTAGAACTAGGTCTCCGTTGAGCCAAAACTTCGAAATTTCTATAAACATCCTAGTCATAGAAATTTACGAAACGATAATTGAAAACAAACCACGATTAAAATGCGTATTAAAGGCGTAATAATTTAAGGGCGTTTGCACTGACTTATATGTACCTAGGGTACTAGACTGTACGTACCACAGTATGAAACTCCGCACGAAAATCGTTAGATCGTGGTGCTCTGAATGACTTTGAAATAGTCGCTTGTGGACCGCCTGTCAATGTAATCGATTGACATTATTGTGTATTTTGGAAAAATATCTGAGAAAAATGCCTTGCTGTGCCTCCAAAAAGTGTATAAATAACACCCGAAACTTTAAAAAGGCGGATGGAATTACTTATACGTAACTTCATAATATATTATTAATTTAGTTTTTAATAATTTAATTTTTGACAACTTCAAAATTTTCGGTTGCACATAAATTGAATTAGTTGGTAAGCATAACGATAATATTAATTTCATCTCTTTTCAATTTATTATATTGCTGTATACCTACCCTTTTCGCTATCTCGTTCAGCGTAGCGGTTCAGACACAAATTTTGAAAGATCAAAGAAAGCAGGGATTCTCGGACCACTTGACTTTATGTCTAATGAGACATTGTCGATGAAATTCAATATTTTTCTAGCGAAACGTAATTCTGTATTCTCAAAAGCCATATAAAACATTACAATTTTCGATAATCATATGTGACATACCAACTTTCATGATACAAAATTACGTTTTGACAAGAAACAAAATATGTTTCATTGAAATTGTCTCATGAGACTAAAAGTCAAGCGGTACGAGAATCACCCTCACAAAATGCAATCGACTGTCTTCGGACGCGTTCGGCCATTCTCGTTTACGTTACGTGCGCTGTACAATATAAAGCGTTCTTCGCGTCTAGCACTTAGGTACATATAAGTCGGTGGACGTTTGTATGGGCGTTCACGCGTACAGCCCGTTCTTAAGTACGTGTCGGATTACACATAACCAAAGGTTCCAATACCAATTACTTATGATAATTTGAAACCATCAAACATTATAAAAATGTATTATTAACTAGATAAGTGGTACTTTGTGAACTAGTTGACTCGATGATTGTAATAATGTTTGTAGTAATTATTCGTACAATGTGTTGATATTTTTTTTTTTTTCACATTTTTCGGAACAGCGGTTTGAGACATGAAGGGCAGAGACATGTAACGCACACAAAAAGACCACTTTAGCCATCAAAGAAACCTCATTTGGTTTTCAAATAGCCATTCAACGAGACTCGCTTAAAGTGACATGTAAATTTATTTAACAGCGGTAACAAATATGTAAACACGTACCACAGCGAGCTTCCTTCAAAATGTATTTCTTTCGTTGTAGTAGTAAAGTAGCTATAAGGCACTTCCACTAGAATCATGAAATTAGACAAGAAACAAGGTCTCACAGCACGAGTAAAAAAGTCTATAAGGCACTTCCTGTTGACCTAGAATCATGAAATTAGACAAGAAACAAGGTCTCACAGCACAAGTAAAAAAAAAACCGAAAATACGTCAAATAATACCTTTTTTCCTAGAAACGCGTGAAGTTATCAAATCAAAATTACTATCAAATACTCAAGTCTACTGTCCCTTAGAGCTGTGAAAAAATCAAACTTCTTTACCAACGCAATCAAAAGATAGGTACAGCCGTTTATGCTGCAAATTTTCTATACTCGCAAGGGAATCAAAACCTACAGGGTACTTCCCGTAAACTCAGATCCTTGAAATTTGGTCTGAAATAACGTCTTATAACACAAATAAAGGAAAAATTTGCGAAAAGCATAAATTTTTAGTTACATCATATAATTTTTTTTTATTATTTTAAACTTACTACCCCTTTCCTCGTGGATGCATAGAAGTATTAAATTTAAATTAATATCAAATACTGAAGCCTATAATACCTTTAAGCTGTAACAAAATCAAACTTCTATGCGCAAACGCAATCAAAAGAAACAGTAATTTAAGTCGCATATTTTGAAACTCGCAATCACTCGCAAGGGAATAAAAACCTAAAGGATACTTCCAGTCGACCTAGAATCTGGAAATTTTGCATGGAGCAACGTTTTATACGTAGCACACATAAAGGGAAAATTTCGAAAACCTTAAATGTTTAATTACATCACATAATATATATCGTTTTAAATTTATAAACTTATTACCCTTTTCCTCATGAACGCGTAGTGGTATTAAGTTGAAATTAATATCAAATACTTAGTAATTGCCTTTGAGCTGTGAAAAAAAAATTCTAAGTCAACGCAAAACGCAAAACGCTAAGGTACAACCATTTATACCGCATATTTTGAAACTCGCAACTACTCGCAAGGGAATCAAAACCTAAAGGCTATTTCCCGTTGACATAGAATCTTGAAATTTGGTAAGAAGCAATAACTTACAGCACAAATAACAGAAAAATTCAGAAAACCTTAAAATTTTAGATAGTTATACCACCAAAAAAATTGTGATTACAAACATATTATAATTGTAGTTACTGCAATGATCCCGATTTATCACACCTACAGGTTTGCATGGAAAATGGAACCCTCCGTGCGCGAGTCCGACTCGCACTTGGCCTGTTTTTTTTTAACATTTCCAACTCCTCCCTTTAAAATCTAAAAACTCAGGTTAGAACATGAAAAAATATTTCGTTAAATTGTACAGAAACAATTAACGAGTATTTAAGTACAGTTTTTTGACAATTAACTCCAAAACAATCCATCAAAAACTTAATATCGTTGACTACATAACCTGATTTGCCCCTGACTGTGCCCAATACGTGCCCTAACTTTTTTCTACTCGGGTTGGTATTCATAGCCTCTAGGAAAGTAGTACAGACGCCCCTACTCTCATATTTAAACACCGCACCGTTCAAAACGGTCGACTGAGCTAACGTGGAAGTGCATCACAAGCTCCGTGATCACATGTCTGTCATTGTCGCCCTGCACGTTAGTTGCAGCAGATAGACAGAACCCACCCACCTTACTTTTGGGGCCCGCATGCGCGTTTTATGCCTTTTCTTCACCATTTTAGCTGCAATTTGAAAATGCCCAAAATACAAAGTGTTCAAATTCGAGCGCAGCAGGCATCTGTACCTATGCTAAAAACGAATGCGCGCTTGTTTGCTTTAAATCTGAATTAATAGTATAAAATTTATCAAATGAATCGCTTTTTAACTGGAACGCAACCGCAGAACCGACAGACTACAACTGCGAAGCGACCGCGCAACTCTTTGCCAAGTTTAATTGATTTTCGAGATTTTTAATTACAAACTTGGGAAAGATACACCTCGACGCCAATCCCGTCTGTGTATTGCAAATTGAGTTCTAAATATAGGTGGATAGAGTACACATTTTCTTGTTTCTCTAGTGCAAAATTGAAATAGACTTCTAGACTAGTTTTTCTGTCTACGATCGAAATATCGATGCAAGAGTGTAATTAAGTTATTAATCTAGTTATAGAAGAACTTTTGTAGCTCACGACTTTCTATTATAATACTGAATTTCACCAAACATGGTACTGTAAAACTTTTATGAATCTACCCAAACTGCACTATCAAGTACATGCAATCAAACCGGTTAAGACTTTAAAAGGTAGTTATGTACTACGACGACGGATTATCAAATATTGTAAGTAATTGATAGATAGGTTGTGTGTCTATTGTACTAGATTTACGTGAATTATGAAACAATGAAAGTTTAAAACCATACCATACCATGCCCCACTGCAGGGGCTTAGGCCTCCCCACGGGGTGAGAGTGCTTAGAGCTTAATCCACCGCGCCGCTCCAGTGTGGTTTGTGATGGCAACCGGGACCGATGGCTTAACGTGCTCTCCGAGGCACAGTCAGTACATGAGTTAGAAAAACTCATTGGTACATGCCTTGGGATTCGAACCATGGCCCCACGATCTTTAAACAAAGAGCGGGCTTGCTGCCACTCGGCTATAACAACACAAAAGTTTAATAATAGTACCAATTATCTGAAATAAAAGTCGATATTATGTGCTCCACAGCTTTATTAGAATTGCTACTTCCGTATCCACCCCATGTCAGTTTCTACCGCCACTTGCTCCCAAAGCCTTTGTTGTCTAGCTCTGACGACGCCGCGCCGGAGGGGGTGGCGCTGTCGTCGCGTTTTATTTTATTTTCACCGCACAGACGATGTACTGTGACCGCTTGCGATTGTATGCGCCGCCGTCTATTTATTTAGTCATGTTTTGTTCCATATAGTTGTGCAATGTTTTGTACATTCCGTACAAGCCATTTAGATTAATATTTAAAATCAAGTTACGCTTTTTTTCTTAGGCCTAATATCGGTAAGATGGCAAAAAACAGTGTGTAACAATGGTGTAACAACAAACTCGTGTTGCGTGCTATATTTATTTTAAATTTTATTCAATTTCTACGTAATATAAAAAGCGACAGGGTAAAGCATGGAACATATCATGAGTAGCATGTGAAAAATCATATGAAATGCGTAATCATACGTCGCGTCGCCCCGGCAACTTTCTTTCACATAGTCTGGTACCTGCTACGTCTGCTACAAATAATACTCAGCGAAATCGCACATCATGCGAATTTCATCGTATATAAGAACTGCTTTAATATTTGAAAATATTAAATAATAAACAAAAATTGTTGTGAGCCATCACGGGACGCTTGGCAGATGTGAAACACAAGTAATATGCATAAAAGACAAGATTACGACAAGAACATAGCATAACGAAAAATTAAATATTACGATTTTTTTTTGCAGAAAATGATGACTATGTACTTAAAAAACGTTTATTTTCATAAAATACAAAAATTGAAAATTCATAAATTTATTTCAAGTTGCGACAACTCAATTCTTTCAATCTGTGACTTCAGTAATAGTTAAAACTCTACAAAAAAACAACAAACAAACGGCTTCTTTGAACCCGGTATTTTATTTTTATTGAAGTTTTTTTTTGTTTATTTTTACGGATCACAAAACAACATTTCTATTCTTTTAAATCTAGTGAACAGCTGGTCTAATTCGCCACTTTATCCGTTCCATACCCAAGCTGCTATTTCACGCCGCCGGCTAGGCACCCCGAGAGGCATCCAAAGGCATCCTCTCCTCTTTTACCAGCCATAGCGCTGTCTCTGGTTTCGCCTCCGCACGACGAGTGTGTACAGCCGACGGCATGAAACAGCAGCTCGGATATGGAACGGATAAAGTGGCATGTTAGACCAGCTGATTTTGATAATTCTTTCACTGTATCTACCTATGTTGAAAAATATGACCAAACACAAAAATCATGAAAATCGATTCAAAACTTTCAGAGATATTAACGGCAAAACATACATGCATAGGGTCCCATTAAATTAAGTCCAAATATTTTCAGAAGTGATATTAGAACGCGACGTGAGCGATAATTGCACTGCGAAGCAATGACATTATCTAACTTTTGTAGGCCACTAATTACATACCCTAAGAAAAATGTTCATCAACAGTCAAGCAATGGATGACCCCCATAATAAAAAACGAGACGTATGAAAAGGAAAAAATAATATGACAGCGGAAATTATGATTCCTGTAACGTAATTATTATGACGCATAGTTATTTATTCCTCGGTTTCCTCATAATAAAATCTAAATTCACCATAGTACTTTTCTCAGTGTAGTGGTACAAATTTTATGCTAGCCACACAGAAGAGGTACAGAAAGAGTCAGATAGGCACCCAGTTACTTACTTTTCACATTTTTTTTTTTAATCTCCAGTATACGGAGTATATCTAAATTGGTTATTGTTCTGTGGAGTATACGTATGACCATGCTGAAGTATTTTTACATTTAAGTAATAAGTCAAGACCATGCTGATGTTAAAGAAATGACATTCCCGTTGTACGTAGTCTTGTTTAATTTTTCACATGTTTTCCACATGGTGAATTTCAGTGTGAATGAAAAATATGTAAGTATATGTTCGCGGTTTGCTTCAACCTGCTTGTACCCTTTTCTCAATAACATTAGTCAGACTAGTCAGACGGACGTTTGCATCAAATTATTTGAAAATTTGAAACCTCCATCGTTGAAATAAATTGAAATGAATTTTGGGGCTACGTTCTGATCATAAGCAGCAACGATTTTGTATTAGCTATCTTTTTCTTTCTAAAGCTTTATTCTACATGTTAGAACAAGTTAAACATATGTAAAATTTACATTCCTTCTATGACTTTAGGTAATTGTTCTGAGTTCCATTATTTATGGTTCCATGCAACACTGATGCAGAGCATATAATCCACAGAATATAATCTATGTAGATCTATATCTCAGAATAATTATTAAAGTACTAGAAGGAATGTAAATTTTACATATGTTTAACTTGTTCTAACATGTAGAATAAAGCATTAGAAAGAAAAAGACAGCTGATACAAAATCATTGCTGCTTATGATCAGAACGTAGCCCCCAAATTTATTTAAACGATAAAGTCCATCTGACTAGTCAGACTATTGTCATTGAGAAAGGGGTACAAGCAGGTTGAAGCAAACCGCAAACATATACTTACCTTACATTTTTTTCATTCACACTGAAATTCACCATATGGAAAACATGTCAAAAATGAAACAAATATATATGTAAATACAAAACTGCCTTCTATGCTTCAATAATTGTTCTAAGATCTATATAGTCTGTGAAAATAACCCACCACAGTCCATCACATTTAGAATTGTTTGTCTATCGCCGACTTTGAGTTGAGTCTTTGAGTGTTAATGTGATATTGTGAGGAGTTTTTTTCAAATTATCGCATGTAGAACGGCGTTGTTCTTGGTGGCATTTTGAAAAAACTCCATAATAACCGTTACTACGTTGCCTGTTATTATTATTTTTTAATAAACATTGTTTAACTCTCGTACACTAGACATTGGCAGAATTAACCTAAGTTAGAACGCCAACCTAAAAAAGAAGAAGAGTGATATTGTTAAATATTAATCAAAACTCTAAAATTGAAATAAAGTAGTTTAAATATAGTAAAAATATTTTTGAGAGTGATAATAAAATTATAGAACGTTATTATTCAATTAAAATGTCATTCAATTTCGGTACTCCATCTAGTGCCCCTGCCACCACTGGATTAACAGGATTTTCTTTTGCTAATAAGTAAGTAAATATCCTGTAAATGCTGAAAATACTTTCTCGAAACAACACTGGTTGCATGAAAATCAAAGTTGAAGGCATACATAAAAATTGACACCTTTTAAAAAACGAAAATGACATTCTCACTATTGCTCACCACATTACTCACGTAATATGTATAGTAAAGTAACCGTTCTATGAACTTTGTAAGTAGTTATTCTGATTAAAAATTTATGGAAGGTTACGTTACGTTTACCCATCACGATTTATACCAGTGAAATTTTTATATAAAAGGTAAATGGATGTATTTTGTAATAAACCCAATAAAATAAGGTTATAGCAAAGACATAAAATTCTGTGAAGACTTTTTTTTATATATTGTTATTTATTTTGTTCGAAGTGTATAGTCGTCCGTTAAACGGATGAATAAAATAAATTAACTGTCTGATTATGGGATGAATAAATAATCTTTTACGAAGTGTCTAGTCGTCCGCTAAAAAAAAATATTTGGTTTGGTCAGGTTATGTCAATGTGAGGAGCAAAGCGGAACGGAGCGACGAACCACTCAGAAATCTATTGTTCAATTTAGAATTTGGTTCATATAAGTTAATGGTCCACTTTTTCAAATTATTTGGTTAGGTTACGTTAATACGAGGAGCGTAAAGCCGCCCAGAAATCTATTGATCAATTTCAAATTTAGTTTATATAAGTACTATTCAATTTAAAGTTAATAATTGTAGACAAGATATAAAAAATTAAAGTTTTTTAAAATTTTCAATTGTTTTTTTTTGTAGCGCTTTCCAATGTAGCCTGCTGAAAAGTTAAAAAATATTTAATCAGACTCATGGGGGAGAGATGTAGGAACCTCATGTGCAGTAAATATTTTTTTAAGGAAATGAAAAAAAAATTATAAGGCTTATAAGTGGCTCGTCGCTCCGCTTCGCTTCTCGCATTATCACAAGCAAACCATAACCTAACCTATATTTTTTAAATGATGGACCATCAACGTATCTTAGCCAGATTTCAAATTGATCATTTTTATGTACATAATTTTCATCAGGCAACAATGGAAAGCCGACCCAATCAACAAACTACTGAAAAATAACTATATGTTATGGAATAATTAATATATTTTATTCATCCATTTAGTGGATGACTAGTAGGTACTGCCCTATTTTGTTGTGGCAAACATAGTTCCAAGTTTATTCTCATAACTCAAGCTCTAGATATTGTCACTTAAACTTTTTTTGCTTCCATAACCTAACTTAATCTAAACATCCAGGAATAGATTTTATCATTATTAAATTTTAAATTTAATATATTTAATGATCATTATTTGGCTCTGCAACCTAACTTAACCAAATCAAAATCTGTACAGAATAGATCAGTACTGCTCTCTTTTTTTACATTTTACGAGGAAATATATGGGCAGACTGTACTTTGTTTTTGGTATAGCAAACCTACCTAGAAGAATAATAATTTAGAGGGAGCCAGGTTGAGTGCACAAAACCAGCTTTTAGAATTTTTAGAAATGCGGAAAAGGGAGAAAACCAAAAATTATAAAATAGATACTTGTTGTAAAAGCATTACTTTAGAGCACTAGAAAATAACAGTAATTTACTTTTACAATGTTGGTTTCTGGGTGACTCGTCGCTCTACTCCGTTTTGCTCCTCACATTCATCAAACGAACCCAACCAATTCTATCAATTTAAAAATAGTGGACCATCAACCTATCTCGCCGAATTTTGAATGGAATAAAAAGCTTCTGGGTGTCTGGGTGGGCTTGTCACATTCTTCTAATAACCAACCATAAACAATACATATTTAAACAGATATTAAAAAAGCACTTGTTCCACTAAAATGCCTTACACCAGTCCCCCAGAGGACTACACAGCACTCTACGTTCCACTACGATGCCCTATGCTGGGGATTCTGCAAGCACTAATAAGTGTTATTCCTTTACAGTCCACTCTGACCTCTAAAAATGTCACAATACTATTGTGGTCCTGTTTATAGTGATTAACTATGAAATTTTATATCTGCTGATCAGCTAATCAACCTCTGTAGTATGATTTAGTTTATAATTTTCTGAATTTAAAATTGGAAACAATGAAAAAAATGTTGAGAAATATGTCAGCTGTCAGAGGGAAAAATGTATCAAATCAAAATTAAATATTTTCTGAATCTTATAATGTAATACTGGCATTTAAAGTAATAGTTCTTGGCATTGAAATAGTCTCAAGTATTCTCTGTATTTTGGTGTAAATTTGTAATGTACAAATATTATTATGCGACTCCTTGAACATTTCCCATCATAATGTCACATTGGGATCCTGGACCTCTGGTTGAACTGCCCAAGAAAAACAAGTGAATTGATTCTTGGAAAGTTTCCACATTCAAAGACAAAGTGCCCGACGATTATCACTTCACACCTTCAATGTTCATTCTTCAATGTATATGAAGAGCTTGAAAGTAAAATTGGGTATGTGTTTACTAATTGTTTCCATGATGAAAAAGAAATTGAGGAGCGGGAGGAAAATTAACTCCGATGAAGACGAAGAGAAATGGTTCCATGGTTATTTTGTGGTTTCTATATTTTAAAGTAAAGATACTTCATACAAACTAGTCAGTGAGTGAGCCAGAAGACACACTTCATTTTCCCCTTGCATTGACGGAGCTTCACTCCTTTGCTTGGAACCGCTTTCACGAGCTCCTGGCTTCACTGTGCAAAACACTAAAGAAGGTACAATTTGGATAAAACGGAAGTGGGGTGCTTGAGAAATGACTTTGCCCTCAATTTGTTTCTATTCATATTTAATAATTCCTATTTTCCATCAAAAGATTTTTGTAAAAAAATTATTGAAATATTATATGAAAATTACAATAACTTTTTAAAAATTTTGGTAGCAGGGATGTCATTTTGGAAACCCTTTTCTTTAAATCAATAAAGGAACTAGCGAAATAAGGCAAATCTTAAAATTACTTTCACAAAAGGCCTTTAATTTACTAAATTTTTTTTTTCCAAATTTTTCTTTTTATCGCGCTGTAATTATATGTGAGGTCGAATCACAGATCATGTGCGTCTATAGCCTCCCATGTCTCGGCGATGCGGTCACCAACTCTACGTTAATAAGGATGTTCAATGAATAGTCACCATAGACTTCTGAGGCACGCTTTTTTATTCGCATGCATATATGTCAGTAGTGAGGGCGATCATGTGTGCGCATTTTATCTGTGAATAGAATATGCATACATAAATAACTTATTCTCACCCACATGCCATGACTTAATAGCGTTGAAGTTTAAAATATGTGAAGGTATAGTTTTGTTTTCACATGAAATTATCAACTTCCATAACTGTTACCTTAAAATTTGTAAAAACACATATTTGATCTAAATCAAAAGTTAATAAAGCTTACTAAATTTTGCTTTGTAACATAGCTCTTATTGGCACAGCTTGAGGTATACAAGTGCCAAAACCAGTTACAACAAAGCTACTTGAAGTTATTGTCATTCTTGAGAATTCATTCATTTCATTAAATAACTTATTTAATTTGATAAAGATTAATACCGTATTAGGCAGCATTTTCGATGAAAGCTCCCTGTCGGCTAGATTTTTCCAATGTTTTCAACAATAATTGTCATATTTCAATTAATTTGCACAAAACATTAATAAATTATACACATAAACCTTTCTCTTGGATCACACTGTCCATTGGTGTTAACCATTATATGCCAAACCGTTTGGTAGTATTTGAGTTTTTGTGTTCAGACAGGAAGACAGACAGACAGACACGGCGGGGGACTTTATTTTATAATTTGTAGTGATAAAGTTAATAGCTTTTATTAACTCTATTCAATTTCAATTTTTACAGACCAGCAACTCCAAGTTTTGGTTTAACAACATCACAGCCATCTACAGGGTTATTTGGAAACACCACCACCACATCTGCTCCTGCTTTTGGTGCTACCACAACTCCTGCATTTGGGGCAACTGCAACTCCAGCCTTTGGAGCAACTACGACCCCTGCATTTGGAGCAACTACAACACCTGCATTTGGGGCAACTACAACACCTGCATTTGGAGCGACTTCAGCCCTTGGTTTTGGAGCTACGACAACCTCTACGTTTGGGACGAGCCTTAACTTTGGAACTGGCACTAACACAACTCAGTCCACCGGTAACTAAATTTTAGATATTTTTTAATGCATTTTTATAACAGTAATAATAATACTTGGGGCATCGTATACAGCACCATCTAGTCCCAAATTAAGCAAAGTTTGTATCATGGGTACCAGACAACTGATAGACATACTTAAATATTCTTTATATTATATATATAGATATTTTACACCCAGATATGGAACAAATATCATATCTATATTTTCAGGGTACAAATAGGTTTCACTGGAATTTTGCAAAGGAATTCTTTAGGATCTAGTTATACATATAACTAATTTAAATTCCGTTTTAGCTAAACATGCAAATATATACTAAATCTATATAGTAAATGGCTGAACCACATCAGTCTGTCTTTCTTTATCTCTTCTATGTCACAAACCCTGATATCTACTTTCCTTCTTCTCTTCTAAAGTGACAATATCCAAACGGTGCCAATGAGACGTATAAACCAGCTGTCTGCCTGTCCGTCCATTCTACTTGCCTTCAAAGGATTGTAACTTGTGGACCTTGATAGGTAGCCCATTGAAATTAACACTGAATGTGTTTTAGTGGGTACCCTAACAAATAATTATATAATAAAAAACAAACTCATAAAAGTAGTCTCATACAAGAAATGTGCATTTTTTCAGCTTTTGCTGGATCTTAAAAAGAATAAAAACCTTACAAGTGAGTCGTGTTCCCCAATGTTTTTTAATATAATATCTGGGATATTCTACACGGCGCCAACTAGCCCCAAACTAAGCAAAGCTTGTATTATGGGTACCGGACAACTGATATACATATATACACTTAAACATTCTTTTGTTATAATATATACATGTATAGATATTTTACACCCAGACACAGAACAAATAGACAAGTTCTTGCACACAAATATCTGTCCCAGGCAGGAATCGAACCTGCGACCTTTGGCTCCGCAGTTAGGACATCTAACCACTTGGCCAATCGGTCAGTCAAAATGGAATAAAAAAAACATGTTTTTGGTAAATTCTTAACACATTATTGTGTGGTGTTACAGAACTTAATTGTACAAGTCCGACTTGCACTTACTATTATATATTGAACTGGAAACCGGAACAGTGTAATATAGTTATAGGGGTATTACGGACAAAGCCGTGGGTGAGAGTTAGTAACTATTATGTAAAATCCTGCTATAAAAAGATTACGAAGATAAAAAACTTTTATGACAGGTTTATCTTTTGGACCTACTGCAACCTCAAGTAGCGTCGGTCTCGGTGGTTTGGGAGGATTTGGCTTTGGCACTAACACTTCGACTGTACAGGTAATGATGATTTCAGCTTATGTATTCTTGCTGTTTTTTAATAGAGCTTCCTTAATATTGTGTTCAAGAGTTTGGACTATAAGCCCTACCATACCTACTGGTCAGGTGGATTGGGGACTGCTTAAATTATTTTTATTACACCAACAGTGTGGAAGAAGTGTTACCAGCCGATTATTCCATAACTAATAATATATTTAAAAAAGAAATGTGACCATCCGATTAGGGTGTATCTAAAAAAAAGTACCAAAACAAAATTGTTAATTGTATTATTTTTTTAAATAGGTATCTTTATTAGTTACGGTATAATCGGCTGGTCACACTTCTCTGTTCCACAGTGTATATCAATTATTGGAAGACATAAGTTTAGTTTCTCTAATAAATATATATACATATTCATTACTAATAAATTTTTTTTTTTTTTATTAACAACAACAACAACAACAACAACAACAACACAACAATTGATAAGTATGTTTTACAAGAGTGAAAAGAAAAATGGAGGACCTCTGTCTGTATATATGAGGAAATAACTTTATAATGAATTACTTAGCTGATTTTGTTTTCAGCCTAGATTCATAATTGGTATAGTACATTATTGCCGCGGCCCGCAAGTGCAGCATAACCGGACGATCGTGAGTATGCGGGCCGAGGCACAGCCGAGGCATGCATCACTGAGTCCGGTTATGCACAGTTGTGGCCAAGGCTTGTATAGTACTTTTCTCAAAGTTGCGTGTAAATTAAAAAAAATAAATTATACGTTTTCATTTATCTGTCCTTCTGTGGTAAACAAATTACAATAGCTCTTACAGCTTCTTGTATTTCATGTGGTGTTAAAATGTCTTCATCGCTCTTAGAACTCATTTTGAATAATAAAAGTAGGTAAAGTTAACATAAACTAATTATGACAACTATTACCATAATAAAAATAGTTTGATTTTACCGCCAATTCGCCGCGTTCCACTGTCGATTTTTTTTTTACTTTTTTAAATTCATTTAATGGCGCATTTTTTTGTCGTGCCAGTTCGAAATTCAATTGCCATTGCCATCTCAATACATATTTGAAAACATTATGTACGTAAAAAAGAATATTACATTAGTTAAAAAAAATAGTGGTCGGCATAATGTTAATACAAGAAACAAAGATAAACTTGCTAATCATGTCAGCCGCCTCAATAAAATCACGAAATTTTTTAAAGGGCAATGCATACGCTTTTACAATAAGATCCCAGCTGACATTCAAGATCTACCCCTTAATAAGTATAAAACTACAATAAAACGAAAACTTTATGCAAAAGCTTATTATAAAGTATCAGACTACTTAGATGATAAAAATCCATGGGTGTAAGCCGCTCCCCTATCAGTTTGTTTCAATAACATTATTCTTTAAGCACTTATTGTTAAATTTTTTTTATAATTTTGTTAAAAAGAGCGTCCCTCCGTTTCTTGCGTATTCTTCTGAGAGGAACCAGCATTTTTGAATGCGCCTTTGTGGTGACGTTCTTCCACAAAGTAATAAAATTCACTCTTATGACTTATTTCAAGATTATGTTACATAACTATGAAATAAAGATATTTTGATTGAATTAAAGCTTAGATGAGTTATCTCTTTAGTTATCAATGTTCGGGTTTAAAAGAGTTTGTTCCATTTTCAAATTACATATTTGACCACTCGTGGCCACCTGCTAAAAAATTGCGGGACACTTTCTGGTCCGGTACTGCACGTATGACTTATCCCCGAGAAGGTTGTGCAAGATATGGTCGTATATCATAGTATTTTTGAGAAAAATATATTCTTTGCACATTGCAGACCACTGGACTTGGGTTGTTTGGACCAACAAGTACAGCAATAACATCGAGCAATCTTATTGGTAAGCTTTTTCATGGTGAATAAGTAAATTACTGATCATTTTATAATCATAATATGAAATGTATGTGACATGAAATACGCGATATTTTTTTTAATTTAAAAACAGGCAACATGCTAATCTTTTGGGACAATCTGTTTACCATTTTGCGTGTAAAGCCGAAGGATCGTGGAGCTATGATGGTTTTTGGGAAGCATCCTTTGGAGGCAACGTGATATAATGTTCTTACGTGAACAAGCTTGCTGCTTTCCCCGGGGATCAAGTATGCGTTTAGGTGTTACAAACCGAGACAGTTGCCATAAACGTCATGATTAAGAATCAAATTTGTCTCTTGCTCGATAACTCAAAACAGACAAATTTATTCCGATGCAAAAAAAATAAATTTGTTCTCCTCAACATGAATACCATACTTTATGTTTGGTACGACGCTACGTACGTTCTAGAATGACTTCTCTGACGTAGACATGTTACACAATATAAATTGTTATAATTATAACCTTTATTGACGTTTTGCTAAGTGTCAAGATCAAGAATAGCTGTTACTAGTTATAATATGTTATATTTTGCCCTAGTATAATAATTTTAATGAACCCTTTAGGGTTGGCACATTATTGTAGAAACAGTTCTATTAAATTGATAGTCAGACTTTAAATCCCACTACTGGAGTATAGCCCTTCCTTAAGGTTAATCTCGGGAGTTTGGTAAAGGTTGGGGGCTGTTAACCTCCACCATCACACAAGCAATGATGTCAGTATAGCTTGTATATAACTATATATTGATCCATTTAGTAACTATAACTAACTATATATATTAATAAAGATAATATAATAATCTTATTAAAAAGACATGAATCATAACTATATATCGATCCATACGCCTATGGCGGGCATCGAACCCGCATCGAATCCTTTTGTGCAGGGTGCTCAGACACTCGGTCACCATAGCACAGCTGTACTAAAATGACATTCATAATTCCAGATAAGACCATGTTTCCGAACCTTAACATACCTGTCACTCAAACATTTCAAATGCTTCCACCTTCTTGTGATCAGCGGAATTATGTGATGCCCAATTATCCCAATTCATTGCCTGGTATTTCTAAAATTAATGATAATACTCCTAAAACTGTGCACATAATGAATTCAAGTAAAGACTCATATCCTGTCATCGTGCCTAATTTTGGTAAGCTATGTCCTAATTTTTCTGTAATCTTCTATAATTTGTGTTTTCTTGTTTATAAATCAATATTAAACTATTTAGCATAACTTGCTCATAACTGAGTTTGATATTTTCATTAACAAACTTCTCATCTGTATTATAATTGTTTATTAGGTCATAATGTAGTGTATATATATCTAAACTTTTTGGACTTTATTGGAATCTATCCAATAGTTCAATAGGTATAGATAAATAAGCAGAAGAGAAATTGGAACATTTATATGTAACACGTTGTTAATGGCACAGTAGTAAGGTAGTTAGTTGCACCAATAAATGAACAGTTAAGAGACTTTACCTACTTTTGCTGCAATTTTCTCAGTAATTATTCACAATTCTATGAGCGATAATGTATTGTTGCGTACTACCTATTCGGGGTTCGTATGGATCGAAAATAAAACAAGGGTAACCAATTTAGAAATAACTATGCACTTTATTTTTTATTATATTTTATTTACTTTGCTCCACTCACAGTACCGCGTCCAAATCACCACTTCACTAGTACCTACCTTGATGTTCGCTTCGTTCGCCTTTAAACTAAACTCTCTCTCCCGGGCTGTCCGAACCGCTAATATACCCTGATAGGCTCTCTAGAAACTTCAGGGGTGGGGCTACGAATCTGCGTGGAAAAGACATAGCGCCATTTAGGTTCTAACATTTTCTAGCGAGTTCTCGCGATTGGTCGGCGCGCCTCATCCGCCATACTAGTTGTGTGCGGCGCGTCATGTCAGCCATATTTTGTGGGGCGGATCCAGAGCTGCTATTGGATGGCTTCGCCCGTGTCTTTTAATACGTCCACTTGGCGCCATGACGCTAGTGTTGCCCGTAACAGTATTAATCACTATGAAATATAATCAGTATTGCCTTGGTTTTGTAAATATAAAAAAAAAAAAAAACTTTAAATTTAAAAATGACACAAATGCGTTATAGTTGAACAGTATGCCCTAATTATGATGCATATCCAATTGATGAACTAACATGTTTTCTTTACAAATCCACAAAAGCTTTTGAAGGTCCGCCTCCTTGTTATTCCAAATTCGTTCTCCAAGTAGGAATAGAAACTCTACCATTTAGTCATTCTTTATTTTGAGCGATAAATCTGTCACGATTTCTGTTTGATTTAGTCCATCCATCCCGGAATTTGATTTCAAAGTATTTTAGCGAAAGAATTACCTCTTTTCTTTTAGAATCCGGACAGTGAACCATTTCAAAAATATTTTCTTCCATGTAAAACATTGTTTTACCCAAACTTTTCATCGGACACTTTAAATTTCAAACAAATATGTACAGTAGTATCATTAACACAATCTGATGAAGTGTTTGTCGGAATATGCCAAATAGTAATTCCACAAAACTTTGTATATTTTGTTATTAAGTTTTATTTTTTCCAATTATTTGTATTATTTATGTATTTTTTTATTACAATTATACTACAGGTGCAAAATTAAACACGACTACAGTAACTGGGACCCAATCGTCTTTGACAGGTAGTATTTTTTTAAAATTATTTTTCATAATAAATATTAGGATTAAGCGCCCCTTTTTTGTATGGCTTATTTTATAAATTACTATTAAAATTATTTAAATACATTGTATTATATATTTTGTACATTACATATTTTTATTAAATTGCAATATTAGTGTACATAGTTAACGGTTTAGATATCTAAACACCATTTTGTGGAATTTTTGTTTGGCTCTATTTTCGACTATGCTGCATCTCATAAAAACTAAAAGACGGTCTTTGATAAAATAAGTTGTGAAGATAATTTAGTATCTGTGTCAACATGCTTAGGATATTTTAACTGAAACGCCACGCGGACGATGTCACGGGAACATCTATTATGGCACATAATCATGGGGATATGGCGGGAACGGAGAACTAAATCACCACCAGTTAGTATTAAAAAAAATTTCCTACATAAAAATCCGTTTCAATTAATCAATAAATTACTTAGTTTTTTAATTAAATTAATTAATTATTAAATTAAAAAACTAAGACTTTAGAAGGGCTATGCATAATGATTTGGCTGTTTTTGACACCAAATAAAAAAAATATATTTTATAGCTGAATCTTCCCACATACTGACCTCAAATCAAAATTTTTTGTTCAACAAGTATAATTAATGTGTAAGCATAATACTAAGTTAAGACTTTGTATTACCAACATTTAAATAAAACTTGCAGCCTACTCATCCTCCCACATGCAATAAATAGAATTGTTGTATTTTTCAGGAACCACGAGTTTAGGTTTGGGTGGACTCGGTGCTGGTACAGGAATAGGTATTACTTCCGCTATAACTGATGGAAAAGGTATGTTAATAGCTAAAGATGAACGCCGATTTTGTGTGGGATTTGGTCCTGACCTTGTAGCATATTGTGTCACACTTCAAATAAATGAACTTTAACATCTAGGATAATGTATGATATTGTATATGAGGATAAAATTTGAATTTGATCCACTTGCTTCTGACATATGATTGAATTACAAATATTACACTGCTATATGGTTTATTACAATGTTAGTTACAGTTTTCAATGTAAAATACAGAAAAAAAAATAAGTATTAATGTTTGCTTTTTATTAACAGAACAACAACCAAAACAAACAAAATTACCAAATGAACTATCAATCAGCATAGAGCATTTTAAAGAGTTTGTGAAAAAACAAAAATCCATCAGCTCAGATATAATGCGGGTCTCCATCAAACCATTGCATAAGGTAAGAATAAAGTTTATAACTATTTGGATATAATCAAGTATGTTAAAAATATTTGTTTTATGGGTGTTGTCATAAAATTAGGTCTTATCGCAGTGAAGTTGCTAATTAAACTGTAAGTTTCTCAAATAAAATACTTGCATAAAAGTTATGGCGTATTCAAGGCCAATCAGTGTCGGAAACAAATATGTAGTTTATTCAGGTTTAATTGGACTTAAACAATTACTTTTGACGGTCGTCGTACCAAAATATGTAGAAAAAGTACCGAAAATGTTTCGAGCATGCTATCATATGCGTGGAAATTCGGGGCGAAAGTACGATAAATAATGTGATTTTGACCGTCTTAGATTTATTCAGTAATGTACAGACAAAGCATAATTATTATGGACACTACACAAAAAAAAAATGTTATACGTAATCAAGGTTGTCTATATGCTCCAACGGAAAATAAATATGCCGTGCTAATAAACAGAATAAAATAAAAGAAAACTATGAACAACTAGACTATGAATGTATATATGTTTTTTCTACAGACTTTCGAATGTTGTGGAGAGCCTCGAAGCATGAGCCGCTTCAATGTCTGCAGTTATGCACTGTCACATATGGCTATTGCATATGCATTGTTGGCTAAAATCTCGATTCAAAAAATGGTGTACATACGTATCAAACGGACTCATGAAAATTATAGATTTATTTCCGCACGAATATTGGCATTACGTCTATACTAAGCAAAATTCGGCAGACATGCTGACACAAGGTGTAGCATCAGAAAATCTAAAGTCAGCTACCTTGTGGTGGTATGGTCCAGACTGAATCGTAAGGATTAATCTGTTTAGCCTATGCTCCAACAGATGTTATGAGTCTACAGATGGAGTAGAGTTTATCAATCATAGAGCCTAAGGCCATATATGCTGCTACAAAGCCAGATACAAAAACTATACTTAAAGATTATTTTCTACAATTCTCATCTTTTATTTAATTAAATAGAGTAATTGCGTATGTATTTAGAGCTATTTATAATTTTAAGAATTAAAAAAATTGAGTTATTGAACAAGTGCTCATTTCAGAGCTAGATTACGCTCACAATTTTATAATTGGCACAGTACAAACTGCTGCATTTTCTAAAGAGAGGCAAGAATTGCTGGAGCGTAAACCAAAAAACGTTTATTTAAGTCTTGTCAGTTGAAAAAACTAAATCCATTCATAGACAATGAACATGTCATGCGTGTGGACGTATGAAACACTCAAACATGCAGTATGGTCAGGCACACCCAATTATACTACCAAATAAAAATAGTATTACTACACTAATAGTTCAACAATATCACATCAGGCTAACACTCAGGGACACAAAACACTCGCAAATTTAAGACTTATTAAGTATAGGCCAATTGATGTTCAAGCAGTGGTGAAAAATGTTATCCATAACTGTGTAAGATGCATTAGCTTCAGAGCATAGACATGTAAGCAACAAATGTCATACACACTCAGGAATAGACGTCAGTGGAGCCATTTCTGCCGATATCAATAAAATTGTTTAAATTGTTTCACTAATGGAATTTTCTTAGTCAGTAGAATAGATTTAAGAAAATAAAATAAAATTTAATATTTAGAATACTAAAAAAAAACTGTAGACGAGAGCTCCTTTAGTCAGATCAGTTTTGGTTCGAACAGTCACTGGTGAATACCATCGACTTATTTCATAAGCTTGTATTATTACTAAAATAATACTTGTTAGATATAATTTGGTTTTTACATTTAAACTTATACTATATTCTACAACACTCTACTAAAATATATTCTTGTATCTTTCCTAGGGCTAGAGAAGTTCAGCAATGAACTGACATGAAAAAAATATCTTAAAAATCTTAGAAAGAAAATACTAAATCTTATTTCAATTAATCTACAATCGGAACGCTACTGAATATTTGGATATTGCCCTTCCCCTTCTCTCTTTACTCCCCTTGATTCTAAGATCCTCATGGCGGCACTGCGTGCTCCAATAAATTTAATTATAATGATTGTTAAAAGGTGTACAAGTAAACCAATGCAATCGAGTGAAAGTCTTTGATTTCAATAAAAGTCATACAATATAAATATTTTACAGCTTATAATTTCCATCGAATAGCGAATAGCTTCAAGTGAATATAATTTTGTTTTTAATCAATTTTGTTATCGTATGAAGTCTATATTTATATTTTATTGATTGTATAATATATTTCATAGTAGTCAAGTACTCTATTATCTAATTTTAGTTTATTTGAAGTCACACTAAGTATTTTTAATTGCTTAAACCTGATCAGTAAACAACAAATACATAATCTTCAAAAACCAAGGTTTATTTGTGGATATTTTTGACTTGGGAGACGTAGAAAACGCGAAGGGTCCAAAAATAAAAGTATGTAAAAGGTGGTATATATTTTCAGGTGACCAGAGAAGCAGAAGACACTTTACGTGCGATAGTATCACTGAGTAGCGAAGTGAACAAAGCGCGCGCACAGTCTCGCCGTCTGCGCTTATCCGCTGCCGACGCGCTCGCGGCTGCTGAGCAAGCTGCTAGAGATGTCACTGGTCAGTGTTATCATATTAACAAATAAAAAATAGAAAAGTTATTTTAAGATCTCTATATCCTTTTTAAAAAAGAGAGCCGCGGTGTCGTGATAAGAGAGCGGTAGCGAGTCCGCTTTTTGTTTATAAGGCCGTGATTCGAATTCCAGAGCATGTTGTTGTTGGCAACATGAAATTTATCTTTTTTAATTGTTTTTGTCATTTTTTGTCAATATAAAAGAAAAAATAGAAAAAAATATATTGTTCTTGTTGTACTCTCGGACGATCGATGCAACAATTATGTGATTGAGCTATTCCTGGAATAAATTCTGTCTATCTGTGCATTTGTGTTGTCATTGTGCACCGGCCCAAGTGTTACAGTCCACTCCAAGATCCTAACACATTTACCAATGACTTTTTTCTAGCTCATATACATAACTATCACTGACTATGCCTCGGACAGCACGTTTAACCGTCGGCCCTGATCGCCATCAATAGATGGTAGTCGTTAAAATCCAACAACCCGCATTGGAGCAGCATTTTGAATTAAGCTCCAAACACTTTCATCCCTAGATGAACCTTAAGCCCCTGCAGTGAGGCATTAATGAGCTGATGGTGTGTTATGGTATCATTTTTATAGACTCATGTACGGGTATCTTCACACATTAAAGTGTGGTGGAATTTTTTTTCGTCCTTCAACTACATATTTTTCTCATAATATCGCTACACCTTTGTATAACGATTAATAGATTGCATTTAGCTTCCCAATTTTCTCTATATTTATTATTTAATTTTATTTGGAATACTAACAGCATTTATATATTTAGTAATACAAAAATTTAAATAAACATAGCTATCAATAGGTATTTGCATCTAGAAACTATTATATAAATGGCATAATAGCCAGGTTAACACAAATCACACGATTCATTTGTGCCGTCATCGGACGTGAGGCTGAAAAAAAGATTTTCTTCACATAAGAAGTCGCCCGTCGTTATGTTTTATGTGTACCTAGTGTGGTGTAGTATAGTGTGTGGTGTGATGCAAACAGAAAAAGCTTGCCAGGTGTCCTGCTGTCCTGGTATGAAACACATATTTTTTTACCATTTATAGGTTCCGAATTAGAAAGCCCTGCACCGCCGCATTATGTCAAAGAGCAGATATCAGAGTTGGAACAGCAGCTGATTATGTTTAGAAGACAAATGGATGTGGCTGATAAACAGATGCAGGCCACGCCGAGACTACTTTCTGAACAAGGTTTGCCATTTCAGTGTTAATTTTGTTTTCAACTTTGCTCCAATGGTTTTCTCGTACAATTTCGTTTTTAATGTACATTAATGCATATTTTGTACATCTTATGATAAAAACTGTTTTTAACCACTGACATCGAGAAGGTGGCGTTATAAGTTTTAGGCCTATGTTTGTATGTGTCTGTGGTATCATGGCATCTAAATAGATAGACTGATTTTCACTCTCGTTTAGCTGTCGTGATAGCCCAAGCGCAGTGAATCTGTGCGTGTATTAATGAGTTTTTCTGACTTAAGTACATAACTATCACTGACTCCGTTTTCGGAGAGCGATCGTTGCAATCCACCAACCCGCAATGTAGCAGCCTAGTGGATTTAAGCTCCAAGGCCCCTCACCGTGGGAGGAGGCCTAAACTCCTATAGTGGAGTATAATGGGCTGATGGAATGAAATGATATATCAATTGTCTAGCACCCACAATACAAGCATAATAGTTGCTTACTTTGAGACTAGATGTCCCAGGAATTTAAAGTTTCATTCCTCAAAGGGCAAAAAGGAACCACTAAAGAATCACTTCGTTGTCTGTCTGTCTGTTAAGACCCTTTTTCTCAAGAAAGCATTCAGATTGCAAATTGACATTATTATCTAGTACTTAGATCTATGTTCCCTTGGAGTTATGAAAAAAATCAGGCTTCTAAGTATACCCAATAAAAAATTACGACCATTTTTGCTGCATATTTGCACACTCGCAAGTAAATCAAAATGTATAGAGTACTTCCCATTGATTTACAATAATGAAATTTAGAAAAAGGGAAAGTTTTATAGCACAAGTAAAAATCCGGAATTCATTTATTAATTAAAGCCAAGTTTAATCGGGATGGTTCTTCTATAATTTTGACTTTAAGTTTGTCTGCGGCATCATATTACAATGTTTTTTTTGTTTGAAAGGTAGTTTAATCTAGATGATCTTTGAGTAATTTTTTTTTAAAGAAAAAAAATGTTTTTTAAAATAATAAAATCGACAAATATTTAAAGTTAAATGTTTATAATTAAGTAAAAAGATTGAAATAACAATTAAATTTTAAAAAAACCTGACACATATCTAATATTTAAATAATCTGAAATAGTACTAGTTTATTAATTTTTAAATGGTTTTTATCTTTAAAGGCGTGAGGGAGTGCTAATTGTACATCTTGTCTGTTTTCTGAAACCCCACTCTACAACTTTTCATCTTATTTTTATTCATAAAAATAATACCTTGCATGTCTATGCCTTTTAATTGAACAACTATTTCATCTATTTGAAACGAACAGTATAATCAAAATTGGTTCAATGCTCTTCGAGTTTATAAGCTTTCAAACAGACAGACGACAAAATAAAAAGTGTCTATTCTTAGTTCAGGGGTCAGCATTTATTCTCATTTAAATTTTCACAGAACTAACCCTCGGCATACGCCGCATGCACGAGTCCTTAGTCGCACTGGCTGCGAGATTGCAGGCGGTCCACGCGCAAGTGGAAGCTCAAAAGGAGCAATATTTGAATTTAAGGAAGTACATACTCAAGGACAATACTGATGTGTTCGCTACGAAAACGAGTAAGTGCTTAAACTATAATTATTATGGTATAGTATGAACGTAACTGATAGCGCGTTCAGCCCAAAAATTTAACTGCGTGTTACAGCGATTCTTTCTATTTCTATTCTTCTAATTCTATTTCTATTTTAGCCTTTAACCAGCCTTTATATAGAAAAAAATGTTTAAAGTAAGCTTGTACTATGGAGTTATTGACGGTTATTTGTGAATAGTTTATTTACAATTGATTTAGTAAATGGCTTGAGAAAATTGCGAATTACATTTATTTTTAATTGAACTACATTCAATAAGGTTATATTTATAAGCTCGTTTTTGGTAAAAAATTGGCTTGAGCCAAAATTTTAAAGTTCCGTTGATGGTCCCTAAAATTAAAAGGAATAAGGTTCTAGAGTAACATCTCGAAATTTCAATTTTTTATTAACAAATTTACCAGATATGAAAATTCAACTGACGTTGAAATTGTCCCTGTGACGTCATCTGGGCGGTTGAGCTTATTTCGCTGTTTTCCATGTTAAGAAACCAAAGCTAAAGCTAAATAAATAATATGGAAGTAAAGTCATTATGTTAAATGAAATTCTAATCTTCGTGAATAAATAAAAACATTATGACTTTATATTCTAAGACAGCGTAAATAGTGAACAACTATCCAGGTGATGTCAAAGGGATATTTAATTAATAAATTTTTGAAAAATATTACTAAGAAAATTGCAGACTTATTTCAAACTTAATTTATAAACTTCTGAACCACTTGTTCCACACATTTAGGTAATCTCAGTGAAGCCAAGTGTGGTGAATACTGGGGACGTTCGAAAATTTCAAAGTCAGCGTCTTGGATTGCTGCCATGGTGACTGCAAACTTCTGTGCCGGCGCGTAGTAAAATATACGTTTGCATTTCGTATAGAAATATTCAACTCTTCAGCAATAAAATTTACTATTACACTATGATACTGCAATACTACAACTTTTTAACCACTTCCTGGGTAACTAACTGACTTCGAAAGACGGCGCAAGCGGGTTCACCTTGAATAGTTGTTCTACCACCTTGCCATTGTAAAACATGAAGCAGCGTCCTCTCATAATGTCGATCGTAACTCTTGAACAATTTATTCGGTAGTATTTTTCAAGCAAAAGTATTTTATTTAAATGTTATTTATTTTTATTTATGTTATTTAAATTTCAATTTTATCCATTTTTATCAAAATGCAATGATAAGTGACAAACAAATGCGTGTCATTTTACTCAACACTATGATTAAAATCGAATTGTCTTTGGGTTTTCTGAGTTATTCTAAATGTTATTTCTCAAACTACTCTCTGTAACGTAAAAGTACGAATTGACTAGAAGCCCTCTTCTGCGTTTACCGTCTAACCGCTCATACTCTAGTTAGTGCGCAGGATTCCCGCGCGCCGATCTTCACCCCCGAAAATCCTCACCAACCCCGAAAAATTGCGTAATGTCACTTCGATATTGTGAATTGACATTTATGACTCTTAGAATCAAACACTGCTGTCAAATTAATTTACTCTATGCTCTATAAGTATATTATTGTCATAGTTTCGCAGTTTATTTCATACTTTCTAAACACCTCTTATAAGTACAAATGAGCGAATGCGCTTTAGAAGAGCCTCTAAATTTTGTTTTCAGCATTTTTAATTTCTTTCTTTTCAGCAAATAGCAGCCTAGATCAGATCCTTCGAGAATCTGAGGACAACAAGAAAAAGTTGAAGACTTCTTGTTTCACCGACTCGAACCAAAGCAGTGCTGTTTTGTCAGATCCTAGACAAGCATTAGGTTCGTATTTTCTCTTTTGCCCCAGAAAAAGAAAAAAACAGTACCTAAATAAAAAAATACATAAACTCGACTGCATAAAAAACAATTAACTGAAAAAAGAAAAATAAGATCTATAATCTATAGAATGTTAATAAATTACACTCAAGTAAATATTTCTTGAATATTATTTCAGTTATTGCAGGAGGGAAAATTAAAAATCACAAAACATACCTATTTGTTTTGAAAATTACAATTGATTTTCACTTTAAAGCTACCACTAAACATATTTTAGTAATCGGTTTGTCCCTGTCTGCAATACCTTATGACATGGTTATATTTATATGATAGTGCATTTTGTTTAAATTAGTGATGTTGTGACAGCCGAGTGAAAGCGAGCCCGGCTCTTGTTAAGGAGGCCGTGGTTCTAATCCCAAGGCATGTACCAATGAGTTTTTTCTGACAAATGTACATAACTCTCACTGACTGTGCCTTGTAGAGCACGTTAAGCGGTCGGCACCGGTTGCCATCGATAGATGGCAGTCGTTAAAGTCCACGAACCTGCACTAGAGCGGCATGGTGGATTAAGCTAGAAGTCCCTCTCATCCCGAGGGGAGGCCTAAGCACCTGGAAAAAAACCTGTAAAAAAATATTCAAAAATTAAAAACGTATCAACCTAATTTTTGCCGATTTGAATACCATTTGTTTTTTTTTTGGCAATCGGTAACGCCAGTTACATGGAAATTTGCCACTACACAAATCCCCTTAACGCGCCTCGTCCCTTTTCACTCAAGCAGTGCGTCATACTATAGTTAAGCCAACGTGACTTATATGAATGAGTGTGTGTTATGGTTGCCCTTCTTTTCCTTACCGCAATGTTATTTTAAGTATTTTATTAAATGCTTCGTGTTTTTCCCAACAGGCAACATACAACAGTTGGCTGGTCCATCTCCGTTCACGTACGTCGGGAATACATTGTCGCCGTTCCCCGTTGGAGACGCTTCGGGTTAGTAGTAAATATGGCATACTACACTTTTCCTACGTGACAGATTCTTTATATTTACTCTTTTATACTACAGGTAAAGTTCGTATTAACAATAAAGTTTTTCTGGATTAAACAAGGATTAGTTTTGATACCAGGGAGTTTTTAATGTATTCTTTTCTGTAAAAAACCTACCGCGAAGGTAGTGGCGGCGATTCACTACGATGCGCGACCGCCACGACATTCTATAACTTAAGGACGCAAACACAAAAAGTGACAGCTCGAAAATAGGTTTTACTTGACAGCTTGCTTACTACTACACGCGCATCTGCATCAGAGGCAACACATACTTGGCTCTATACCAGAACTAATTAGTCTTGATCATTATTATTTTTATTTATTTAAGAATTAGTTTTCTTTTATGTCAGCTTTATAAATTTTGTTTTATTTTAGGTGGTTAGGATGTTTCGGTGTAGTAGGTGGTATAACATCATAAAAGTACGAATTGACTAGAAGCACTCTTCTGCGCTTACCGTCTAACCATTCTTCTTTTAGGTAGATGGTACGTACTTACGTAGCTATATAGATAGCTAGCTACGTACGTATCTTAGGCAAGCTTTAGTCCGGTTACAGTCTGCAAGGTCCCCGCACGGTAGCCTTCACCCCCATGAAATTGCGTTTGACAGTTTCGATACTGTGAAGGTACATTTCTGCTGTCAAATTAATTAATTAATTATTTTATGTATAAAATGAACATATTTCGAAAAAAAAATTAGACAATACTATATCGTGCCACTGTGATTTGTGATGTAATGAGGGGTTTTGCAATATAAGAGCATTTTTTTTTTAATACGACGCGAAGCCTAATTCCCATTGAATGAGGTGACTTTTTTATTTACCACTAGCTTCCGCCCGCAGCTTTGTCCGCGCAGACAGACGATACGCCCTTGTAGTCGTTTTCCACTCTCACCGCTGTTCTCGGTCTCTCTCACTCTTTTACTCTCGTCTAACACCTGATTCCGTCTCTCTGCCGTAATATTATACTGATTTTTTCCCGTTCTTATTCCCACTCGCATTACCACTTCACATACATATCCTATAGCGTACCGCCCCAGCTTCGCACGGGCCCTTTCCTGCTCCTCCCCCACCCTTACCCTCCCACGTTCCCAGTCCCATTCTCTTCACCATTCCTCCTTCACCGCCCATCGGAAGGCCTAGTTGTTATTGTAGGTGTCATTTTTCCTTATTACTTTTCCATAATATAACTGTTTTGCATTACAACAAAACAATTATGTGTCGGATAAAACACAGTGTTGTGTGAAGAAGCTATTCATGATTCTAAGCCTATTTTAACCTAAATGTGTCTAGGGTATTAAAACTTACCAAATTGTCTATGTTTTATGATACCTTCATATGACACCAGGAGGCGCCACTTACTATGTATCTGGCGCGTTGCTATCTGTCAACTTCATAGTCTTCCTCACCAGCAAGACCTTGCTGCAACACTGTGTTTTATCCGACGCATAATAATTGTTTTGTTGTAATGCAAAACAGTTATATTATGTGTCTTTATAAAACACAGTGTTGTGTGAAGACCTGTTTGTTATCTGCTGGTGTCAAGCACAAACGCTATGTAACAGAATAAAAAGAAATTAGTAGGTAGGTATCAGAATTAATGAACAATAATTTTGGTTTCAAAATTATAATGATAATAATCAAAATTACTCATTTATCACCTTACAATAAAATAATTGTCAACGAAAACTTAAATGATTATATTTAGTCTGACTGTATTTTATAATCTCAACTGTAAAATCAAATTAATTATATTAATTTTCTTTCATAATAGTAATCATATTAATTGTTGTTTATGTTAAAATCAGAACATCCATTATGGAAACATACTTAATCATATTAAAGAGATCCTTTACTAAAAGATATGATAAACAAAAGGATAAAATTAAAAATTAAACACTTTCAAAACAATCAAATAATAAATCAGCACAAGAATTATTATCATCAATTCTTTGTACTTTCCGGCAATAATATTTTGTAAATGTCTGTACACTTTTCCAATTGCCTCTCTTAAGGATTTCTTCTACTGGCCTATTTTCCAACCAGCCTCTGGATGCTACAGCTGACCGTATACTTCCAGGAGGATCATTAATATTTATATGTTTAAAAATGGCTTTAGTCCAATTTGCTATGTTAGTCCTCGATGCAGGTTTAACAACTCCTGTTATAGAAATAAATAAATTTGTAATATTATTCTGAGACCTTCTTTCACTTGAAAGTTTAATAAGGTCCATGATATGTCTCACTGGACATATACGGTCATCAGAATGTCTCATCAAGATCCAACCGGATTGTCTGTGTGTACCAGAATCTGTTTTTGAACCAAACTTTGGCCACAAGGTAAGTTTGTCTGATTCCTCTACGAAGTTGCCTTTAGATATGTCTAATAACGTTAGGTCATGTAATCTACGACCTGAGGCAAAAAGAAGAATCAATGCAGTTCGTCGAGAAACATCAAACAATGTGTTAGTGGATGGTGTAGTTTGCAGCCAATTAAATAATAATTTTATGTCAAAAACAGGAGGTTTCTGCACTTCGGGCTTGGCCAGAGAAATAGCTTTCAGTATCTGATGGACAAAAAAGTTCTTTGATAAATGCTCTGTTGATGTCGCACAGAAGGTAGATACAGCTGATTTGTGAAGTAGTATAGTGCTGTAGGAAAGCTTGTCTTCTAAAAAGAGCTTAGCTAAAAATCTAGCTATGTTATCACCCCTTGGCGCTTTAGGGTCTATTTTCTGAGAATCGCACCATAAAATCCATCTCCTAATCGGAGCTTTGTAAGTAGACAAAGTTGATTCACGCCAACTGCGCTTTAATAAGTCTTTCTCTTCTATGGCCCAGTGGGATACTTGGTCCGCCCAGCCCCAATTTTCCACGCCATAAGAGATAACTTGTCTATTTGTGGAGGGCATCTGCCTGTTGTCTGGTCTATCAAGATCTTCCGCAGATCCTTGATGGGTTTCGGGTCCACCAGAGCCCTGGCTCGGAGATCTGGGAGCCAAAAGCACTTTGGCCATTGGGGTGCTATTAGAATGAATATTTCCTTCGAATAATTCAAGTGAGCCAGAACCTGTGGAATTAAGTTGGGAGGTGGGAACACCCACCCCAACGTGCAGTTACAATGACGACTGAAGGCGTCGCAAAAAATAGCGTACCCATCTGTTGAGTCTAGAGTGACATAACTTGGAACGACCGCTGTGGCCCTGGAGGCGAACAGGTCCATGTCTGGAACGCCCCATTCGTTGAATATGGCCTCCGTGGCCTGGGGCAATAAGTACCATTCGGGTACCGCTTGACCCCTTGACAGGCGGTCTGCAATCCCGTTGAGATTTCCTGGCAGGTAACAAGCCGACAGAGTTATTTCGAGCTGTTCGGTCAAGTTTAAAAGTTTCGTGGTTAAGTTTAGAAGTATCCGTGACCGTGTACCCCCCTCGTTTCTGACATATGACACTAGTGTTTTGTTGTCGGATTGTATTAGTATGTGAGCTTTCTTTAATATCTTCTGCTGGTTTGATATTGCTCCGTATACTGCATACATTTCTTTTACATTTGAGTGCCATCTTTTTTGACAGGGGGCCCACTTTCCTGACAGACACAAGTTGTTTAGCTGAGCGCCCCACCCCGCATCTGCTGCGTCGGTGGTTAAGAAGTGTGTGACTTCCTTTTGGTGTAATGTCCTGCAATTGTGATCTACTGCTTTTATCCACCAGTTCAAATCCTCGTGAACAGTAGGAGGTAACACCCTTTTTTCTCTCTGTCTGCCTTTTTTGAACTTCCTCAAAAACAACTGCATCTTTCGACAGTGAAGACGTCCTCGTGGGATGGTGAGAGTTGCAAAGTTTAATAGACCTAATAAACTCTGGGCTTCTTTCAATGTACAGGTTAGGTTTTTCCTCATTATTGCTATAGATTTTTTTATTTTTAAGACCTTTTTCTGAGGTAAAGACCAAGTGTTTTTGTGGGTGTTCCAAATTACACCCAGATATTCCAGCTCCTGTGAGGGTTCCAAACTTGACTTCAGATAATTGACCTGCCATCCTAAAGGCTCTAGCAATCTTAGTGTTTCCGCAACCTGAGTGACTAGTATAGAGCGGTCTTGATGAACTATAAGGTGATCGTCCAAATAGACCAATAGACGAATGCCTCGGGCTCGGAGGATTTCCGCTACCCAATTCGACACTGCTGAAAAAATTTGGGGAGCCGAAGACAGGCCAAACGGTAAAGCAGTTAGTTGTAAAATTTCATGATTGTAAATTATTCTTAGAAAACGCCTGTGGGCCTCTGCTATTGGTAAATTAAAATAAGCATTCTGAAGGTCTATTTTCACTAGCCAATCGCAGTCCTGCAAAAAATTGACTACATCTGTCTGTGAAACTAGATGAAAATGTTTTGTTCCTACAAAAGCATTCAGGCTCCGGAGGTCGAATATGGGTCTCCATCCCCCGTCTGCTTTTTTCACTAAAAACATTTTAGAATGAAAACCCGCATTGAGAAATGGTGGGTTTTCTAATATATTCTTTTCTTTGAGATCTTGTATCATCTCTGTCATTTCTGGGGTTACTTTGGTCGCAAACCTGTTTTGTATATTTCTGTAAGGGAACTGTAATGGGGGTTTTGTCTTGAAAGGAATTCTTCCTCTTGTAATGATTTTCCAAAATAAAGTTGTCTGCGCCCAGCTGTCGCCATGTTTCTACATGATTTTTTAGACTCCCCCCTTTGAAGCTCCCTATCTGATAGTCAGTTCTGTTTTTGATTTGTATTGGTTTGGTCAGAGGTGTTGTTGCGACGAAAGGGCTTTTTCGAAACAAACTTTGATTTTCTTTCACTCTTATTAGTATTTCTACCATGGAACTGCTTCTGGTGTTTTTTGTAAGTGTGGTGATCATATGTAGTCTGTGGTTTCTTTTTTGATAAATAACTTGGTGTATTTAACCAAGTCTGTGACCCACCTAACGACTGAATAATAGGTTGAAGACACTCTCGGCTAAACAAATATTCTGAACTAGGAGGTACGTTCTGTAATGTTGCCCGGAGATTAGGGTTTCCTATTTCTTTCAGCAAGCGGTCACGTCTTAGCTCAATAGATTCTGCTCTCTTACCACAAATAATTTGCATTGTTACCTCAGAGTTTCTAGAGATGGCTGATCCCGGACCGAACATTTTAGAAAAATTTTCAAATAAGCTATTTACATTTAAATTTGTTGGATCTGTAGAAACCAAATCCAATATACTCTGTAAAGCACCCTGTACTAAATGTCTTTGTTCCAATACTGTGTTAGATAAACTAGCCATAAGTGTCTCAGTTGAAGCTAAATAGTCTTTAATTTTATTGAAGTGACATAACTCTTCATTAATTTTCAAGCCCATGAAGCCAGGTGAAGCTAAATAAGTCTGCATCGCTTTTTATATCTAATACCCTTCCAAGCTTGGGAATCGAACTGCTGTAGTTTAGCTAGCTCGTTGAGCCGTTCCTTATTCGCTAGGGGTATGATCCTACTCTCGTCATAAGTAACATTTATATCACCTAATGACAGAGTATTGTTAACCAAACTGGGGTTATTTAGAAACTGTGTTTGTAGTGAATTATGATTTTGTGAACTAGAACTAGGTAAGTTATTGTTAAGTGTATGATGTTGCATCTCGCTATTCGACATGTGTGTTTGTACTTACGTCGTTTGTTAGGAAGCGGTGAAGCTACTTCGACTCTGAACAAGTATCCTCTCGAGTTTGTCCCTCGTCCGGGGCGACAGAACCCGATGTCTCACTTTCACCCTTCTCTGATTGACTCATTATACACTTTAAATAGTATTTTTATCGAAATAACACTGTGATCTATCGTAAAAATCCGAAAAATATATTATTAAAAATTTTTTGGCGGCTAATGCGGCAAAAATCACAAACGCTATGAAGTTGACAGATAGCAACGCGCCAGATACATAGTAAGTGGCGCCTCCTGGTGTCATATGAAGGTATCATAAAACATAGACAATTTGGTAAGTTTTAATACCATGGACACATATAGGTTAAAATAGGCTTAGAATCATGAATAGCTTCTTCACACAACACTGTGTTTTATAAAGACACATAATAATACTTTTTTCTGGACAAAAAGTACTCTATGTTTTTTTCTGTAACCCTGAAAACGTGTATACGAAATTTCATGATGAACGGTTGAGTGGTTAAGGCGTGAAAAAGTAACAAACATTCACACATACAAACTTTCGCGTTTATGATATTAGTAAGGATTACGTCAACTTCTACTATTTTTGATTCTGGACCGAATGCTTTCAAAATCGATATCTAAGGGTTCGTGTGGCCTCTGATCACGAATATGTGGGCAAATTAAAAAAAAGACAGCTATTTCAAAACTTTTCTGTTTTTAACTTCAAAATTTACAAATACAAATACTAGTTATAAATCTACAGTTTAAATTTTAAATATTTATTATTTACCTTAAAAATATTGTCCTTAGAAATTATTTTTTTTTACTAGAATTATATTAGCGCCTTTAATTTATATTCTACAGAATTTGATTTAAACACCGTAAAATGCACCATGCTATCTTTTTTGTCCGATACCTATTTAAGCCGATACAAGTATTAAAATGCTTACACTATCACATAAATATGACTTGAATGCAATCAGTTAGTTGCCGCTAGATAGCGCTTAATTGTATATTTGTTACAATGAATTCCTACATCACACAAATAGAGTTCTCCTACTAATTAAGAATATATACACAAATTTTATAAATGAATACAATTGAGCTGAGATTGTAGATGTTATGAAATTTTGTAGAATAGTCTCATCACACACACACACACTCTGTTGACTTACAGTATATCAACCTTTCGGAAAATGGGTGAGTAGAATGTACCATCTGACGGCCAGCGCTACCACCGCGCGTGCTTTTCGGTGAAATAACTACCTTGAGGCTGGTACGCGATCATCCGAATCCATAAAACGGCACCATGAAATGCTGAAAAGTCGAGCAGTATGCGCTATTCCGCCTATAGACGGGTAAAGCGTTATGAAAAATAGTCTTTATAATGTTACTTTCATAGTACATTATGATGCAAGTACGGCAAGCTGCATATTACAGTCGAGCTGTTTATAGGCACGAAGCGAAGCCAAGTTTTTTCGCGGTTTACGCGTGCCGTGCGTTACAAACAGAATACTCGTTTGTAATTGGTGTGAAGTAAAAAGGCCTAGTACTGTACTATAAAATACATTAATTACAATTCAAGTTTCGATCTCGTAGTGACCGTAGCAAATGTATCGAAAAAACATTTATGTATATACAAGGGCTGCTATTTAGTAAACCGGAATTACAAAGAAAAAACCATCTATCATTTAATATTCCAAAAACTGAGTTGTTTCAGCTGGCGTGTAACAGCTAGCATTGTCATGATGAAGAACGATTTCGCGTTGTCGGTTGTTGTTTCTTAAAACAAACAAAGGCAAACAAATGGTCGTGTACCATTCAAACTTAATCGGTGAATTCTGGGAAATCTGGTCACAACGTGAAAAACTGTAGAGTTCTCTCCAATTCTTTGTAAAGTGACGTGAAAATGGGATTATTCCGAAGTGTGTATAAATCAGAAGGAATTGAAGTAAAGCTAAAGTAAACAACATGTCTATTGATTACATGGAGCTTCTGTGTAAAGCTATATATCTCATAGACCAATTGAGAGGACACAGATGAATTGTGTTAATTTTTAGTTCCCAAAGTATTGTGTGTGGAATGGTTCCTCAATTCCATTGTCCTTGCATACCTGGAGTCTACAAGTTCGGGAAGTATACAGTTATAGTAAAACGTGACTTCCATATTATTTTTCCAGAAGTGATCATCTTTCCGAATGAATACATACTTTACTTTACCAAGACCAGTCCAGATGGCAAACAGGCATACATTGCAAGCAGTAACATGCAGTTGTCCTTGAATTTGGTAAAACCATTGGTGTGTACGATTTATAATGTATTCTCCTGCAGTGTATTTCCAAAAATTGATTTTCTTATTTGTGATTGCCTGATCGGGATCTAAGTTATATGCAGACGAAGGACATTTTATTTCAACGATTCCATCCGAGTAAGTGCCATCTGGAGTGGCACCCAAGAATGGAAATTCGTCGTCAATGAATAAACCACATGCCTGTATTTTTATACTTAGCTGTTGCTCTAAATCTCGGATCGCAGTGAGTTCATTATCTTTTCCATGTTTAATCGATGGCACGTGACTTAAATCTTTGCCATAAACAATTTGCTGTACTAAAGAAGCGCAGTTGGTACTTACGCGCTTCTTGCACACTCGAGAAAACCACGAAGCCGTTAATAGTTTCCGCCTACGTTCGAGCCAGATGGGACTGGCACTTTGTGTGACAGTTTCCTTTTCTAAATGTATACGCTGCTCATCAGACAGTTCCAGTGATTTCAAAAAGCGTTCCTTTGCAATTTGGTAATCTTTTTCGTCCATATCTGGTTTTTGACAATCCTCACCAAAAGAACCATCAGATGAAATAGTCTGGACTTTCTTTTTTTTTTTTAATATTTTTTGCGTTCTTTTTTATGTTAAGATCTTTTCGAAAACTTTCCAACTTAACTATTTCCCTATTAGCTTCAGTTCCAAAGACATGTTTGTGGGTATATGTCTGTAATGTTCCACTATTATATGACACCACAGCCGCTGCGCATCGTCCACTGTAAGAACCCTTTTCTGAAAAGTTAATTCTTTTTCCACCTATATATTTAGCTATACGCGAGTTAAAGCTTTCAACCAAGTTACTTGTTTGGTTATACACTAAGCTATAAGCATGCAGTGATAGCTTATGGGCCAGGTCAGTAATTTTGTAGAAAATACCACAAACTGAAAGTTCTGTGACAAAATTTTCGCTATTATTCTTTTTCAGTTCAGAAGTACAAAAGTAATCAGGACAATTTTCGTGGTCGCCCAATATGTGGTGTGGGCCGTTAATGATGTCATTTTTTATATTATTCAATTTTTCAGCAAACGGAATATTTTTAGGAGACCAGAATTTTACTGAGGAATCTACGCCCCAACGTATTTTCAAATAACTTTCTTTTATTAATTTGCGTGCTCTCACTGGATAACTAGTGTTAGTAGAAAGAGCCAACAGTCCCTTACAATAATTTCGCAACAAGTGATTCTTGCATTCTACTTTGCCTACTGTGACATTATCATAAGGACGAGAATTTCTTATCATAGCATAAGTACTCGAATCACCATCGGCAATAATTTGAGAATATATTAGTCCGTATTCAGGTACAGATTTTTTGAAGCCTTCCGTAATAATAGTGGCTTCCATTCCTGCTGAAGACCCTATGTAGTTCCTGAAACAAGAATGTGGTGGAGGATTGACACCTTTGTTTATTGAACGAGAGCAACATATACAATATTTATTTTTAACTCCCAGGTAAATAACTTTTTTAGAGTGGAGTCCAATAATAGCTGCAGCACCGGATGTGGCATTATAATTAGTTCCGTACGACCTCTTGGACCAGCAAGCATCCGCCACTACTGTTATCATTGGAACGCCGTTTTCATCAACACTTCCTATCGATTTTGCATGTTCACTCTCTTCTTTTGCCGCTTGATTCATAGAGCTTTCTGCTGCGTCTTCCCACCATTTACATACCTTGTCATGTGTTGAGTTATATAGTCTCAAAGTGAAAGGAGGAATGTCTGCATGACACAGTACAGTATTTAGTTGTGTATAACCGCAACGAGCAGACATTATTCCTGATACAACTTCTTCGTTTATATTCATTGTTTGCCCACAATGTTTAGACGTTTCTAATGTAAACTTGTTTTTACACATATCACAAATTAGGAGAACCATGGAATGCAACCCAGTTCGCTTTTCTCGCACAAGTCGTAAAGCGGATTTGCCACAGTCGAAAGGAGACTTATGTCTACCAATGTCCATTAGTTGCTCTAATACGTATCCTAAATCCACTATTCTTCTTCCGAGTAGTGATGGTGGTTCTTCTTCTGCATTCTCCTAGAATACAATGAAGTTTTCATGTAGTTTGGTAATTAATAACTATTATTACTTTCTACTCTTTAAGAAGGACTATAATTAGTGGCTAATTAATGTGTTACATTATGATCTAAATTATATGCTGTGTATGTATTTATACGCATTATAGAAGTCTGTTATAATTACCAACTGCTAAACAACGATGTCACTCCGGCCAGAGAGGGGTATTTTAGGTATATATTTTCACGGTAAGCAAACAGTATTAAAAGATAATATGTAGGTAACGTGTGTCATCCATGTTTTAATAAATGTAATATTAAAACATGGAAGACATTAACTTTAGCAATGGATGAAATTTCTATAATAAAAAAACGAACATATTCTACGTCGTAATAATCTTGAATTCCATCTGTTTTAGAGTACACACAAGATTTAGGTGCATTTGATTTGTCATAATCCATTCCTTCTATGTGTGCTTCTGGAATTGAACTCTTCTTCTTTGACGACTGAACAGATAATGCTGCCTTTTTTGCATTTCGACTCCTGTTAGACAAGTAGGTTTGATTAAATTGTCTTTTGCACTTAAATTGCATGAAATATTTCCACAAATGTATCATGAGTTTATCGCTATCGACAAAAAAAAAACACCCAAATTAATCTATGACACAATCATTGATTATTTATTAGAATCGTCATAGATCTAATTATGTCACCATCGCATAATAAAGAATAATTGAACCCATGTCTAAAGTGGAGTTATTATTATACATACTTATCAATTGAGCTTCACATAAGCAACAATAAAGTCATAATAAAAAAAATGAAAACCGACTTCAAAAACCTAAACTAAATTCAAAATAGTATTTTTACCTTAAAGAAAAGAGCATTAACGAGCAGCATATCGTTCCTATATAAAGTGTCTGAGTTGGCACTGACTTCATAAACGATATGCGCATCGTTAATATTTTTATTTTTTTTTAATTTAAGAACTTTTTAATTTAAGTTTATGGAGTCGGTTTTATATATAAAATAATAGAATATATAAAATATATAGAATAAATAAATACATTGTTTTTCAATTTTCAAATACAAGTAACAGTATTAATTTGTGTTTAGTATGAATAGGGCTTCTACACGCGTTCCTCAAATGAGACAGCGCCACTTAAAGATAACTCGACAAATCGTACTTAGTATTATCCTCTAACTCCTAACCGCTCTAGCTTACATCATCAGCTTAGCAGCATGAGACTAAAAATAGTGCTCGAACACACTATGCGTGTCAATGAAATTTGAGAGTTTCCTTTGACTTCCCTGGGATTCCATTATCAGATCCGAACTTGGTGATAATGGAAACACCTCGGGAGTATACCCTTTCAAACATAAGGAGATTTTTTTTAAACGGTAAACGAATTATAAGTAACTTACGCTCCCGCGACTTGTGCGCGTTTTATATATAGACGTCTAATTTTTAAGACCCCAAATTTAGGAGTCCTCGGCATCTAAAATAAAAATAATTAAATCATGTTTTTTTATCACGGTATTTTGTTTAAGGATCACATGGAGCCACACATACCAATTTTAAAAATAATCAGCCCAATAACAAAAAGGTAAAAATGGTGGCTCTTTTTTTTTATTTTACCACGGATTTTTAATAAGAGCATGGATGCCTCAGATATCAATTTTGAAAGCAATCAGGCTAAATACAAAATAAAATCAAAATGGCGGCCATTTTTTTATTTTTACCACGGAATCTTTTTTAAGTTCACATGCAGCCTCACATGCACAAGCGGCCCAATGACCAAAAAAACTATAATATGGCAGCCACTTTTTTTAAATGTCCGTCACTATTTTTATTTTTTATTACGGACTTGAAAGTTATCTTTAGGCTAGTAACAAAAATGATTCAAATTAATTAAATGCTAAAATTATATTGTAAACTTTGTCACTTTAGAAAGGAAGAAAACATATCTCAGGGTTATGTAACATAAAATAAGAGAGATATAGAGATAGAATGAGACTTTCATATTTCAGTCATTTACTATGAAGATTTTAACTTTTGAAGTCATTCCACAAACCGAATTTTACTTTCAAGTTCTTCCTGTAAATAAACAATATTGAAGGTCTGAAGTGATGTTCGCCCGGCACTTTGTCTTTGAATGTAGAAATTTTCCAGCAAGTCAAATGTTTTTTCTTGGATAATGAAACCGACGATTGAATATTGAACTCGGATCCGAATGCGACATTCTTAAAGCAAAAGTTCAAGCATTATATTATTGTTTGCACGTTACGAATTTACACCAAAACACAAAAAAGACTAAATTATTGCCATACCAAGATCTATTACTATCTTTTCAGTATTACATGACAAAATTCCTAAATTATTTAATTTTCATTCCCATATTTTTTTCACCCCGACAGCTGTCATATCCACCCAATTTTTTTCCATCGTTTCCAATTTTAAATTCAGTACATTATAAATTAAGTCATACTACAGAGGTCGATCAGCGGATATAAACCTTCATAGTAAATAAGGAGAAAAAAAGAAAAGACACAACAGGAGTATTGTGACAAGTTACATACGGCTAAGTGTCAAGATTGGTTGAGTTCAACTATGGTTCAACTTTACCATACGTACAATATTTTGTCAGAAAAGAAAAAAGTAATACACCCGTCCTTTCGCTAGCGCTGCTCACAGTGAACTGAAACACGATATCGTTTTCGCTTGTCACTGAACTGTCAGCTCATACAAAATAGTATGGCGAAATTTTGATGAAATTGCATATTATTGATAATTTTATTCTGCCACTTTTACGTTTATTAACAAAATTTCCTCTAACAGAAAGAAAGAATGAAGTATTAACAATACTTAAATGATTTTTTAATCTCAAAAAAACTTCAGATGATGGTGTAATATGTACCGAAAAATGTTCATTTTCCAAGATTTCGGCAAAAGTGGGTTACAAAATGTTTTTTCATTGTGAAAGAGTGAAAAATATGCAAATGTTTTCTAACACGATTGTAAATTAAGAACTATTCTTTATTTCAGAATTAGGTTTATAACGATATACCTTTCCAAACTTCCTAAAAATGTACCTAAACATGCCGTTATTTTGTATATGCCCCCTTAACTGGGTGGTTTGTTTTCGTTTTGTTGTTAACCTCCCGTGGTTCGTTTTATTTTTATATTTAAATTGGTGTTCAATATCTCAACAATATTTTGGATATTACCTTATTTTTGAAATTAATCCTAGGTTTACTTGTACCCGGGTAACCTTAAGTTTGCTAATTTAAAATTATGCAGGGTTATTTTATTTGGAGTGGAATTTTTTTGGTGGCTCAGTATTTATAATACAGTACTTTGACACTATGAAAATTACTAGCTAATTAAACTTAAAAATTTTAAATTGTTAATTTTTTAAATTTTCTTTTTAAGAAAATTAAAAAATGTTGTTGCTGAAAAACAGATGTTGTTTAGGTATTTCGCTAGACGTGTCAATTTCAAATGTGCGTAGCTTGACCGGACGCAAAAGAACGTAACTTTTATTTTTAATTGAGTTTTGTAATGATATGATATGATATGAGTATAATGTCTTGTAATAAGAAATTTTTATAAATATTTGATTTCACGTTTTTGTTCGAACCATGACTTCGGAATCAAATGATGGATATGTTAATGTATAAGAAATTTTGTTTAATTTCAATATCTATTTGTGTATATACATCTTTAAGTATGTATATAGGTATATATGCTTGTATGTAGGTTCTTATGCAGGTATATATGTAAATATACATATATGCAGGCAATTAATACTCGAACGATGAATATGCTTATTTTGAACCAAATTCAGTAAAAGGAAAAGGTTCACATGTTCACTATACAATAGCATTTAAAAAAAATCTTTACGCGCGATTGAAGTAAAACTTTGAAGTTTTTTTTGTACGTTTTATAATAACAAATATGAGATGATTCTTCGCTACTATCCCAGTCTGACAATTCTTGTAAAAGTTCGAAGTCAGAATCGCTTTCACTGGACGTAGACATTTTCACACTAAATTACAACTAAATTAAATAGATATTGGTTTCAAAATATTAAGATAAAAGTAATTTAGCGAATTTTTATTTGATGATAGCAGACGATCGATAGGTAAACCATCGCATTTGACAGATAGGCCGCATGTTTATCCTCAGTAATAAATTCTATCCTTCAACAGCTGTCAGAAGTATATTGGGACGCACGAAATTTCATTTTCAAACAAAAATCTAACTCTGGTAAGCTATCGACCCTCCCGGGGCCTCCCGTCGATAGATGGCGTGCGACGGTAGATATGTCTATCCGTCGATAGGTTATTGAGACGACAAAACTATACAATGGATAGAATTTCTTACCCTAGTATAGTTAGACCATCGATAGATAGGTAATTGGGTTTGGCTGTTAGAGATTTTTAAAAAACTTTGCAATTTAAATTTTTTTTTTTAAAACTGTTGAATTTTTATTCACTTCGCTATTCACAATTGAGCCGTTTGAAAATTTGGAAATAAATAATCCTAATTGATTATGATATTTGCCACTAGCTGGCGTATAAGTCAAGAAGCGTGGAGTATATGACATATACTTACGACCAATCCAAATTTTAATTTTTTAAATTGCAAAGTTTTTTAAAAATCTCTAACAGCCAAACCCAATTACCTATCTATCGACGGTCTAACTATACTAGGGTAAGAAATTCTATCCATTGTATAGTTTTGTTGTCTCAATAACCTATCGACGGATAGACATATCTACCGTCGCACGCCATCTATTTTTAAATAGCGGAAACTACACGGACTATAGTAAGCGTCATTTCCGTCAGAATAAGCGTTACTTCCGTCAGAAAAAAAATCTGAGTTACTCCCTAGTCGCGCCTAAAGAAGTTTTACTTCATATCTCCGTCATTTATAAACCGATTAAAAAAATTCTATGTTCTTTAAAAGGGCATACTCCCAAGGTGGTCCCATTGTCACTTCTTTAGGGTTAGGTGATGGGATCCCAGTAAAATCGAGGAATACCCTCAAATCTTATAGGCATGCATGGTGTGTTTGAACTCTATTTTTTAGTTCTTCAGGTGTCTGCATCTGGAAGTCATTTCATGGAAGGAGGAATGCTGATAAGCAGTACTACTTAACGGTTAGGAGCTAGGGGTAAAACCACTGCGATTTGTCGGCAGTTTTCTCTTAACGGCGCTTTCTCATTTGAGTAGCGCATTTAGAAGCCCTATTCATACTAGATACAAATTTGTTACGGTTGCATGTAACTAAAAATTGAAAATCCGAATAAAATTGACAAAAAAACAGACTTCAAAAACATAAACTAAAAAGCTAAAAATCAAATTTTCAGTTTAAAGAAAATAGTATTAATAGGCCGCGTATAGTTAATGAAGTTGGTGATAACTCAGACACTTTGAATGGGTACTTATCAAGTAACAAAAATTACAACAATGATATATTTATAACTATTACAAATATAGAACACAATTTAAAGTGAATGACTTGGCACAGATTTCATAAACTATAGACCGACCATTGATGATCTTTCCTATAAAGTAAAAATATTATTTTCTTAACTTTTTAGTTTACGTTTTTGAAGTCGGTCTTTATTTATTTCTTCATTTTTGTATTGTTTCTATGGTAGTTTCAGCTGATTTTCGCTTGCTTTTTTTATTTCTGTTATTGATTGCTTCCATAATATAATCTGGTTCCTTAATATCCATATGTCTAATCTTGAATCAATCAATTCTGGAAGAAGACAATCTGATAAAATGAAAAACGGTTAGCTGCAAATGGCTTCGAACAGACTGATTTTATTTCTTGTAACATGTTAAAGGGTATCCGTATAAACAGCTAAGCACATCTATTCGACACCAGATGGCGTTACTTTGTTTACATTTTTGTATTTAGTTAAATAAAAACAATACCACCACTTAACAAAATACACCAAAAAATACTATTTCAGGTTTACTGTACCCATTTTCTGCATAAAATTACAATGTTTTACTTTACATAGACTTTTAGTCAATATATCAGCTGGCGTTTCTGAAGTTTTCAAGTAAACAATTTTAACTAATTTTTTTATAACTGCCTCTCGTATAAAATGAAATCTCACATCAATGTGCTTAGTTCTTCTGTGATACATACAATTTTCTGAAAGTTTCTGAGCACTTTGATTATCATTATATAATACAATTGGGAAATTTTTTAAGAAAATAGCTTCCTTACTAACCACACAGACAGCCATATACTCAACCTCTGTGCTCGACAAAGCCATGGTCTGCTGCTTCCTACTTTCATGAGATACTACACATCCAGCATATATAAAACAATATCCAGTGTAGGATTTTCGCTCCACACTATCGGAAGCCCAATCAGCATCTGCAAAACCAGTTATATCTAAATTATTTTTAACATACATTAGACCAAAGGATTTTGTAAAGCTCAAGTATTTCAGAACTCTTTTTGCTTGCTTCCAATGTGTTTCAGTATTACAATTATTAAACTGACTTAAATAACTAATACAATAAGATATATCAGGTCTTGTTTGAACGAAAAGATACATCAAGATGCCTATGAGCTGTTGATATGGGTAATTAGGATTTACATTTTCACCTTTTTCAAGTTTTAAACAAGCCTTGATATCCATGCCTAAGTATTGTCTTATTTGGCCTAAGCCTTTTAATTTAAACTTGCTACTCATCTGGTTGTTTAACTGTTCTACTTCTTCAATGCAATTTGAAAATATAAAAAAATCATCAACAAAGAGAGCTACAAATGTTTTTACATTTCCAGATGATTTTATAAATAAACAATGTTCATACATAGATATCTTATATCCTAAATCCTGCAAACAATCATCTACTCTTTTATACCAGGCACTGGCAGACTGTTTTAACTCATATATTGCTCAACTTTATTTTCATTATTTTCACTTTGAAAATTCTTTGGTAATTGCATATAAACAGTTTCATAGAAATGGCCATTTAAAAAGTATGTTGTGACATCTAGATGGGTTATATTCAAATCTACGTTAACACTAATAGTGAATAACAACTTTAAAGTGGCATATTTAAGCACTGATGAAAAGGTCTCTATATAGTCAATGCCTTCTCTTTGAATGAAGTTCTTGGCGACTAACCTAGCTCTTTATCTCACTGTGTTATCACTATTTAACTTTTTCTTATACACCCACCTGTATTGCACTACTTTACCATCACTTGGTCTGTCCACCAATTCCCAAGCTTCATTGTCACTGAACGATTGAAGTTCATCTTCCATGGCTTTGCACCAGTCTTGTCGCTCTGTACTTTGCGTCACCTTTTCATATGTAAGACTATCTTCACACATGCCCATATTGTTGGTCACACATATATTACTGTACCCATACCTTTTTGGTAGTCTTCTTTCACGCTTTTCTCATACAATATTTTTAGTAGGCTTGAGACTCACTTCTTCATCGGATACGCTCTCATAGAATTCATCAGAGCTTGAGGTACTCACGGTATCATCTGGTGCATATGTGATATCTGCCGGGTCTAATATAGTTTCTTCTAAATGTTCTTCTATGCTCGGAGCACTTACAGTTTTTTCTTCCACCACAGTTTGTATCATGTCTGAGTCCCTATTGGTCTCCATGATTACAACATCTCTGCTGGTAGTAATATTTCCTGTCATTAGATTATATAACCTATAACCTTTAGTATTCTCTGGGTAACCAAGAAGGATGTATTTTTCAGCCTTTCTATCCCATTTAGTTCTTTTTATTTTAGGAATATGAACCATGGCAGGACTCCTAAATATCCGAATGTGACTAAGATCTGGCTTTCTTCCTGTCCAGAGTTCAAATGGTGTATTTTTTAAACCTGAAGCCAATGTTCTGTTTCGTCAGTAGACTGTCGCGTTGACCGCCTCAGCCCAAAACTTTTTGTCCATGTTGGCATCAAACAGAAGACAATGATCTCTCTCCACCACTGTTCTATTCATTCTCTCGCATAGATCATTTTGCTCCGGCGTATGGGGGTTAGTTTTTTGATGCACAATCTCATTTTTCTTTAAAAAACTATCAAATTCGAAAGAACAAAACTCCTCACCGTTGTCTGTCCGTAGTACCTTAATGCTCTTCTCTGTCTGCTTTTCCACTAAAGCTTTAAATACTTTAAAATATTCTAACGCTTCATTCTTCGACTTGAGGATATAAACGCATGCCATTCTGCTGTAATCATCAACAAAAAGAGAAAATACCTTGACGATCCTATTGAAACAGTTTCCATGTGACCACAAACGTCCGCATGTACCACTTCTAATACACTCTAACATCTGGAACCTCTGTGTAAAAAAGGCACTCGATAGCTTTCCTTCACAACATGTGACACACTGGAGTTTGTCAATTTCTGCCTTATCGGGGAATGAAATACCTTCTGCAGCGCCATCCTTCATATAATTCAGATCCTTACTGCTTATATGGCCTAATCTTCTATGCCATAAAAGACTTGTTGTTTTTGCTACTGCTGCACCGACAAACAGTCTTGTTTGATGTGTAATATATACACTCCATTCTCTAAATGTGCTATTGCAGCTAATACATTCATGTTATTATGTATTTTACATACACTTTCTTCAAAGGTAACTAATATAATAATAACTGGTATTGCCATTCCGAATCAACTCACTTACTGACAATAGATTTGTAGTTAGGAATGCATAACACATTTTGTACAGTAATTCTGAATTCTGAACTATCCACTTTTGTCTTTATTTGCATACTTCCCGAGCATAACACTGGTACTTTCATTTTATTTGCCACTACTCTGCTTTTTATTGATGGATTGTTGGATATGTTATATAAATATTTCTGGTCGGTGATCATATGGCCGCTGGCTCTGGAATCTATATACCAGTCAGTATTCTTGTACGTTAAGTTCAAGAAATATACACTAAATACTGCACTTTCTTTGTTATAATTGCACTGATTTTTATAGTGTCCGACTTGTTTATATTTGTAACAGCGAATTTGTTTGACGGGTTTCGAAGTTGACGTTTTTTACTTTGACAGTTCTGCAGTACTATCACCTTTCTTAGTATAATTACTGTGCTGCTGCCGCCAACCTTTCGATTGAGTTAAAAACGCACTGTCATTTCCAGTGCTGCCAACCTCAGCAATCATGTCTAATAGTTTAGACTTTATGATGTCCGTGCTAATGGCCAATCCAGAGTGTTCAATGGCCATTATCATGAGTGCGAATTTTTCTGGCAATCTCGCCACCAGTAGACATCCGAACCATTCATCGTCAATTTGAAAATCCGTACCTCGCAGTTTCTGAGCTGAATCTACAATCTGCGTCACGTAGTTAGTCATAGATTCACTGTCTTCCAGTAGAATTGATATTAAATGACGCAAAAAACTTATTTTTCTTTGAAAACCGGAATCATTGAAAAGTATTTTAAGACGTTTCCATACATCCTGATCTGTTTTCTCATTCTTTATATGAACACACAACGATGGATTAATCATCATAATTAACTTTGTTTTAGCTTTTTGTGCATCAGCTTCAGCAACGGATGCTATATTTTCCTTTTTTATGTCCAAACCTTCCAACAAGAAAAAGTTTTCGGCGGCAAAAGCCCACTCGTCATAGTTTTCACGACTTTTGAATTTAGGTACATTCACAATGTAACTTGCGGCCATTGTTAAAAAAATAATGTTCCGATCGATACATTATACACTCACGCGACGACAGCACAAACAGTTTCTAATTTCAGTTATTTTAATTACGCACTAACTACCACCAGAAAGTCAATATTTTAGGCTTTTACGCGAATTTAGAGACTGGGCCCATAACCTGATAAAATGAAAAATGGTTAGCTGCAAATGGCTTCGAACAGACTGATTTAATTTCTTGTAACATATTAAAGGGTATCCGTATAAACTAGCTAAGCACATCAGTTCGACACCAGATGGTGTTACTTTGTTTACATTTTTGTATTAAGTTAAATAAAAACAATACAATCAACATAAAACTTCTTTAATTTTTTTTCTATATCAATCCAAAATAGTTTATCTTCATCTATCAGTTCTATCGTCATATCCACATTTGTCCAAACAGCAAATATACATGTTTTTCTTTATGGATTGTGAATTTGTCCCTGGGCATGAAAGAAGCAATCGTGTCTTTCGTTTAAAATTGTGTTTCCATCTTTATTTTCCAAAAATTATTTTTTTTCGCTTTGATAGCATCAACACTTAATTCTCGACCCGCACACGGACATTTTATTTCGACAATTTTGTCTGCTCCCACAATTCAATGAATAATCCACACATTTTGACAGGCTTTTTTAGTTGTGATTCTAGTTGTTCGCGTGCAAGGTGTTCATGATTTCGACCATAACTAATTGATTTCACATGCTCCAAATTTTTTTCATTAACTAAATTTTTGACCAAAGGTCCGCATTTGATCAGTCCTCGTTTGCACACTTTGCCAAATACAGATGCCGTACGCCGTAGTTTTCTTTCCTGCTGCTATTCCATCGATTCGGCCTGCAGAATGGTTCTTTTTTCGAGTGCGTGGCGGTCATCCTCGAACAAGGTTATGCTTCTAAAGTGCTCTGTTCTAGCAAAGTCAAAAGCTGTCTCGCTTAGGTCAAGTTTTTGACAAGATTCGCCGTAGTTCTCGTCATTTTGTCTGTTGATAGATTTTTGGCTTGTAGATGTATAAGATTTAAAAAGTCTACGATTTGCTGATGCTACTCTTTTTATATCTCTTTTCCATTTTAGTTGTTTAATTGGTTTGGGCTTCGCATTAAAACTTTCTTACTGAGGCAAGTCTGCGGCTGTCTTAAATTGAAGGAAACAACTGAAGCTGCACATCTTCCTGAATACGACTGTCTGCCTGCATAATTAATGCGTTTGCCGCCAATAAACTTTGGGATAACACTATTGAAAATTTCTGCTATATTGCTATTCACACAATGCATAAGACTTTTTGCATTATTCACCAGCCTAGAAAAGATTTTTACTATAGCTAAAAAAATAAAACCACCTTTTACTTTTCATTGCTGGTATTAAATTTTCTTCTTCTTCATTTTCGGCGAGTTTTGTGCAGAAATAGGGTTTGCATGAGGTATGGCTGCCAAAGACGTGATGCGGCGCATTCAACAAATCCTTTTTAAGTTCAACTACTTTTTCCTCAAAAAGTTTATCTTTAGCATCTATATGTTTTACCGCCCCAGTAACAGAACGCCTTAATCGCAATATATTATTTTTACAGCTCTTCCATGCTTTATTGGATAATTCTTGTTCCTGGTCAGTTCATCTAATTTCGTGCAGTGATTCCTTAATAAATGATTGGTGCACTCAATCTTCTCCACTAATAAATTCCCATAGGGTCTAGCTTTTTGTATACTGCTATGCGTACTTGAATCGCCATCAGCTATCAGTCTAGAGTATATTAATTTGTGCATTTCCATGGAAGTTTTAAAACCTTCAACCAAAGCTGTTGCTTCCATACCACTTGATGAGCCCGTAGTTTTTAAAGCAAGTATGATCTGATGTTACCACTTTTTTATTTTCTGCTCGAGCACAGACCATACAATATTTATTCTTCACTGCCATATATAAAACTTTTTTTGTCCTGTAACCTATAATCACAGTGGCACCTGATAAAGCATTATAATTTTTCCTATAGGATCTTTTTGACCAACAAGCATCTGCAACCACTGTTATCATTGGTATTCCATTTGAATCAATTTCTTCATTCAATATAGCTAAATCATACTCTTCTTTAGCTGCATCCGCCATGCTTTTTTCTTTGGCTAGTTCCCATAGTTTACAGACCTTGGTATGGCACTTCGCATATAATTTATCGGACATACATGGTATGTTGAGACTGGCTGAAACAAGTTCCAAACCTGAAAACCCTGCACCTATAAAAATAACTAACTAACTAACTTCGTCCTAACTAACGTAATTTTTTAGGCTAAAATATTAAGCACTTTAAGTTTTTGGTACGAAGTAATTGTTAACACATCCTTCGTCATGGTAAATGTAAATTTTATATATGTGCTGAATAAATACTGTTGATTTTATTATTTCAACCGTACTGCCTGTTTTGGCACATTTCGCTCTATTCAGTCTTAAAGAGACTGCTACAGTTGCATGTTTTTAATAAACTTCAATAATTGCCATCTATGCTATATCCAGTTGTGTTCCTGTCTACATCCTTTTAGTTATATTTAGGTTAAGTGTTAGTTAAGGTGTAATAATTATTTTGGCTAAATAACAAATACCCATATTGCATATACAAGGTGAAATTTTAACAACCATTCAAATATTAATGTAATGATCTTTGGTAACAAAACCGATGGCCGTCTTGTTTCCTTTTAGTATCGTTCCAAAGAAAAATATTGAGATATGACTACACAAACCTTTCTCTAAAAAAACCAATATATGTAGTCACCATTCTCCGCTCCGCCCTGGGGCGCGCCATGTAGGTATTTTAACGTATTATAAGTTACATCGTGTTCGCACTGCACTGTTCAAAAGTTATTTTTATTGGTTTCGAGTAATATCCTCACGGACCCCTTACGTTTATGGAGACGTTTTATGTACACTACGGAATTCATGGGCGCCGCTTGCGCTTCGCGTGGTCTGCGATCTGCGAACCAGCGTGCGCTCATGTCAAGATATCTTCGTCCACTGTCACGCAGCAGCTCAGCTAGCTAGTTAGGGGTGGCGCCGCTCAGTACGATCGATAATATAATTTAAGACTCATAACTCTATTTTAGGATTCAATTAGTTCTTCGATAGTTTGATTGAATAGGGATCGGCAGTGGTTTTCGATAGTTCGATCGTTCGACTTTTTATCGCCAAAAGTGCCCACTGCATTCTATAGCTCCATACTAATTCTTTGAACGATCAAACAATCGGCCAACTACAAAAGCACTAGTGCGCGCTGGCCCTTAGTTTCGCAGTTTGGTGCAATCTCGGTCTCAAGGTTTCGGGTGCGTCATAACAAAGAAGGCAACCAAGCGTTATAAAATAACACTGTAGATAAAAGAATTTGTTATGAAAATGTAACATATTTTTTTATTTACGTAATGAGGTCTGTTGGTGATACCTAACATAAGTTGTCATAAGCTCAGATCAATGAAACAACGAGATATGTAATATATTAATTGTTCAGTATGGAACCTTTGAAGCCGTTTTTTCCTTAAGCTCCACCTCTCCCTCTGAACGCGAGCTATAATTGGTTAAAACAATATGACGGAAACGCGTAAGCGCCGCCGATTTAGCCGCACTTACGACGTTTCGGACGCGGCCTACACTGTGAGTAATACAACCGGTAATACAAATTATATCTCGTAGTGTAGGAAAAAAACACTATCGATATGTCGACATTAGGTCATATTATTATGTTGTGAGAATATTTAAATATGAAACACAGTATGTCTCAACTTTATTCTTATTTAATTACTACCTAGTGTTAAGAATAAAATTACAGTCTTATTCAAAAAATAAAACTCAAACAGGAAAAGGAAACTGTTTAATAAAAAAGAGTCACTTATACAATGCTTAGGCACATAATCAGTTTAATATTTAAAAAAACATGTGTGTACTAAATAAGTAAAAAAGACAATAATAAAATAATTAAAAAAATCTCATTCTCTCATAGGCTAAATTCTATAGATGAAACGAAATAACTCCAACATACTATTACTGCCCAGTAAAGAGTAAATATTTGTTCAAGACTTGTCGTTTTGAAAGTTTAGGTGTAGCGTTCTTTGTTAAATAATGAATTCGAATATTAATATATTTTTCCATCACTGCTTTTGTAAGTAAAATTAAATGATTGTCCAAAGGGGACTGTTCATACTGATGAAAATCTATATCTTTAGAGACACCAATTCCAATGAAATGTGGTAATGCCTTTGCTACAAGCTCTTGTTTAATATCCTTTTTTGTGACAGCGATTTTGTTGTCGTGTAGTAGAAATGATTTAATTACTACTTCCATTCGCTTGCAAATTATCAATACGTCATCACTAGGATACATAAGGCGACCGACGGCTTTCAAATTTATGAACTGATATTTATTATCCGTTATATTATCTGCTAGTAATGCACCAATGCATGTATCGCATTTCAATGTTTTAAGTAGAGAATGAACTATAAAACCAGCGACATATGCGACGCCTTGACAAGTAAATGCCGACAAGTCTTGAACGAGCAAATCAACTTCTTCGTCAAACAATGCTTGTTCATATAATAATTCCAAATCACCGTCATTGCTTTTTTCTTCAGCGTTCCGTAATTGAATAGAATGGTTTATATTTTCAACAGCCGAATAACATGTTAAAAGCGACACTTTTTCTAATGCAGTGCAATTTCCTGCATCGATATCGCGAAGTTCTACTTTTGTTAAAAGTTTTTTATAAATAGCCTGAAATTGACGAGCTGTGGGGTTGTTATTACAGCCTCCATGAACTCGTATATGTCCAAACATCAACTCTAAGTGGTCTTGACTTAGCTTGTAAGCCGGAATGTAAAGTAATTTTTGTTCTTTTTCAACAAGTTGAACATACATACTTTTTAAGCTCTTAATGCAGTATATGAATCCTAAAAAACCAGTTTTTCGTCTAGAATCGACTAGTTTTGTTCCATTTGGTAACTTTAAAGATTTTAAGAATAACTCTGCATTATCGAGTACTTCAAAAATATGGTTTTTATTAAATTGACATAAAGGTTTTTTATAGTGATTTTGTGCCATGTGCCTCGAGTTTAGAATATCAAATAAATTATTAATTACTTTTAAAAATGTAACACTAGCATCTACATTTTCAAAACCCGGCGTCGTCAATTGTTTGCACATCATGAGAGCATTTGCGACACTATTACTAAATAGTTGTGACGCTAAACGTACTTTCATTGATTGGTTTTTAAATAAAATGTGAATGTGTCTTAATTTATTAGCGAGATGAAAATGTCCTTTCTCTTGTATATCTTTAAGATTTTCCAAGATAGACCATTTAATTGGTTCGTTGGAGTCATCCATAAAAGTACCATATGCAGCCCATGCATTTCTTAGTAATTTTAGCATATGGCATGGATCCGGAAAAATGTAAACGTTGCGGTTAGATATGGGATGCTTAAAACTGATTTTCATATTGTCCAATTGAAAAGAACACCCTAGACATTTGGCCATGGTTATATTTGGCGCAGACCCGTCGAAAGTTAACGATGTAATGATAATGCCTGTCTCTTTAAGTAACTCTAGACATTGTTTCACTAAATTAGATCGCTGTTCCCCGGTCACTCCATCTACTAAAAAGTAGCCAACTGGTATTTTCCATGGAGCGTTTATAGCTGTAACCAAAAATACAAGGGCTTCTTTGGCTACCGGCAAAAAATCACCTTCTTGTGCAGTGTTAGACACAAGGTCTACATAACCATGCATTTTAGTACCGTCCCATTCCACTCGTTGTCTAATGGCAACTAAATTGCAAAGCAATTGATAATTCGTGTTTTTAGCCTTCTCCTTTCAGGCTCTTAGGGATTCCTGTGTAAACCCTGGCTGGGCATCAACTGATTGGTACCATTTTTTAATGGTTCGTACGTGAGGTAGACATGTTTGAAATTTTTGCCTTACATATTCATAACCTTTCGGCGAATAGAAATGTAAGGTTAATGCAAAGGTTTTTAGTTCAGGAGAGTATTTTTGCTTTATGATATGGCTTAATACAAGTCTTTTTCGTACCGTTTTATAAGGTCACTCCAATATTTTCTAAATGATTGATTTGGTCTGGGTTAACAAGGTTCTTCTCTTCGAGCTTCTTTAAAATGTCCTTTAATTCAGCGATTTTCTTGCGGTAGCGAACATTTCTTTGTTGAAGAGATTTGATTTTTTTTCTTTGTTATTTAATTAAACTTTCACGTTTGTTCAGCCAGAGACGAAGCTTAAGTTTTGCGAGGAGAGTCATCAATTTTAGGATCGTAATCTGTCGATACCGGACTCGCGGGAGACACTTTAGATGTCGAAAGTTTCGGTGAAGTCTGTAATTGAATGAGAAGATAGGTAATGAATTTTCGAGAATAGTAGAAAACAGGAAATTATAGACTTTAAAGTAAGTTTATACATACCGGTCCTAAAGCAATTCGTATCTTTAAAGTTGTAACACTCCACGGAAAGAGTTTTCGTATCTTTTTACCCGGTTGAAAACACTTTTCATCAAAGTGAATCGAGCAAATTGTGCTTCTCTTTGGAGGAAACCAGTTAGGTCCTCTACCAGTGGCATTTATCCACTGCTCCTTTATTGTATCATCATTAGGAAGTCTAAAAAGGATAAATAATATAAAAAAGTTATCAAGTATCGGTTGTTCTAAAATTCTGTTGAAGGGCTATGCAAAAAATGATCTTGTTCATAGCCCATCATCGAACTTTTGTAGAATGAATGAACATAAAAAAGAATAACAATATATGACAACATTGTTGTAAACGCGTCCGTTTCGGAATATTGAATTTTGATGATTAATATATAATTTTTTTAATTAATATATAAATTGAAGCAAAGCATCTGAAAAGTACTATAATTATTGACTAAAAATATCGACATGCTGGAATCGACGTTACAACACTAGCTCCGCCATGCGCTCCTCGCGACGCCTCAAGAGATTGAATACTTACAAAGTCTTATAAAATACATTTTAAAGCTTTCTTTTGTACTTACCGATGGAAACTGATGCCATCTTGTGTATGTGTATAGTTTTGGTTTTCACTTCGATTTGTGCATAACACTATAGCACAAGTAGGCATTTTAATAAAAAACGTTACGAACAACTACCCTGTAAACAGACGGCCGCCAAATGAGCCGAGACGTGCCCGGGCACACGAAAGTATGCCCGTGTCGGGCTAACTCTAGACACGCGCGCCGCGCCTCCATGCCACATCTCGAAAATTGTCTGATTTGAGGTCATAAGCATGTCACAGAATTATTATGTAGGTACAGATGTTTCTTACACCTAATATAACATACTGCGACGCCCCGTTGGGGCAGCTATTCTAACTTATAGTCCAAATATATGATTTATATTGTACTTCTATTGCTATGGGAAATATTGCATAGATTTTATTACTTATAGAATATGTTGTTTTCAATTGTTTGTGTTTTATATATTTTTAAGTAAAACTTGTTTATCCTAATTAACTATTAATGCCATATGTGATTTAAAATAATTTAAATAATGAAATATGTATGCTTCACTTTAATATTTGTTAATTTTTAGGGTTCCGTACCAATGAGAACCTTATCACTAAGGATCCGCTCTCCGTCCGTCTGTCTGTCACATGGCTGTATCATCTGAACTGTAATAGATAGAGACCTGAAATTTTCATATAGTATATTTAATATGTATATTACTGTGGCCGCCATAATTACAAATGATAAAAATAAAACAAAGTTAAAAATCAAAGGGGGTCCCCATACAAGAACTGAGTTTTTTTATACTTTGCGGTGGTGCAGAACCCTTTGTGTGCGAGTCCGACTCGCACTTGCCCCGGTCTTTAGTAAATATGTTATTCATCTTGTAAGTGAATTTGTATATTCTTAATGAGAAGTAATATTGTAAAAATTCTGTTTTTAGGAACCAGTTGGCAGCAACCACCACCTAGTTTCGGTGCATCGTTCAACACAAGTGGTTTGACATCCCTCGGCAACGCAACCGCTGAACCGTCGATGACCGGTTTCCAACTTCAGAAACCACCGAAACGTGGCAAGCAATGATATTGGAAGTAAACTAGTAAGCGCTAGTTACAATACTGCTGTATATAGACTCTGATGCGTGAAAAATGTTTATTTGTGCTGGACACAGATACACAATTTTGTATCCTATAGTAGGTTTCTTGAGTGAATGTGTAATTCGGAAATGTTTACATGTACGTTGTCGAAGTTTAAAAAAAATCTTATGTCATTTTGTCTATGTTGTACAGGTTGTAATTTGAAATTGAGATCAAGCATTTATTCGAAATTTCAATGCTTTGTAATAAAATAAAAATCTGGTTCTCTAGCATACCTTTTACATATTATATTTTTATTGGTAATTGAAAATTGTGAATACTTACCCCAAAAACTTGTGAAAGTAACTTGTTTATAACAGTTTTCGTTAAAATTGTTTGTTCAATGCTATTTTTTTTTTAAATTTTTAATCATGAAACTTGGAGGGGAGGACATATTGTTAACTTCTGAGCTATATACGAGCTCATATCTCTCGAAATAGGTATTCACCTAAATAAAAATGTCAGTAAAGAATAATTTCAAAGATCTGTCTAATGATACCCCATATGATGAGACGTGCAAATTTTTTTTTTTACTGTTTAGTTCAGTGCATAGTAAACCACTCATAAATTATAATTTAGGTTTTATGATTTCTCTGTAGATCTGTATGTCTCCGGTAATTTATCCAATGACTGTTATTTTGTGACCTAGTTACTGTTTTTGTGATAAAATGCAATAAACTATTTGTTTGTATTTTTGTGCGATGCTCAAGCTGCACCATGGTTTAGGAAAAAAAATTGAAAATGCAATTTTTATTGTTTATAGAATTGATCTATTCTTAATGAAATGTGAATATCGCGCATTATTTTAAATAAATGCCTGATCTCAATTACCTTGTGTAAATAGCATACTATTACTACCATTAAGTTTATTGAATATGACATTTGTGACTTTGTTGTTGTATGCTGTATGGTTTCTGGTCTTTGATGTGCCTTTGGACCAGGGATGTAACGGAGGTGGTTTTATCGGAATCGAAGTCAGAGATTATAAATTTGGTTTGTCGGAGTTGGAGGTGGTGGCAGGAGAGAGATGTGTTAAGGGCAGGCTAATAAAATAAAATAGTAAAAACATTATTCAATCAGCCTCTTAAATTTTTATATAAAATAAAAAACCTACATTCTATAAGTGTTAAAAATAAAAATAATAATGTTTTCAATAACGTTTTGAACATTAACAGCCAGTTTCTCAAAGGCCTGTCAAGGTCCTAGTCAGGTAATCGGTATTTAACTTTGATCAATGATCAAATTTCAAACGAGTTGCATAAACGATTGTCAAGCAATAATTAGCTGATGAGATGTCAATATCAACTAATTACAGATTTTTTTTTTTGTATATGGCCACACGTAACTCATTCGTTCATATGTTTGGTCTTGTTTTTCGCTCTTTCGTATAGCGTTGTTTCGTTTCTTGCCAACTTCTGTCTCGAGCCATCCATGCAATATATTTATATATCTCATAGCAACGATATCAGTCTTGGAAAATATATCCATAGTTACATATCAACCACAGAAGTATAAAATATCCTAAAAATATCGAAAATAGAGTAGAAAAATACCCACCGACTTAACATACCTTACACAAAACCACCAACTCTGAATGCAATCTTCTGTTTCTGTAAATCAGTAAATAAGCTATACAAGGTGAGATTTTATTAACCGGCCAAAATTTTTCTAGGTGTTAGGTATCACCAATAGACATCATTGCGTAAATAAAAAATATGGGTTACATTTTCAAAATAAATTATTTTATCTACAGTTTATTTTATAACGTTTGGTTGCCTACTTAACGCTATAGTAAACGTACGCGCCCGAGGCCTTTGAAACGGAAGAATGCGGCGGGCAAGAATGGTAACTAGAGTTTTTGGTTTTTTCGGGAAAGATTTATGTAGTCATATCTCAATATTTTTCTATAGAACGATACTAAAAGAAAACAAGACGGCTATAGGTTTTCTACCAAAGATCATTATATTAAAATTTGGCTGGTCATAAAAATCTCACCCTGTATATATATATACATAAATCAAATTGAAGTGACCGTCTGTGATTTCATATCTATGTGTATATGTATTCACACGATATCTGAACGATGTTTGACCAAGAACATAACTGTTTTCGTCTGCCTGTCTGGACGTATGTCCAGGTTAGGCTCCAAAACAGCAGATTGAATATCTATTTTTAATTTCAGTAATTATGTGCCTGTTCGCCTTTAGTTAAAATTACGTTTTTTTTTATCTTAATGGTTACCTACTTCTCGTAAGAAGATGCAATACCAAATGAGTACCAATATAAAACAGCATGTACTTTTTCAAGTGTTTTAAATAGTTTTTTTAAGTAGGTGATCATGTCCGAGCAGAGCAAGCAATTCACTAACGACGGCTTTTGACAAATGATACCTATCGTGGAACTACTTGTCACTGTAGAAAGTAAGAGGATCCACTATATTTCTTAAGGTCCTCTGGATTCTAGGTATTTCCTCGTAATCGTTAGAATTGGACAATGAACATAATGATAAATCAGAAAATGATACCTTGGAACACAAACGATTTACGGAATAACCTGAAATGTGCCGAATAGTCTAAAATCTGTATAAACCATGTCGGAAAGTAGAAAAACTGATAAAACTTCATTTACTTACGTTTTAACCTTATATTTTTACTATATTATTAGAAATTATTACAATATTATGACTTGATCATAGGTTAATCTACCGCCTTCGACTGATTACATGACGGTTGATTTAACGTGAGGTTGACAAGATATTACAAACTAACTATCGTTTGAGAAACGGAATTTACGTTTGACATATGTTTAACTAGCCATTTGACACAATGTCACTCAGCTAACGAAACCTCAATGTTACCGATGTAAAGTCGAAGTTGTGCAACTCAAATCTATGGTTAACTTGTGTTTGGATAATTTTGATTTTGATCATCGTTTGAGAAACTGGCTGTAAATCAAAGTAATGAACTCCAAAAGTGGCAAATTATATTTAATGAACAAAATCTTTGCAGCTTTGTCTCCTTCCAATCTAGTTCTTAATGTGTCATAGATTAGGCCAGCACCACTAAAAAGTTGTTCTGCCTGCCTGCTGAGCCTGGTGGGTACGACAGATATTGGCAGGCAATCGATTTAAGGGATTGAAATTTTGTATTTCCATTCACTTTCTACCACAATAAGGGATCGTCTCTGATAGGAATATGTTTTTCTCTATTGTACTCATTAAGTAAACCTTTAATATATAAAAAATTGCCCAAAACTGCATGATCGTCAAATGTGGTATTTTCATTGTCATCATACTCAACCATATAGTTGATAAAGTTGTTTGGACATTAACTATTGCTAGGTTCTGCTGGTGATGCCATTCTTGTCCGTTTTTCTGGAGGAACGTCAATATTTTCATTTCTAGATTTATCTTCATCATCAACTAATTTAATTAATTCGGTTCCAGTCTTTTCCTTAATCGCTTTGTTGAAAAATTTCGTTTTATAACCAGGATCTAGATACGTAGCTATTTCAAATAAATTGTTTAATTGAAGGTCTCCAAACCTTTAATTTATTTGGTCGATGGCACATTTTATTATAGATTTAAACTTTTTATTTGTGTCTGGTTTAATGTCTTCTATTTATTAATGTAATTACTGACGAGATGCTAGTATTACTGTCACTCATATTTTGGGTAACGTCTTCAAAAGATTACAGTATAGTCAATAGTTTTTTTTAGCTGCAGCCATTCTTCAGGAGATAATTGTAAGATATTTGTTCACATGCGTACAGGCACAGTGAATCCTGTGTTTTAATCATTCATTCCATGATATAAAATGTACTATTCCACCTGTAAAAAGTAATAATAATAAATTATCAGTAATAATTTCTGATTTAGTTTAGTTTTAAACACTTAAATAAATATTGTAAGAGCATCTGAGACTTGGGGTGGTAAATGAGCTGCTGACGTTATGTCTCACAGATTTATTATCACAAACAAAGGATTCACTTATTACTATTATCACGACACAAGTACATACAATTGTTATCGGATTGCCGCTCGATCATCGACTGGCGTCGCGGGCGCACGGCGACGCGGCCGCGGGTTGTACACGCGGCCGGCCCCCTCGTCTAAAGGCCGAATATGAAAATGGGTTGCCATGCCACGTTACAATATTTAAAATAAATATCAAAAGGCATGTTTGGTTTCAGGCATTGTTTTGATTTATTAAATTGCCATCATATCTATTTTTTCTGGTAAAACTAGGAATTTATAAGTTTCAAATAAATTATTTTAAAAGCTCCCAATTATACAGTGTTTTATTTAACTGGGGGCTCTATGGAAACACCTATTTCTGTATGACATAGGAAAAAACTTTCTTCAGAGACTTATGCTTTTTTGTCAGAAAATAAAATAAGAACTTTAATTTTTTTGGTCAAGTGCGATTTTTACAGGAAACTGGTGGTTTTCGTCCAAATTTTTTTTACGCCAATCAACTCCTTTTTGTATTGGGGACAAATTATTAGACCAAAAAAAATCGTTGAATTGTTGAATCATTGAAGTGTCTCTGGATAAAAAACAAAAACATAAATTTTTACAACTTATTGCGTACTATACTCATGCACCACACCCAAAACTTCTTGGTTAAGTTGTTCCTTTCCTTTTGTATTTTATGCAATTCAGTTTGAGCAATTTGGGTATGATTAAAATGGGTCGAAATTTTTTGCATTTCGCTAATAAGTTTTTGATTTCTTCGTCACAATCTAACGTAGTTCGCACACATAGTTGTGATTGATGTACGGTGCCATTGACATCAGGTATAGCGGCGAGTCTCGTTGCTCGTTTCATATTAGATCCAGAATCGTGAATTTTCTCATTTATTACGCCCCATTCCATTAGACGACCGCTTAGCCTAGTGGGTACCCTGCCTACGGAACTGGACGTCCCGGGTTCGAATCCCAGGTCGGGTTAGTATTTATATGATGAATATTGATACTGGTACCGGGTCTTGGTTGTTATATGCATGTGGTATCTTCGCTGGTTACCCAAAATACAAGCTAATGCTTAGTTTGCGGCCTAGACGTTGTCATGTATACGTTATTATTATTCATTAACATAACATTAATTTTTTCTTGAATTAGGTCTCCTGTGTGTCTTCCGTCGAATGTGTGGCATTTTAAAATAACTTTTAGCCTTTTAAAATCTTCATTTATGCCATGCGCTGTTAGACTTAATAACGACACATTCGAACTTGGTTCGCTACAAATTTCTGTTGTAAATGAGATTTCCTCAAATTGTTTCAGAACATCTTTTTTTTTTTTTTGCTAATGTTACATATAACTCATCACAAATATATTCGGTAAAATACTATCTTCCCCTTAACTGATAATTCGGCGCAATGAAGTGCATAAGTTGTCGAAATCCAATACCTTCCACGAAATTGAAGGGAAGATCTTGCAAGGCAATCATTTCGGAAATTAATTAACCCCCGACGCAAAAAGAGGGGTGTTATAAGTTTGACGTGTGTGTATCTGTCCGTGGCATCGTAGCTCCCAAAGGGATAAACCGATTTGGATGCGGATTTTTTTATATGAAAGGTGAATTAGACGGGAGTGTTCTTAGAGACCCACCAACTTATCTGTGAACTGAAAGGTGCCGCTATCGTCGTTTCAATGTTACTAATTAATTTAATTATGCAGAGAGAGTTTAAAGCAAATAATGTAATTAGTAAAAATCGTGTTTTACAGTGATCCTACATTATTATGTAGAGATAAACTGTTTATGTTGCTAATAAGCAATGGAAATAATTTAAAGAGAAGAGAGACTTTAAATGTTCGAAAACGAAATCACGAAAACAGAAAGTGGTGTCGATTTTCGTACAAAATTTAAGTTCTGACACGTATTGACAAATATATTTAGTAGGTACGTATTAGATGTAGGGTTTGAGACAAAAAAACCTATGCTATAGAATTTATATATATATTATTGAAACCAGGTTTACAGTAATTATGATCAATAAAAGTTTTTAATAAATGTGCCCTTGTAGCATTGTCCTAGTAGAAAAGCCGTTTCCCTTCTATTCCCATACCACAGTCATCAGTATTGGAATCACTTTCAGTGTCACTGTCACTTGCCACATCTATTATAAATGGTTCATCTAAATATTGCTCATGTTTCAAAGACTCCTTCCAACCTATAATAATAATAACGTAAGTACACATGACAACAACGTCTAGGCCCCAAACTAAGCATTAGCTTGTGTTTTGGGTACCAAGCGAAGACACCACATACATATAACAACCAAGACCCGGTACCAGTATCAATATTCATCATATAAATACTGACCCGACCTGGCATTCAAATCCGGGACCTCCAGCTTTGTAGGCAGGGTCGCTACCCAGTAGGCTAAGTATTCTATGAACATGTTTACAGTGTTGTGTCCACTCGTGAACTGAAATAGCTTCAAGCGCTTCTTTGATTAGACGGAGCACCTCATCATTCTTGTGATCAATATTTACCGTAGCGATGATTCTTTTCATTGTGCTCCTTATAAGTTCGACGGGATTGAGGTCACAGTGATAAGGAGGTAAATACAAGCACCTGTGTCCATTTTCTGCTAAAATCTGTTTGATTTATATATGGGCTCAGGCTTGTTTCTTTTGATTATTTCTAACAGCTGAGCTTTAGTCAAATCTTGTCCACATTCAATGTTATTTTGTGTAAGCCATAACTGCATGTCTTTTTTTAAACTGTTTGCATTTGGAGATACATCAACACAAATTTGGTGGTAAGGGGTATTATCCATAATTATAATGGACGGTTCTCGTAGATTAGACACAAGCTTCTCAATTACCCACTTTTTAAAATTAGTACTATTCTTATCACGATAGTCACCATTTTTAGTGTTCGATTTGAATACTAAAAGTGCATTATCGACAAATCCTTTATCTCCACCCGCATGAACAATAATATATCTTTGCCCTTTTGATACAAGCTCTAATACTCCTACGCCCTCTCCTTGCCAACATTCGCCAGATGAATATGAGGAGTGAATATAACTTTCATATAAATAAATAAGAGGTCGGGGGTTGGCAGACTTATTATTTTTGACGATTTCATGCAATTACTTTGCTCTTAAAGCCGATACTTTATTACGTTCCATCAGGACCTTGCGATTATATTGAGTTTTTTTAAAACGGAACCACATCTTGTGGAGTAGCTTCCTAAGAGTTTCTCGTTGTCCCGTGTAATTTATTTCAGTCTTTAAGACGTCTAGGAGCTTTTCAATAGTAGGCACCTCTTTCTTCACTGAATAAAATTCATGGACTTTTCGCCTGATAACACCCATGTCAAAATCATCAACATGAACAAATCCACTTTTACGCGTTCTCTCTTTACCTGGTGTGTGAATTCTAGTACCAGATTCTTCAGCTCCTTGCCCCTCTTTGACGATCTTCGGAATTAGCCCTTCACTCACACCTGAAATTAAAGTTATACAGTTATAATACTTAGCTGTGTAGTTTATATTCATATTTAGAGGTTTTATTAATTATAATGCCTTTATTTGACACACCCGTACATACCCGAACTGGACTATGAAATGAAACACATGCTTATTACTTATTCACCTAAGTTTCATTTAGATAATAGATAGGTAGCAAAAACGTTTACGTTAATCAAGAAAATAAACGAGTATTTAGTGAAATACTTTTGAAATGAATTACGGTAAAACATTAAGAAGGGTACTAAATAATATTGGGTAATCCATATAATGAAAAAACTGACAATACTAACCTGTAGCGGCTGAAATTCGTTTGTAGATTTGTTTAAAAGGAATTATTGGAGCCTGTCGCCGAGCTTCTTCTTCAAAAAATGATTTCACTTTTAGAATAATATTCCGGGCGTCACTTTTTATAGCTTTCGGCATATTTAAAAACTTGGAATTCAGATATTTCGCTTTAAAACACACGAAGCACTCGAAAGTAGTGGACACTGACAATCGGATGACATTTCAACATGGCGGCCGTAGTTCCAGTTTTCGCCACTGCACAGATAAGTTGGTGGGTCTGTAGCTATGCTTGATGAAAATCAGTCCAAGATGGCCGCCGCCACAAAATGGCGGATATCATATTTTTTCACTACTCTATCAATATGGGTATCAAATGAAAGGGCTTGACTAGTAGAATACTATACACTATGACAAATTTCAAATCCAAAATGGTCGCCACAACAAAATGGCGAATTACATTTTTTTCACAAATCTCAATATGGGTAGCAAATGAAAGGGCTTGATTAGTAGAATAACGTGATTATGTACGAGGGGTTCACTTCCGCTGTCGTCGTCACGATAGGTAGTTCAGCGATAGACCAGAGCTGCGAAGTACAAGGAAACCAGTATAATAAATTAAACATTACTTTATTTAATATAGTCATGTAATCCAAAAATCGTTTATACCTATAAACTATGAGAGTGATTTCTCATTTAACACAATTTTATCATAAGAAAGTATAAAATTATAATTTTAGTGTTTAATTTCTATATATCTCCAGGTTTAAGGCAAAACCAACTATTTAGCCAAAAAAATTCAGTTTATGATTTAGAGTATGCGCGTTTGAAAAGTTTGCTATGAAAAACAAGTCCTTGGTAATTAAATAATAAACAGTTACATGTATTGGAAAGCGTTCCATGATTATTTAATTTTGAAATAGTTACCTACATGTTGAACATAAAAAATATTTTCTACGACAAATCTACAACACTGAGGTTGCCATTACTGTATTGCATCATACCCATTATTGGTGCAATTCATTTTCTAGTAATTATCCAAGCTTTAACTATTTGTTGCTGTAGTTGTTGATCATTGGGAAACTGATATATATCTATTCCAAGTATGGATTTAACAGTCTAACATTTACCCACATAGGGTTCATTAATAATTGCAATAGAAAATTGGTGTTTATCAAAATACTGTAAGAATTCATGTTGACAATTTTTAGAACGATCAACATTGCATTGAAGCACTCTAATTTTCCTTAAACTTTTATTTAGATTAATAGCCATAATCAACTTTGGAACGAACTCGTAATTTTATATATATTGCAATCGTGGACAGTGATTAGAAGTTGCTGAGTGATATGTATCAACAGTTTTGTTACATTTATTGTTATAATTTACACAATTGAAACGCTTCAGTTTATGTTCATTTCTTTTATGTGGACAGTTGTCATAAGTGTGCACATTTGACGCACAATATGAACAACATAATTGTACATTATTGCAATGAATTTTAGTGTGGCCAAATTGTAAACATTTACAACATTGTAGTAGTGGGCCAAAGTCTTCAAAATGTATTCTTTGATGGTCTAATTTTATCTTGTTGAACTGCATGAATTAACGCCAAGCACTTGGTAAAATCGGAAATACAGCATCATATAGTTCAGTATTTTTATTGCGGTGCCGTATGAATCTGAGGTTGATAAACTCATTTTCAATATTAATTTCTGGATTTCATTTTTTAATAATAGTCACAATTTCATTAGCAGAAGTATATTTATGAATACCTGTAAGTATTATCATTGGTTTAAGTTTTTTTCCCAATTTCTGCTTTAACTTCATTGGTAGGAAAGTTGAGCTTCCGCATGGCGTCATCTCTATGATCGCTGTGTTCAAATTCTACTTTAATTTTATTTTAGGAAAGCCCATGAACATGTACAAGAGCATAAATATGTATTTTTAAAGGAAATACTCTTACGCCTGACTTCTAACATTTGTTGTTTAGTAATTTTGGACGTTGTATTTTTCATTGAGACAATAATAGATGGTCGATTTTGTTTTAAATCAGATTATTTATCAGCATTTTTACAAGTAGAAGAGCGGGCAGCATCAGCATAAGTAAATGTATTATCATTTCAAGTCACAGGAATTCATTCTTCTTCTTCAGGAATGCATTCTTGAACAAAGATAACTCCTCACAAACAGTATCTTTAACAATTTGTTTGACGGTATGAATTATATAATAATAATATTTATTTATTAGCAAGGAAATTTGTAACAAGAATAGAACAAAAATGTTTACAAAGTACAAGTATATGCCAATATTAGACACTGATTGTTTTCTATAATTACAAGTAGGTATATAATGCTACAAAATAACATATACATTTGGGATCCCTGTCTCCTAAACTCGGTAAGACTAGGTAAACCTGTGCTATAGGAGACAGTTCTTCCTCAAATACGTGAATTAAATTAAAGAAAGGTCTAAATATTTTCCAATGTTTTCAATAGAATCTATCTTCATTTGACGTTTTTCACCTTTGCAAGTAATTCAACTTTCATTTCCTTAACAACAAATACAATTTCTTTTGAAGAAAGCCAATCTTGATGGCTTGTTTTCGCCAATTTGTGACCGACAATCGTTCTTGACGTCTAGAATGATAGCTGGCATTGTCCATCATAATGACAGTATTAGTTTCAACTTTTGTTAAAATATCCTTAAACCATTTTTCAAAGCTTCCGGCGTTCATTGTATCATGGTAATCTCCTGTTGCCTTATTTCCAAACACCTACTGACCACCGGGAAAGAAATCTTTGGTGCTCGCAACGTGTACCACAATCAGTCGATTACCTTTTGATGTAGGATTTTCGGCTCCTGTTGACAAGCCTTCTAAAAAGGCTTGTTTCACAGTTTTTCCTGTTGTTTCCGAAGCTTTACTAACAGTGCGACCTGGAAAATAGATTATTACACTTAAGTGTATCTATTTAAATATTGATATCTATAATAAAACCAAAATTCACAAGCAACCTCTACAACTGGATTTGTTCCTAACCGGACTTGGAAATTAACCCAGGGACGGTGGGCTGTTATGGAAGCTTTATTATGACAGACGTGTACCCTTTTAATTGAAGGGAGGGTTGGGGGTTGGAACGATTATTGTGTGCAAATTCTCTCGCATATTAAATTTTACCTTTATAACACTTTAAATACATAAAACTCACCTGCATTAATCCAAGTTTCATGCAAATAATATATTGGTCGTCCTTCATCTCTGAACTTCTTAATTTTTTTGAGGTACTTAATTCGCCACAAAAATATGTCGTGCCTTTCTATTAAAGCGCTATTTCTTTTCTTTGTTATATATTTAAACTTCATGTGTTTCAACAGGAGCCAAAGCGATGTGCAGCTAAAATTGGGTAACATTCTCGTTATAATTAACATAATGTAATGTTTTGTTTAATATTGGCATCTCACCCTTTAAATAAAATTCATGTACTTTTTTTCTTATACACGATTTATTAAAATTGTCGACACTTTCGACCAAGCTGCGACGTTTTTTTGACAGAGCAGGCGGTTTACAGCATCAAATTTTTTATATTCTTTTAAAACGCGATATACAGTTGTGTTGCCAATGCCTAAAATATCAGCCGTCTTTTTTTTCAGCTCTGCTTTCGACTGATATTTGGCACTATATAGGCTAAGTTTTTTGCACGTACTTTTAGAAGTTTATAATAAAGTTTATAATTTTTTTTTTTTGTTTTCCGTAATGTGCGATATTTTTCGCTTCTTACGTGATGACCAGTGTTATCAGATTTTTTCGCGTAAATCGGGATTAGTATGTGAAAATATAAAAAAATGCGGGATTTCGTTGAAGAATTCGGGACAAAAGAAATAATTACGAACCATTTATTATTTACTTATTAGTTTTATAATCACCCTAATAAATATGACAATAAATTCTTTTGTTACAAAAAACACATATTAGTACATGCATATAGTGTATCACACAAATTAATAAAAAGTAATGAACCTAATATTTTTATGCTGTTTTATATTTTCCAGATGTAATATACTTGTAATATACCTTTTGTGCCTTTAAAAAAAGCTATGAAAGTCCATTCATGACTCGAAATCAAAATTGAATTGCACAAAACTTGCAATTCTAATAGAATGCTGAATCATTTAATAATTCAACAATTTTCATATTATGTTTCGATTCAGTTTACGTTGTATTCATTGAGTAGACCAGTTGTAAACAACTATACTCTAAATACCTATGTTATCGTTCTAAAAGCACCTTTATTTTTCGACGTAGTCCCCATTGAACTGTATGCACTTAGTTTAATTTATAAAATTTAAATTGATTTTAGCTGCGCCTATTAGCGTATTTTTCTTGGGCCGAAATTCTGGCGGACAATCACGCTGTTGTTTGACTGTTAGAAAATAGTATGCTTGTGGGTATTCTGGATCTGTTGATAAAAACCGCCTCTATAACTGGGATGATTTCTCATATAATGACGTCGCATGTTCCTGTTCTTTATATAAACCCTACACAATACACGCTGAAATCCCTCTTTGTTATATGTTTGTTGTGAGGTCGTCGTAGCTTTAGCAGTACTTGCATTGTCTGTTGTTTTATTGGTGAAGACACTATTTTTGGTATTTGGAGACGTTTGTGAAGATGACGATGCTAACTTTGATGATGAAGAAGTTGAGGATGAAGTGGTAGTGGATGTACTGGCTCTAACTTTTGTAGATGATGATGAAGACATTGGAGACAGCAACTCTGGTAATGGCTTGAATAATCCTTGGTCTATTGCTTCTAATGGTGCTTTTGGTAGGTGTGCATATTGGTCTTGGTTTTCTTGCTCGCTTCTTTTGGAATCTAATTCTAAAGCCATTGTAATTATATTATTGGCGTACCTTTTGTTTGGGACCGAATCTTTACTATATATTTGTGATCTAATTTTGTCTGTTGGTGTTATTATTTCTTGCTTTAAATCCATTTTGATATTTATGTTATTGTCTATATAAATAAATATAAATATTTGATATTTATATTTGTTGTCTAATTTTATGCTGTCATGGAATGATACACATACGTCTTTCCATAATAACCAATTTAAATTTTTCTTTCTTTCTAATTATCCAGTATTGTGAGTATTGAGTTATCACCCAAGTACATACTTTTTAGTGTATATGGTCTTTATATGGTTTTGTGTTTTTATATTTTATTTATGTTTGATTATGTTTCAGGAAGTACCTATTTGATTTGAACTTTGTAAGTCGAATATGGGTATGCTTATTGTATGTATATTTGAGTTTTGGAGTGTTTGCTTTTGGAGGCATGGAACTGTTTGTGTTGAGAATGATGTTTGACTGGTTGGTTGGTTGGTTCCTTCTTTACATAATGTGCTTTTGTGTTGACCTTGTAACTTATTCTTGGGGTGCTTTTCCTGGGAGTTTTCTGTTATTTGCGTGATGTGTTTGGTGTCTTGGGACTCACTATTGCGGTGTTGTTCCGGGGGGTTTTTGCGCTGTTTGATGTTTTCATCTGATTTCATGTATGGGTTTGGTTTCGAGGCTTTACTTCAATAGTTGAACTGTTTGTATTGAAAGTGGTGTTTTGTTGATTGCTTCTTTATTTGCTTGATGTGTTTTTGGGTCAATCTTGTTGTCACGTTAAGAATAGAAAATAAAGAAAGACTCAGGGGTTGTGACATAAAAAAAGAGATAAGTAAAAAATGAGACGGAAGTTAGGTCAGTCATTTACTATAATTTTCTAGAAACAGACAGAATTGAAAGTTATTATGTTAAGTTATAGTTGAAAGTTATACAGAAGAAAGAATATTCGGAACACTCGATTTGCATGTGTAGCTAAACAGTATACATTAGTAAATTATAAACAGTAAATATTAATTACGACCTCTTAAAACACGGTTTATCTTAATAGCAGTTGGTTTTCCTCTTAAACTTTAATCTCTTTTTCATCATTGGAACAGAACAGTGATTGTCGGACCGACCCATACTGTATCACTATATCATGGGGACCGCTTTGTCTTTTAGTGCAGAAACTTCTCAGGACGCAATTCCGTTCGCTTTTCTTGATCAACTCAACCAGGTATAAATTCAGGGTCCAGATGCGACATCATTATGACAAAATGTTCAAGCCACTTTCAAGCAGTATCTATTAATATTTGCATGTTACAAATTTACACCTAAATACTTTTATTTCAGCTTACATAATAAAATTCCTTTAAAACAATTAATTTTGGTCTTTTATCCGATCCCTTTTTTTCTCACCCCGACAGCTGTCAAACCCCTTCAATTTTTCCCATTCTAATTTTAAAATTCCAGACAATAATCAGCTACTCTACAGAGGTCGAACAGCCCGTACATATACAGTAAACAAAGAGAACAAAAACAGGAACACGTACAGGAGTAGTGTGACATTATTCCCAAAAACCCCGAAAAAAAAATTGATTCCTAAAAAGAATTTTTTTTCTAGAGTTCTGCAACCTTCACATTCAGACTTCTTAAATTATCCTTCCTCAAACATTTCAGTCATACATCTCACTTTCAAAGAGTGTCGTATGGTTCACATTCAATGACGCATACTCCTAAGGTTGAGAACGTGTTAGAATGATATAGGCTTATTTAACGAGTCATCAACCGCTCGGACAGAAGGCTTATTTTAAGAGTTGTCAGCCGCTCATTCAGATATCCCTTTCTTACTTCCATATTGTTCTTTCCAGGTTAGCCCAGAGTTCTTAAAAAAAAAAAAATACGAAGTAAGAATCTATTAGAGTAAGATCCCCCCATAACCAGTACATCTTATACATGTTATCCACCGACTTGTATCTAACGCCCCTCTACAAATAACTAAATTTCGAAATAAGATTATACTTCGATCAACTCTTCTAATGTGGAATCAGTTTGACATTTGATAAAAGTGGCGCAATATATTGAAAACGGATTCACCATTCCCAGAATTCGCATATTTATATACAACAACCTTTTAAGTAGTCATCAATCATTATCAATCAATTGTCTCTGTTAATTAAATGGGTCGTTAGAGTAGTAGCAAGATAAATCTGTATAATATATGTCTATATATTATAAACAATATTTAAGTATGTATATCAGTTGTCTGGCACCCATAATACAAGCTTTGCATAGTTTGAGATTAGATGGCGCAGTGTGGGATGTCGCAAGTATCATTATTGAGTATTATTATATAGTGAGTTTAGTAATCAAATGGTATACATATTAAACGTATTCGCTATTCATTAACCATATTTGGTCAGATTGAAAGTCACGACCCATTTAATTAACAGAGACAATTGATTGAAATGATTGATGACTAGTTAAAAGGTTAATGCTCGGACTAGGTTATTTCCATTATTAAATAATTTTGACATAGCGAAATGAAAACTTTATTGAAAGAATTGCAAAATAAAACTCCATGAGAACCTTGTAAGCCTTTTATTGAGTATCGTGTAGTACTCTTAAATTTGGTATAACAGTGGTCCTGCAGTGGGTTTACGCCTTCAATTTCAACATCTACATTTTCATCCGTGCTAGAATCTTCGTCAGAAGAGTCGGACGTATCGCCAGTAACATTAATTATCAGTTCCTCCATTTCCATATCCAGCAGCCTGTCTGATTGATAATACTTGTCTTCTATTTTCTCTACATGCAAACATACATTTATCCATTCTTCCGTTGAGACTGTACTGAAAGCTGCTTCAGTTAATGACGCTATTTCGCCAGGAGCTTGATCAATATTTTTCACAATCGCCCAAATTTTTTCAATACGGTTCAGATCGCAGTGATACGGCGGTAAACGCAGTACCTTATGTCCATGTTCATTCAACAATTGTTCTACTTCATACTGTGGGTCTCCTTTGCGCCTTTTGACTAAGTCGTATAGTTGCGCTTTTGTCCAACAATCATCGACTTCAATGCCATTTTTTATAAGCCAGTCTTTGAGGTCTGCTTTTTTGTTACCCATTGGGCCTTGTCAATTTGCGTTCTGTTAGAACTTTTCGTTTAGACTGACACTTTTTGTATTTGAAGCCCATAGTCTTTAAAATAGACCTTAACGATGTTCTACCATATTTGAAATTAATATCTGCTTTTAATTGCAACCAAAGTTTATTTATGGTAGGAATCTCCTTCTTCACTATGTAAAACGAATGTATTATATGCCTTATAGCGCACTTATCAAAGTTGTCTAATTCAGCAATTTTTTTCTTTCGATTCCTGTTTTTGTCCGGGCTCACAATTTTTGAAGATGAAGCTGCTGCCACAATACCCTCTTGAGTTATTTTGGTGACCGCGCGTTCGGAAACACCTAAAACAAAAACAATAAATTATATACATTCCTACATTTTATCACATATATTTATTATTATTCATAATCGAATGTGGGTAATTTCAATGTAATGGCAACTCTAAAATTGCCTGTTAAATAAGCGACGCAGGCTCTTACTTTAGAAAATGGCACCACAGGCCCGTTATTGTGTCGTTCTTCTTCACAAGCACGTTTCACCTTTAAGATAACATCCCTGCCAGCACTTCTAATCACTTTTGGCATGATGATGGCTATTATTTACTTCCAAAATGAATAAAAACATGGAACACAATACACCTTCTTGAACACCTGACATAAACAGCAAGATGGTGGCTCCCAATTAGTTCTGATTTCGACCGCGCGCAGACTTATCTTGCTACTACTCTACCTTCAATCTCACCGAATATGGATAATGTGTAGGGAACAGGTTAATAATCTATTATTTCCATAGATATGTGACATAAAAACAAGAAAATAAAAAAGAAACAATGGCATTTCTGTGCATCCCTCAACGTGGTCAGTTTATAAAGCGCCCTGGTAAGGCAACTTTTTTGATACTTTATCTTAATTGACATGTATCAGTGCCCTTTTTGGGGCCAAAGCGCTAATATTTTTGATTATAATTTATGTGTCATCGCCATAAAAAATAAGAATTACTTTATAGTCCGATAAATTTAAGCTGCCGAGTCTTAAGTTGTTGTGAGAAGGACGAGGTGTTATTATCGGCCAATCGGCGTATTTTCTATGAAAATACGACTAATTTAAAACGTTAAGATTGGCCAATAATAATCCCTTTGTTTCCGCAACGATACAGTAGCCGAGTTGTTTTCGTTTGCCATATTCTACTGTAATGTAAGTTAAGTTTTTTTAAAATATGTGTTCAATTCTTAATAATTAGGTACTATTGATACTCAATTTTTAATTTTTGTAGATATAGGCTATCTAATTTTATTAAAGTGTATTTAATTAATTATTTTCAATATGATTATAACGTTTGTAAAGTTACAAATTTTGTAAATTTGTAAATGTACATAGAAATTGCTATCTTCTACTATAATGTCAGTTAAGTTTAGTTTTTAAAATTATTTGTTAAATTCTTAATAATTACTACTGATAGGTACCTACTCAGTTTTTTTAATTTTTTCAGCTAAAGGCTATCCAACTTTTTAAAAGTGTACTTTCATTAATTATTTTCAATATGATTGTAACGTTTGCAAAGTGCTGCAAATTCTGTAAATATACATAAAATTTCTCATTTTGATCATATTCTTAATAAATAATTTTAAACTAACAGTTATTGGACTTTTATTATAATTTAAAAAAGTATTTGTCAAAATACGGCCCTGGTGAACAACAACAAAATTGCAATCGCCTATCTTCGGATGCGTTCGGCCATTCTCGTTTGCATTCCGTGCGCCGTACAATATATAGGGAGGGATCTTCGCATCTACTACCTAGGTACATATACGTCAGTGAATATGATAATAATTATATGCGCTGGAGTACAAAATTGACAACAGCTTCTATTTTCCACTGGGACGAGATATGGCTGTGGTGTCAATTCTGGATATAGAGTTAGTGCTGCCTAAACCAAGCTTAACGGGCAAGACAAAGTGCCATATATTATTTTCCCGAAAAGGTAACTTCTGAAAATACAAAAGAAAATTTCAATTACAAACAACAAAAACTTATATGTATAAAACTGGTACATAATCATTATTGTCACTTTAACATAAAGTCTCGCAGCTTTTCAAATGCTCGCTGAGGCAGAGACTTTGTTAAAATCTCTGCCAACTGTTCACTAAACTTACTCGATATCTACAATACCTTGTGAAATCTTTTCTTTGACGAAAGCGAATAGCAGACTGATTGTTTTCATATATAAGAACAATTAGATAAAAGTATAATTGTTCTTCTATTTTATTTATTTTAAGTTCTATTAAAAGGTTTCTTAACCAACACGCTTCATTGATGCAGCAACTGAGAGCGACATATTCCGCCTCACGAAGATAAAACAACCGTAGTTTGATTTATAGACCATCATGACACTAATTTTCCATAAACTTCAAAACAGAAATAGTTTGTAGATTTTCTGTCTATAGGTTGCTGCCCCAATCCGCATCAGCGTAGCCCGCTAAAAAGTAATCACTTTTGTCCTTATTATATATAAACTTTTTGAATTTAAAAAAATACCAATCATTACCAGTTTTAAATACAACCATGCAGTTTACAAATCAAAGTTAGCGCGCTTACGACCCTAATACGGACATAGCAGCGATGTGTGCGTGACGTCACTCGGTGCCAGCGGGCAGCAGCCCTCCGTGGCCATTCATATAAACCAAACTCAGCCAAGTCACGAGTGATTTATTGTAAGGTGAACGGAATTCATTATTTTGAATTAACACACAATAAATAATATTACGGGGACAATTAAAGTGAAAAATGGAAAACAGATTTGTCCGTGGTCAGTCGGACAATTTACCCAAAATCGACGAAGACGGTAGATATATGTATGCGTTCAATAAGGTTGTATATTTGTTACCATTTTTCTCAACAACCATTTGACCGATTCTGTTGCAATGTTTTGTAGTTATTCTTACGTGTATAGGTGACAATGGCAGGTTTTTAAACGCTAAAAAGTATTTGAGGGCGCCGTAGTAACTATGTTTCTCTAAAACAGCTAGGATTTTGATGTAATTTTTTCCGTAATACAGATTCTTAAATATGATTTGCGTTGTAGTTGATTTATTTTTTCTAAAACGGGTGGGCCGATTTTAATCCAGTTTTGATATATATTACCTTGACTTAGACATGTTTTACAGTTAAAGGCCACCAGAGGGCGCTGCAAAAGATGTGTTTGTTTAATACTGTTGGTCCAATTTTGATAGGTTTTTTTTTTTGTTTTACATGGGTATCACTTCAGACTAGAACCTTAGACATGTGTTACGATTATAGGCCACCAAAGGACGCTGTCGCAAATGTTTTCCTCTAATTCTGTTGTCCTAATTTAGTTGCGATTTTTCCCATTATATATATATCACTTCAAATTAGTCTACGGTGACAAGCCGCCAAATATGGCTATATATGGCGTAGTATAGTATAGGCCTATTGTTGACAATTGTTGTATTCCATGGAACTAATAAGTACTTCAGAGCATTTCTTTCATTGAATTTTTTTAGAAATTCTGTCATGAATAATTGTGTATGATACACGTATTTATACTAGTGGTCGCCTCCGTCCGCATCCGTGCTTTGAAAGGGGTACAAAGTTTCCTCGTCATGTATTAGTACCTATATAGATTATCAAATCTAGTTTGATCTCCTGTTAAAGTAACAGATTTTTCGAAAATGTGAATATGCAGTTTTTGTTTCCTCAAAAAATCGAGCTCATGATTCCTTTGAACACTTTTCGTTATTTCTCATTGTTAAGGATTTGGCCATCCCCATCCCAACAATTCACTCTATATATAGATTTTAGCTTTCTGCGCTCCTCCTCCACATAAACTTTAAGTATGCCAAATCTCACACTCCTCCGTGGGCGTAGTATGCTTAAAAAGGGGTCTAAAGCTTTTGCTTCACGTATTTATATATAGATTGATCATTTAACAAAGTGAACTTTTAAATTGATATTATTTTTTTGACAGACGTAGCGTTTTATATGCTGGTTGTATTTTTAAAAATATACCTACACTATTTTGTTAGGTTTTAAAATAAAATTAGAGCTTGAAAATACAATAAAAAATTGCTCAAGGTTTATTTTCAATTCTACCAACTTGTGGGACAATTCATAAATTTTTGTAATGTATTTTAAATTTAAAATACTTAAAATGTTTTAAGTTTATAATTAACTAGCGACCGCCCGCAGCTTCGCTTGCGTAGACTACACATTCCTGTTTTAGGTAGTATTAACATTTGAAATAGTTTATACGTACTTTTTGCTGAAACTAATATTGGGTACACCTATTCAAACTTTCAATCTTCACTCTCCCCACTCCTTTAAGAAACCCGATACTCCCATACTTTTCACCTCCCGTTTCCCGCCCTTAAAATGTGAAAATCCAAAAACCCTAAAACACGTCATTATTTATTTATGTTAAAATTTTTATGTTTCTAACTTTAAAAATTAAAGACTCTCATACAAAGCCCTCCATCTCTCTCTCCTTAAATTTGAAATTTCCAAATATTCCTTTCTTAAAAATTAATACTCACTTTATAAAATAAACCACAGTTTCAAATTTTGGCTTCCTAGACTTAGTAGTTTTGGCTTCATCTACGTTGATAGATCAGTGAGGACAAACGACAGACAGCCACAAAAAGTAGCTGATGTCACTCTTGACAACCTTCTTTCACGTCTGCAAAGTCTCATTAAAATCTCTTCAGCCGTTCTGGAGATTAGTTCGAATAGACACATAGACGTACAGACAGGTAGGCGAACAAAAAGTAGCGTATGTCACTTTTAAACACCTCCTTTTCATATCCATGAAATTTCATTAAAATCGGTTAAGCCGTTTTGGAGATTAGCTCGAACAGACAGATGGACGTACATACAGACATACAAAAAGTAGTGTATGTCACTTTTAACCACTTTCTTTCCATATCTGTGAAGTTTCATCAAAATCAGTATAGCCATTTTGGAGATTTGCTCGAATAGACAGACAGACAGATAGTATTATTTTATACATATAGCCTATAGCCTTCCTCAATAAATAAACTATCCAACACAAAAAGAATTTTTCAATTCGAACCAGTAGTTCCTGAGATTTGCGCGTTCAAACAAACAAACAAACAAACAAACAAACAAACTCTTCAGCTTTATAATATTAGTATAGATTGAAAGCGTTCCACTTCTGTTATATGATACAATTCTCCTGCATTGGGAAGATTAAAAAGGCCTATGAATGAAATACAGAAAAATAATGTTTAATAATTTTATTATTATTACAACAAGAGCAACAAATAACAAGTCCTTAAAATCTAATAGTTTGGTTCTAAATCACAATAAAATTAAACAGGACTATAGAAAAAATAACAAAATCACCCTTCCAAAATTCCAACAAACATACTACGTTTATGAAGTTGCAAATGGATATATTATCAATTTTTTGGCTATTTGATTAAAATTATATTTCTACTAACTTTAAATGAAAAACCTCTCGGTCGTTTACGTTACAATTGCATCCCTTTTATAGTTCCAATCAACCTTTATGGCGGATGTGAACATAGGCACAAGTCGCGTCGCAGTAACCAATTTTAGGTGTAGCGGGACGCAGTGGAGCGAGGGGCCTAAGACTGAACCTGCGCAAGCATGCATAAGGCGTTGTATTCCGATCCGCCATAAAGTTTGACTGGAACTATAATGTTTAGAAGGTAATTATTTACGAAACTGAAAGGTGCACAGGTGAAATTACAATTTCGCTTGGCGTGTCTCCTCTTATTTAACTTCGGATATCAATTACATATAAATTAGCATCTTATATCATTGGTCCCACATACCATATAACACTTTAAATCACAAATCCTTAAATTAATTAATAACCCATTGATACCTAAAATATTTGATCATTAAAATAAAATATGAATTTGAAACAATTAATAGGACCTTCATCACGAAATGAGATCTTTAAATGGATAAGTAATAAATTATAACACCTCGTTTCCACCAAGTATAATACACTGTATTATACTGTCATATCCATACTGTATCACTGTATCATACAGTGTATTATACTGTCATATCCATACTGTATCACTGTATCATACAGTGTATTATACTGTCATATCCATACTGTATCACTGTATCATACAGTGTATTATACTTGGTGGAAACGAGGTGTAACGGGTAGCATATTTTAGCCCAAGTACAATTACTAAAATTACATTTACAGAAATAACATTTGCGATTTATCAAAATATTTAAGCCAATATCTAATCTATCACTTGGTAAATAATATAAATTATATATATAGCTTTTGAAATTTTTACCATTCCTGCAAACATCAATTGGTCTGATAAGATTAGAACAAGATATTGATTTTGGTCTTAGATTAGAGTCAATAGATGGCGGTCGTTACAGTCCGCCAACCCGCATTGGAGCAGCGTGGTGGATTTAAGCTTCAAGGCCCCCTCGTCTTTAGAGGAGGACTAAGCCCCTGCAGTGGGGTATAAAAGAGGGCTGATGGAATGGAATACTCAAATCAAAGGCTATTTTTGATCATTTCCTTATTATGTAAAGTTCTGAATTTGTGGTTATCATTCAAATAAGTAGTAATGAACTCTGGTGGGTCACGAGCTAAGAAAATTTCCATACTCATATACCTGGCCGCTGTCAGACGTTTTCTTTCTGCGCTCGAGCGGCATAGATTTTTGTGTGCGTGCGCGCAGAAACTTGCTACCGTTTTCTCAACCAATTTGAGCGAGACGCGTTGCTTCACGTCGTCTTCTAAAGGAGGCTGTATATAAAGTTTCAGTTTAATGATCTTGAATAGTAGGCATAAGACAAAAGTAGGTAAATGGTAATAACATAGATTAAACAAAGACAGAAGGGTTCAAATTTTGTAACCAGATAGTTCATTCAAAAATTATTTTTAATATTAAAAAAAATTACTGAAATGTCCATTTCTGATAATATAATTACATGGAAAAGTTAAAGTTTAAATAATTATGTATTTTATTTATCACTAGCGACACGCCCCGGCTTCGCGCGGGTAGCAGAACATATAAGCCGTAGTGTTTTTTCTGTCGTAGTGTCCTATCAGCTTGTTGCGTCGAACAGTGGATTAGATTTAATTAGATTTAAATGTAGCGTAAATTCATCCTACTTGGAGTATTTTTAAAGTATTTTATTTCTAATTCTGTAAATATTTGAAAAAGTAAATAATATATACATAAAAGCAAACTAAAATATTCCTTTATATACAACATTGATAACTTCTACCTAACCACACGCGTCGTCACATCGGTATGGGCACGACGCCCGGCGCGGCGCTCGGAGATAGTTTTTATTTCGCGATAATTCCTAAAGGGTAATCATAATCTGCATGAAATGCTGAAGATAAATAACGTATTTAATTTGATAAGGATTAATACTGAATCCGTATAAAGTGCTTTCCAATCACCTCATCATATAACCCCATTTTTTTAAACATAAAAATAAGTACAGTAAACTATCCATAAAAGATAAACATATGCCATTGTGAACTTTTCTTTAGTCCTACAAAAGAGAAACAATTCCTCTATACATTATTTTGTTATATCTCAAAGATTAGGCAGCGTTTTTGATGAAAGCTCCCAGTCGGCTTGATTTTTTCCGACTTCTTCGACAATAATCGTCATATTTCAACTAAATTCCATAAAACATTAATAAATTATACACGTAAAACTTCCTCTTGAATAACTCCGTCCATTGGTGTTAACCATATGCCAATCCGTTTGGTAGTTTTTGAGTTTATCGCGTTCAGACAGATAGACAGACAGACGCGGCGGGAGACTTCATTTTATAATATGTATTGATAGCCCGCTGCAATGTCTATGTAAATATTATATACTCGTAGTAAATATTATCTGACTGCTTGTTTTTCATCTGCACTTACGGCGTATTTGTACCTGTTAAGGGACCTACGAAAAAGTATGGACCCGTATCTATTTTATACACAATATCCGGTTTTTTGAAACTGCCTAGCGAAAGTAATGTTAATAAAATTTACAATTATAAATTTTCGAAATCAGATTATAGTGTCAGTGTCCCTCACGCCGGCGGCGGCACTTGATAGACATCGGCCGTCGAGAGTTTGCGTTCTTGACACATGAGATTTATAGCTATAACATGTTTGTTGTGAGTTGACGTAATAATATAATTTTTAATTTGATTTTGTGTCATTCGTGCATGCAACGATAATAATATTTGAAAATGGAAATCGTCCGACGACGGTACAAATTCACATCAACCATCCGATTAGTATGGCGATTACGACCTGTCATAGGAACGCAAACTCTCGACGGCCGATGTATAATCATAAATATTGCCAAAAAATGTCTATTTAAAAAAGTCAATGAATTATTCCTACAATTTTTTTCATTTGTTTTTCTCCATTAAAGTCTCTCAAAAAAGGAACTTTGTATATCAGTCCATGAAAGATACCTCGAAAAATACCCCAGCTATGTAGTATTAAATTGAAGTAGAATAGAATTGTGTACTTACTTATGCAGCCAAATTGGTTTTTTTTGTGAATTTTTTTCAAAAGTACAAGCATTGTTATGTAGATTAGACATACATCTTAATACAAGGCTTTTCAAGGCAAACTCAATGAGCTGTTTAAAAAGAATTAGTCATACCAATCAGTATAAATGATTAACATCGTGACAAGGCTATTGCAATAAATACTAGACAGTTGAGATGTCATTTAAATTGAGTGTACAAAATAAAAAACATAATTACCGAAAATCGAATCCATTGCCAGATTTGAAAGCGCGATATTTCAGCGGTAGCGGAATCCTCGACACTGCCGCTGTAGAAAAAATGCCCAGTTCCGGCCAACCAATGGTAAATGAAAAGTATAGCGACCGCAACGTTGTGCCGAAGTCCGTCCATAGTTACTCCACCGCTAGGGATTTCAAGTAAATCTGCCTCAGATATTTTTATATCGAGTTTTTTTGATATTTGATTCGGCGTCGTGCTATATTTTTTCCAGAGCTAGAAGAAAAAAACTTACTTGAGGCTTTCTGTTTCGACATTGAAACTGTTGATTAAACCTCAAAGGCAACAAAAAACACAATACATCCAATTTTGTGGTAGCGCGTAAAATTACTCAATCAGTTCAAAGTACATGACTGTAATGAGAAAAAACCAGGTTTAAAACAGGCACTTTTCGATAGCAGAAACTAAAATTTAAAACTTAAAAAATGGCTGTTTTTTGGTAATTATTTTTTTCTTTTTTCATTAAAATACGGGCAAACGTTCAATCATACTTAAGTCGGATTTGCGTATCTAGGGAAGGTATATTATATTCGTTCCCTAGATACGCGAATCACGAAAAAATTAACTTTTAGGAAGGTTTTTTTCCCGCTGAGAAATTAAACTAAAAGATTTAATGTAGCTGTAAAAAAAATACTTCTATTTGCGTGTAGAAAAAAAAAATATGGGAAGTATCAGATTAATGTTTATTCATTAAAGTTCACATAACCTGATATTTTGGTATTTATAATAGGTATTTACAAAATAAATGTCCGATCAAACTGTCAAACAATTTAAAAAAAATGGATATCACAAAATAGAATAAATAAAAAAATGAAAAACTGACCTCGTTCAAGTGGGGTGTTATACGAGAGTCATATACCAAAAATCCGTCAACGCCTATGTCTATTTCTTTTAGTTTTGCTTCTAGGACTTTATTTATTATGTCATTTGATCTGCGAAAACGAAGTTATAAGAAGTTATTTAAAAATATAAAAAAATAAAAATAGTATAGCTTATATAAATCATACCTACATGTGGTAACTTAATATCGTTAGGACAATTCGGTAAGACCATTTTTTCTAACAGGCTGTTTTTTAGGTTTTCTATCGAAAATACGGTTCAAAATGAAAAACTAATTTTCTTTTAATTAAAAAAAAAACTATTTTTATTATTATTTAACCCATTGAATGCCAAAATATTTTGGCGGCCAAAGTTGGTGGCCACTATACATTCGTCATTTTACGTATATATACGTACATGGCACCAGTGAAAATATTGGTACCCTGGGTGCTAACTACGTTTAAATACGTATACGTATAATTCCGTACATGCGGCACCCCAGATATAACCAATCATCGTGTGTGCCAACATACGTATAAATACGTTCGTTCTTCAAACTCCGATGCCCTTCTCCGCGCCCCCGCCATCTTGCGGGCTCGTTCGCGCTCGCTTGTTTTGTCGCACGCGCCGCGTCAGTACTGCGGAAGCTATCAAAGGCGACGACGCGTCATCGGTCACGATGTCTCGTAAATCTCAACGGCCACAACATCCTGTTCGTGACGAGCAAATTGAGGAATTACTGTTATCGGATTCTGAGGACGGTGATTTTTCTTCTGGTTCCGGCGAAGAATATCGCCCAGAAAATGAGACTTCATCTTCGTCAAGCTCCAACGATGAAAACGTACCTGTGGCAGATCAACCGTCATCTGATGGAAATCCTGAATATCAGTGGACACATGGATCTTCAAGACCTCGTCAGTTTCCATTTTTAGGAGAGTCAGACTCGAACTTCACGCCTGCATCATTAGCGGATTTATTTTTCTCTGAAGAGTTTATCAAAACTTTGGTTGATGCTACTAATGAGTATGCTAACCGCACTGCTGGGCCATTGCAAAAACATTCGCGATTCAAATATTGGAAAGATACCAATCCTCACGAATTGAGCAAGTTTATTGGAATGATTCTTTCTATGGGTATTTGTCATTTACCTACCTACTGTTTTTCACTACTGGCGTTTGGATAAATTATACAACTTGCCATTATTTCGATCTCTCATGAGTAGAAACAGATTTCAATTGTTGCTACGAAATTTTCACTTTTCTAAAGATAACGAGGAAAACAAGAACAATCGCCTCCATAAAATAAACCCTATCTTGGAAAAATTCAATACATTTATGTCGGAAATATATTATCCTGAGAGAGGTCTTAGCATAGATGAATCCATGGTATTATGGAGGGGGCGCTTGATGTTCAGGCAGTACATAAAAACAAAAAACACAAATATGGAATCAAGCTTTACGAATTATGCGAGTCCTCTGGTTTAGTAATGAAAATTCGTGTCTATAAGGGCAAGAGCGAAAAACCACCACCAGGAACATTGCACAGTACAGAGGTTGTTCTTGATCTTCTCGATGGGTATGTAGACAAAGGCCATATTGTTTACGCAGATAATTTTTACAATTCTGTAGATTTGACCAGAATTCTCGGACAAAAAAAGACGTATGTGTGTGGTACTTTACGAAGTAACCGTAAAGGAAATCCGTCGGCCGTGATTACAGCAAAACTGAAAAAAGGTGACCTGGCTTTACAATCGTGTGACGACATAACTGTATGCAAGTGGAAGGACAAACGCGACGTTTTGGTAATTTCAAACAAACATAAGCTAGAACTGATAAACGTAAGAAATAAGAATGGAAAAGTTTCGCTTAAGCCTAACATAGTCGCTGATTATAATTTAGGCATGTCTGGAGTCGACCGGGGTGACCAAATGGTCTCTTATTATTCCTGCCTAAGAAAGTCATTGCGGTGGCATAAAAAGTTAGCTCTGCACATTTTTGATGTTTACGTGCAAAATGCGTATAGACTTTTTCGTAAACAACATCGCACTTCTAAGATGAAATTACTAAAATTTCGCGAAGAATTCATTACACATTTACTTGGAATGTCGAACACTAATACACAGACTCCGTCTTCACCAGCGCCCACAACATCACAACTGAACTTACCAGCAAATCGAATGCCTAGGGTTTCTCCAAACAATTTCCACTACTTGGAAAAGATTCCTCCCACCGAAAAAAAGAAGATCCCTGGAAAACCGTGTAGGGTTTGCACTAAAGAAAAAAAACGCAAAGAAAGCTCTTACTTTTGCCCTGTGTGCGCAGAAAAGCCAGCCTTATGCGTTGTCAATTGCTTCAAAATATATCACACAGATCCTAGATTTATGTCATAGGCGGACTTTATATATTTTTTTTATTATTTGAAATTGTATTTTAGTAATTCGAATGCCAAAATTGCAAATGGCTGTTAAAAATACTACTTTGATTTTTTTGTAGTTAGGTAGGTACTTTTTTTCAAAAATTCATGAAAATTGACTCTAGTCAATAAAGTTACTTTTTTATGAATGCGTGTTTTATTTGAGGTACCAACGTACAAAGAAATGTTCATTTGAGGAGGCTAGCTAACACAGTTTTCATACAAACTGTCACAGAAATCCTACGGACATATCCGTAGTCGGCCTCCTGCAAAGCGGTCGACTACGTATATATACGTATTAAGCATTCAATGGGTAATAATCAAAATGGTAATTTACAATATCGAAGTCGAATTAAATCGAGGAAGTCGTGATAGCCCGAGTGCAGCGGACCTGTTTCAAATCTAGAAGACCGTGTGGCCGTGGTTCGAATCCGGTCGTGTACCAATGAGTTTTTTTCTGACTTACGTACATAACTATCACTGACTCCGTGCCTTGGAGAGCACGTTAAGCCGTCGGTCCCGGCTGCTGTCAATAGATAACGGTCGTTACAATCCACCAACCCGCATTGGAGCAGCGTGGTGGATTAATCTCCAGCCCCCCCTCACCCTGGGGGAAGGCCTAAGCCCCTGCATTGGGATATAATGGGCTGATGAAATGGAATGAATGACAACATAGGTATTAACAATTCCATTATGAGTAAAGGGTTGAAATTATTCAGTACCCCTAATTGACAACTGCTTGGTAGAGTTTTTTTTTTTAAATAGTGCACATGGAATGATGTACCTTGGGTCATTTTGAGAAAATTTTCATATTAGTGTACAACGTTGTCTAATTATTATCAATATATTAAACTATGTTCAAAATATTGTCACATCCGGTCTTGTCAGTCACCATTTTGAAAAATTGATACAATACCTAACTGAAAAACCATATTTCGTTAAATTAAACGAGGGAAATCAGTTTTTTTTTTAAATTTGAGCAATATCTTCGACAGAAAAAATAAAACGGTATATTAATCTTGTTAGAAAAAATAGTCCTACCGAATCGATTTTAACAATGTTTAATTTCAAAATGTATGTAGGTATTTTGCAAAATGTACACGCATACTGGTCAGGCTGTTTTATATTACAATTACTACATTTATGATTATAATAAATTACACATTATAGTTTACTTCGCATTTTTTTTTATCAAATACTTTTTTGACATTACATATTGAGTTTAAATAACCAAGGGATTAAAGTTTTATGTAGAAAATCTATTTACTCTTTATCAGAGGCGTCAGTACCAGGTGCCAGGACCGCTGCGGCCATTCCGCCGGTGGCCGGAGCGCCGCGCTCGTGGCACGTCTTCACCACCAGTTGCAGATAACTTTTCAGGAAATGACGCTGCATGTTCACATATTTATTTCGGTCAGGAAGTAGATATTCGGGACGATGGCCTTGAAAAACATTACTTTATATTATGTATTGACGTTACCTATTTTTATTAAGAACTGCGATTACAATACAAAAATGTTACAAAAACGAATTTAAGTTTTTCTATTTAAAACAAGTCACTGTGATTAAGTTTGGATGAATTGTTATGTACATGTTAATTTATTACATTTGTTTATAGAATATTTAAGAACCTCATATAACATATACAAGGTGAAATTTTAACAACCATCCAAATTTTTATGTTATGATCTTTACTAAAAAACTGATTTTAGTATCATTCAAAAGAAAAATATTGAGATATGACTATACAAACCTTTCCCGAAAAAACCAATAACTTTAGTCACCATTCACGGCCGCTGCACGCTCCGGCTCGTGTCGGGCTTAAGGTCTCAGTCCTCGTCACAAAGAAGGTAACCAAACGTTATAAAATAATACTGTAGATAAAATAATTTATTATGAAAATATAACCTATATTTTTTAATTACGTAATGAGGTCTATTGGTGATACCTAACATCTAGAATTTTTTTGGATGGTTGTTAAAATTTCATCCTGTATAGTTAAACAACATTAAATATGCACTACTTATAACTACTTATGGTATAGGGATCGGGTGTACTGTCAGAAATTATAGAATACATAGATTTGATGGCTTAGATGCAATTTAAAGTGCTAAATTGTAATGTACTAAGTAATTTTTTTATCACCAGCCAAATTTTATCTAGATTTTTTTTTAAAAAAGATAAAATTTTTAAACATTAAAAATATTCTTTCCCTAAATAATTATGCATACAGCGTGGTTACTAAGTTAAATATGAATGAGATAGAAAGTGCAATCGCAGGTGTGGAGGAGAAAAGTATTCAAGCGGTATGCGGCAGTGGCTCGACAACTTTGTCGCGCTATATGTGATGTCAATATTTATGTACTGAATGATACTAAAATGAAAAACAACTAATTTTCCCTAAAGACACAGACCAGTCAACCTATAGACCACGCTTTAATAAACGTCAGTATGAAAACGAAATCGCCAAAAAGTGGCGGGGTGCGGGGAGAGGTGGGCTAGTTTTCATTGGCTCGTTCAAAATTGACAATTTAATGGCTTCCGACGTGCTTACAACTGACCGCTCAGAAGAGACGTAGTTATGTAGTGTCACTACTTAGCCTTGGCGAATGCTACTCCCTGTCAAAGCGTGGTCTATAAGGTTGACTTGTATGTGCCTAAAGATCATAATATCAAAGTTTGGATTGCGTTAAAAGTTTCAGCCTGTATGAGATTTACCGAATTTCGATACAATAGATGCGGCGTAATCCCAAATCCCACAGTTCAAGCCCATTGAATGATTTCTGAGGGCGAAAAGTATTTCATCCAATTCGAAAGTAGACAAAATATTCTCAATCAATACACAAGCTTTTATTGTTCCTTGGGGTAGTCCCAGTTCGTTTTGAGACAAAACGAAGATTTCGTCCCAAAGTGCTGCTTCAGAGGCGCCTTCCAGTTTCGATAGATAGAAGTATGGTCCACTTCCAGTTTCATATAACTTTTTTGCATTGTGATACATTAGAATTGAAAAATCTACTAAAGGCCCTACGGCCTCTTTGCCATCAATCTGCAATAAAAATTAACAAAATCGTTAAACTTGTTTTTTTTTAAATGTACAAATAAAAAAATTTAATTAACCGTGCTATAATAAAGATATTCTTGGGATATACACAGTACATTCAGACTTACAACAAATTTATGTCAAATATATAACATTGTATGCATTAGGTACCTAACTCATAGTCAGAAAATGAGATAAAAAAATTGTTACTTTTACACATTTCAACTAAAATATACAACGGATTAAACTATAAGTCTTTTGATATTTCGTAAACTTTCTATACGAATAATCATTTTTATTTACCTACGTAAATAAAAATTTAAAGACAAAGATTTTATAATCGAAAACTATAATTTAAATTATTGTACAGTAGGTATAGTGCCAAGTGCCAATCAAGCTTTATGGCGGATCCGAACATAGGCACAAGTCGCGTCGCAGTAACCAGTTTTAGGTGTAGCGGGACGTAGTGGAGCGAGGGGTATATGACTGTACCTACGCAAGAAAGCTTATACCGTTGTATTCCGATCCGCCATAAAGTTTGATGAGGACTATACCTGACCTCTATCTACGAATTCATCTGAGCTATCAAGTGAATTCTCGTATACTATACCAGTATATTATGCTCCAGCATATTCCAGGCTCTCGGACGCAGCATCAATATAGGACATGTGGCTATATTTAGAGGCGCACCAGTCAACTTTCCAGCCACAGCCAGTCCTATGTTGTGGTATGACTGAAGTTGGTTGCGCCATGTCGGACAGTGGCCATCATCAAATTCCACCTGTTTAAGAAATAGAAATATATTTTAAATAAAAACATTTTTTTTTTCAACAAACAGCAATACCCGAAATTTTTTGAACAAGCAGCAAATTTAAAACTTATGGACATAAATTCAAAGACAGATATAGTTGACAAACTGCGTGATTTATAGTTGACCTAACTTCGGAGCCAAGGGTCGCGGGTTCGATTCCCGCACGGGACAAATATTCGTGTGCATGAATAGAAAATATATGTTCCATGTCCGGGTTTAAAATATCTATATATTATGTATATATTATAAAAAATATTTAAGTATGTATATCAGCTGTCTAACATCCATAATACAAGATTTGTTTAGTTTGGGACTCAGATGGCGCTGTGTGGGATATCCCAGGAATTATTATTATTTATACAGGATTTAACTATCACTGACTCCGTGCCTCGGAGAGCACGTCAAGCAGTCGGTCCCGGACGCTGTCAATAGATGGCGGTCGTTATAATCCCCAACCCGCAGTGGAGTAGCGTGGTGGATTTAAGCTCCAAACCCCCTCCTTACCCTGGGGGAGGCATAAGTCCCTGCAGTGGGGTAACATGGGCTGATGATGATGATACAGGATTTTTCACAACTTGATGTCAAAGAAATAAAAATATTTAAAAAAATATATTTTCACACCTGAACTCCTTGCACATCAGCATTTAGCGCTGATACGAAATGAGCTGTGTTGGATGCCGATACATCACCCAGGTCCAAATGGCGGCACCTGATCATTCAACATCATCTGTTAACCATTAAATTGCTACTTTATGCTTACATAATTGATAAGACACAGATAAATTGTGAAATACTAGCTGCAATTAGGTACATTTAAAAAAGATCCAGTTTGAGTATTCCTGTTTATTTAATGGGATTGGTTTTGAGAGAAAAATTGCAAAGTTTATAACTCATTGATAACTGACAGTAATTAATTGTGTGGCGCTTTATAGATTGTGTATTGGCAAATCGCTCAAAGACTATGTAGGTACAGTCGACGTGCATCAGTCTCTATCCCACTTTCGTAATTTTAACCCAGGCCGCGTCAGTTACTCTATATTCTGTTACCGTTGTTTTTGTGAATTTATTATTGTCGTTAATTAGTATTGTTGTTTTGTTACATTGTGTTAAATATAATATTGAATACAGGCCATTGAAAAATTATATATTTAAAGACATTGTCAGAAATACGAATAGTGAAATAAAATTCTAATACAAAATGTCAATTGATTTATTTAATTAATAATAAATAAAACAGAATGGCGACGAGAATAAAAATCAAAAAGCAATAAAAATATAGAATATAAAACGAGGAAAAAATTGTTTTACTTTACTCGTTAATTTATCTTAAATTTTTTGAAATATGTTGTATTCATATTTATTAGACTTATTATGAATAGTTAACATTGAGGATATTTATAAGTTTAAAACAATTAAATATTATATTTGTTTTATTTAATTGACACGTACGAGTGTACCTGCGCGACTTCGTGCGTAGCCAAATTCAATCAACCTTTTAGATACCTAGGTAGGTGGCGAGTATACTACTTAAAACAAAAGAAACCAATAGGTAACCACTAATCGTAAGGCAGTATTCGTTAATAAATAAATTGGTTTTTCAAATTCTAATTAAGGTGGGACGCTATGCCTATCTAGTACGACTATTTAATAATAGATGGAGCCACCATACAAAGGAATAATTTTAATTTTTTTTCTTTATCACATTTCAGCGTTTCTGTTGATAAAACATAACGTGCGACTATAATGAATATTTTTCTTTAAAGTTTTTAATTGACATTGTTAATCGTTTCAACAGTTTCGAAGCATTTGTACGAAAACCTAAAATTTGAGGAAAACAAGGTTTTTCGACAAACACTTCGAAACTATTGAAAGAACCATTATATAAATCAGTTAACAAAACATTATTTTCTAAAAATTTTAGATTTTTGTTCAAATGTTTCGAAACTGTTGAAGGGTGCGTTCAAGTATTACGTAATGCAATTTATGAAGATTTTTGACCTTCCCTCCTCCCATGTGACGCGCCTTAACGTTAAAAAAAAAGAATTCTTATGTCAATGCAACTTGCATTGGTCTAAGAACATGCGGTATTTGTATATATTGAAGACTATATTTTCTTGATCCCAGAATTCTTTTTATTTCTGTGTATCTACTGAACTTGCGTACAGATTTCGCAATGCAATGCACGTTAAGCCATGAAACTTATTAAATATTTTCCATCTGTAATTTACCCTTGCATGGCTACTGTTCTGTGAAAGGTTGATATTTTGAAAATATTCTATGGTTACATATAGCTATCACTACTCAGGTACAGTTCCAATCAACCTTTATGGCGGATGTGAAGGCACAAGTCACGTCGCAGTAACCAATTTTAGGTGTAGCAGGACGTAGTGGAGCGAGGGGCATATGACTGAACCTGCGCAAGCACGCATAAAGCGTTGTATTCTGATCCGCCATAAAGTTTGATTGGAACTATAGTAACATATAGAGGAGTGAAACATGGGCACAATAGAGCCACTTAGCTATGGGACATAGGCTTGATGCATACCTGTTGTTCAGCTAAACACAAAGTCCAAACTTATAGAGCGTGTAGAGCTTACCGAATTAAACATTTTTTTTTTAAATTAATGAATAAATCATATTAAAAAATTAACTTTAAACATGTATTTCCATGTTTTTCTCGCTATCCGTTAGTTTGCGCCATTTGCTCACTTGAAACTTTTTGTTTAGTTCGGTAAGCTCCACATGCTCTATAAGTTAGGACTATGTTCAACCGAACGTCCGATATGTACTTATTTATAAGTCATGTTATTTCAATCATGTTTAAATCTGATATTAGCATATACTTACTGTAATCTTGGCGGCAATGGTGCTATTTTCCAATCTGGATCATTTCTCTCCTTAGACATTTTGAATTCCAACTTGGTACAGTTACGAACTGAAGCCTTTCTTTCCAGTCTTTCATTATAAAGTCGTTCAATTTTAGAATCAAAAGTTCTGTGTATTTTAATCAAGAATTGTAAAGCGCCATCCGAAAATATATTCTTTTGTATTCCTACAAGCTTATCGGATGGATATTGTAGAATTACTATCTCAGACATTGTTTAATGCACAAGCAATATATTTTTTAATCTTTGTCAAAATCAAAGGAATAGTAAAATTAACCAACAATCTGTAAGTAATAATTATCACTATTATAACATGGTAATACAACATTTGTTCAACTTTCTTTTTTGGATGTTGCAAAGTTCTTCAGTGTTTTTAATTGGTTTAAAATATGTGTGCCACTGTTGCTTTGGCTGGAACCGGTCACTTCCCTAATTTTTACAATATATTTGTTGTAATAAAAATAATAAATAAAAAATTCAAAATACAAAACCAAAGAGGAGTTCAATGACATTAGTTTGAATTTTTAAACTTTTTTGACGCGAATCGTTTGATAATCATTAAATACCCGAAAATTATGTTATTTTACTTTATTTTAGATTAATCATTAGATAATCGTTGGACAATGAACATACATGGAACCTCAGAATAACCATGGAACATATGAATAATTTAAAACTTACGTTCGGTAGTCAATTAGTTTAAATTAAAAAAAAGGAAATTTTAAGTTTTGGGTGTAAAACTAGCCCCCTCTCAAATTAACTTTACGCATTTTTTAAAGTGAATCGTTAGATAACGACGCATTTGCGGCGCGTACAAAGTGCCATTTAAAAGTTTAAACTCGTCTATATAGACTGATTATTTCATCATTGTTATTGTGTTTAAATTATTTTTCGGGATGTATAACTTTATTACAATATTTCTAAAAGAATGTGGGGGGATTGGAGAAAATTATGGATGTGTCGGAATCGGAAGAAATTATTCAGCATATACCGGTGAGTTTTGAAAAATGTAAATGATTCGTTTAATTCATAACCGTTAGTTTATGGGACCACTCGCTCATACAAAGTAAATCAGCCGTAAAATCAAAGTAGTGTTTATACACAGACAAGTCAACCTTTAGACCATGCTTTAACAGGGAGTAGCATTCGCCAAGGCTATGTAGTGACACTACATAACTATGTCACTAGTGAGCCGTCAGTTTGAAGCACGTCGGAAGCCATTAAATTTTCAATTTTGAACGAGCCAATGAAAACTAGCCGACCTCTCCCCGCAACCCGCCACTTTTTGGCGATTTCGTTTTCGTACTGACGTTTATTAAAGCGTGGTCTAAACAAAATTACTCTCATACATTTATGATAAGTCACAGTGTCCTGCCATTTGGGCACTTGTTCATTATAATATAGAGCTTTCACTTTTTAAAACGAAACGTATTTGGCACCGACCTAAATTGGCAAAATGCATAGAGATGTCGCAACTAGAATAGAGAACCCAACTCGATGACGAAATATTTTGCGATGCGAAAGCACTGATTAATTTGATTAGTTTACTAATAAAACATTTTCAGGTTAATTTTTATCCCTGACTACCTATTCCAATAATAAATGTCCGCGCAGCAAGCAAACTCGAAGTGGCGTGTAGACCCGCAGGCCTAACATGTATACGCCGCGCCGCGACAAATGTCGACGCCATTTCTCGTCCGGAGACGAGATATCTCTATATATCTGCCGGTGCTAATTTGCAAGACTCTTATCTCGTCTCGCTTTGTTACAATTGGAAAAATTACTCGTCTAGGGTAGTTTCGTCTACAAACCCTAACATGCAAAACCACATTTTATGAAATTTTGACATTTTTAAGCGATATATTTCTCGTCGGCAATTTTTGTCGACGACAACGGTGAAAAAAAGAGCGTAGAAAGCGTGATAGTGATTTTTGCGAAACCGTGACTGGTGATAATAAATAAATTGAGGACGAAAGATTGGATATGAAAAGATGAAAGAAATCGATGTAAAGGGGAGGAACGAGACGAACTTAATAAATAAGTATGCCAGCACGATTGATGAATGCCATGCAAATAAATGGCTCTGGCCCGAAAAGCCAGAGGGGACTAATGAAAAAAAAATATATATTCTTTTGTCAAATTATACTTACTACGTTTTGTACTAAGTGGAGAATCACAGCGCCAACTTATGGCTGTGTAGTATTTTAATAATTTAAAGGATTAGAGACATTCGTGATATATTTAATCTGAGGGTTAAACTGTCTTTCACTATCAAACAATCATTAAGGCCCCTTAGTAGGCGACCAAAAAATCTGATTTCACCCGCACGGCCCGTGTCCCCCTCATGTGTTTATAAATTTTAACGCTAGAGGCGCGCTTACGCACTGTGAGAACAAATGCTTAATTATTTTGAGTCGAAATATAATTTATTCATGTAAAACATAATCTACTAGTGCTAAAGAATTATTATTTGAATTACTTACGAAATTCAAATAATATTAGTTACGAAACAACAACAACATTAATTAAAATTAATTACGAAACAAAGTCAAAAACACGCCATCTACTGTATATCCGCAATACTAAGTGAATTAATTATAAGTAGGTACTTACTTACTTTTTATATATAGATCGCAAAAGTTTTGTGGGTTTTATCATTACGTTTCTTCTATATTAATAAAATTGAAGTGTCTGTCTGTCCGTCTGTCTGTCTGTTCCGGCTAAACTCCGAAACGGCTAAACCGATTTCAATGCCTAGTGTAATATTGTAATGTAATAGTGTAATAGCCTAGTGGGTAGGAACCCTGCCTACGAAGCTAAAGGTTCCGGGTTCGAATCCCAGGTCGGGTCATTATTTATATGATGAATATTGATACGAATACCGGGTCTTGGTTGTTATATGTATGTGGTGTCTTCGCTTGGTACCCAAAATACAAGCTAATGCTTAGTTTGGGGCCTAGACGTTGTTGTGAAGTATACGTTATTATTATAAAAAAATGAAACTTTGCAGCCATACAGAGAGCATTACCGCGGGTGACATTGGTTACTTTTTGTCTGTCTGTCGTCTGTCTGTCCGTCTGTCTGTCTGTTCCGGCTAATCTCCGAAACGGCTACACCGATATCAATGAAACTTTGCAGACATACAGAGGGCATTACCGGGGGTAGCATAGGGTAATTTTTTTCTGTCTGTCTGTCCGTCTGTCTGTCTGTTCCGGCTAATGTCCGAAACGACTAAACCGATTTCAATAAAACTTTGCAGACGTGTCTATGTGACCACGTGACCAGATTTTAAATGCATATATTTTCGAAACCATCAATGATAGACCTATCGTGTTGGTACTCAAACTTGATGTTTGGCGACATCTATGCAACCACGTGGCCAAATTTTTAAACACTTATATTTTCAAAACGATCAATCGCAGACCTATCGTGTTGGTACTCAAACTTGATGTTTTGGCGAGATCTATATGACCACATGACCAAATTTTTAAAAGCTTATATTTTCGAAACTATCAATAGCAAACCTGTCATGTTGGTACTCAAACTTGATGTTTTGGCGAGATCTATATAACTACATGACCTTATTTTTAAAAACTTTTATTTTCGAAACTATCAATCGTAGACCAGTCGTGTTGGTACTCAAACTTAATGTTTTGGCGAGATCTATGTGACCGCGTGACCAAATTTTTAAAAAAGCTTATATTTTCGAAACTATCAATAGCAGACCTGTCATGTTTGTACTCAAACTTGATGTTTTGGCGAGATCTATGTGACCGCGTGACCAAATTTTTAAAAACTTTTATTTTCGAAACTATTAATCGCTGCTGTCACCCCCGGTAATGCCCTCTGTACGTCTGCAAAGTTTCATTGTAATCGGTTCAGCCGTTTCGGCCTCGGACAGACAGACTGACAAAAAACTTGTTGACAGTTATAGGGACTGCCGATAGAAGTGAAAACTTAGACCTCATCAAAACATCAATTTTGAGTACCAACACGATAGGTCTGCGATTTATAGTTTCGAAAAAATAAGCTTTTAAAAATTGTGTCACGTGGTCACATAGATCTTGCCAAAACATTAAGTTTGAGTACCAACACGACAGGTCTATGATTGATAGTTTCGAAAATAAAACTTTTAAAAATTTAATCATGCGGTCACATAGATCTTTTCAAAACATTAAATTTGAGTACCAACATGATAGGTCTGCGATTGATCGTTTTGAAAATATAAAAGTGTTTAAAAATTTCGTCACGTGGTTGCATAGATGTCGCCAAAACATTAAGTTTGAGTACCAACACGATAGGTCTGCGATTGATAGTTTCGAAAAAATAAGCTTTTAAAAATTTGGTCACGTGGTCACATAGATCTCGCCAAAACATCAAGTTCAAGTACCAACACGATAGGTCTGCGATTGATAGTTTCGAAAAAATAAGCTTTTAAAAATTTTGTCACGTGGTCACATAGATCTCGCCAAAACATTAAGTTTGAGTACCAACACGATAGGTCTGCGATTGATAGTTTTAAAAATATAAGCTTTTAAAAATTTGGTCTTGTGGTCATATAGATCTCGCCAAAACATCAAGTTTGAGTACCAACACGACAGGTCTGCGATTGACCGTTTCGAAAATATGTGTTTAAAAATTTGGTAACGTGGTTGCATAGATGTCGCCAAAACATCAAGTTTGAGTACCAACACGATAGGTCTGCGATTGATCGTTTCGAAAAAATAAGCTTTTAAAAATTTTGTCACGTGGTCACATAGATCTCGCCAAAACATCAAGTTTGAGTACCGACACGGTAGGTCTACCATTGATGGTTTCGAAAATATATGCATTTAAAAATCTGGTCACGTGGTCACATAGACACGTCTGCAAAGTTTTAATGAAATCGGTTTAGTCGTTTCGGAGATTAGCCGGAACAGACAGACAGACAGACAGACAAAAAATAACCTATGTCACCCCCGGTAATGCCTTCTGTACGTCTGCAAAGTTTCGTTGAAATCGGTCCAGCCGTTTCGGAGATAAGCCGGAACAGACAGACAGACAGACACTTCAATTTTATTAATATAGATAATCCAACAAATGATTCATTTTGTGAAATTTAAAAAAAAAAAATTTTGTTTTTTTTTTCAAACTTTATGTGAATTATTTGAACTGTGATAAATAAAATGATCTAATAAGATTATTTTATTTGTTACAGTTCACATACGGAGTTGGAATTTGAAATTCGTAAAGAAAGTAAAAATTAAATGAAGTATTAGAAAGTAGTAACATATTTCATTTGCATTTCTATAAGCTGCGTAGTCGAGAAGATAGAGCTCAATATCTTAATTTCGTCTAGCGCCGATAGTCAAGGGTTCGAACCCCCGCCCGAAGAGTTTTTTTTTTCACGTTCGAGTGTTTAATATTTATAGTATATTGAACAAATATTCAATTAAATATTAGGCTAGATATAGTAATACCTAACCAAGGTTATGAGTTATTGATCTTATGTGAAATCTCACGTACCTATTACCATAAGATGAAAATATTAATAAAACATATGCCTTACAACTAAAAATAGGGTAATTGCCTTATCTTGAAAGTTCAGATTTCCAATCAAATTACACATTTGCAAATAGGTAGGTTCGTACCTAACAAAATTAGAACAACAACGATTAGGACTAAAGGCTGTAGGTTCGAACCCGGCATACAATTTTTTTTTTTTAATATATTAGAGTGTAAAATATTATTTGGTACAAAACAAAAATATTGTAAGCGAATTGCATTCGCCAATGTTTTTATTTTATTAATATTTTAAATAATCTGATACGCGATAGATTGGTGTAGCAAAGCAGTACACGTCTGTTAGCAACTGGCCCCAAGGCGGTTGTGAGGTTATAAGATGGCGAGATGCGAATATATACAGTGCGAAAAAGACAGCGCGTTTCAGCCTTCTCAGAATAAAGTCACGTAAGTGATTTAAGTAAAAATATCAAATTAAACAAGTAATATTATATTTAGAGTAAAAGTGTCTCGTCGATGTACGCAATATTGTTTATAGAAAATTCATAAAAAGTTTCGAGTTTATAAGTATCAAAATAAAACGTCAGTATAGACAAATAAAAATTTTAAGAGGTATGTTTGCGATTTTTTTCTATCGAGCAAAGTAAACGCTTTTACGTTTTTGTCGTTGTCGATGTATGAAACATATCCTCTTAAGTAACATATATTTTTAGTTATCCTAGAGCACTGCAATTTTTCACGTACTATCAACAACAAAATCTGGATGTGGCCCCTTAAACGATTCACACCAAAAAAGTGAAAAAAATTATTGGGGCGTGGGGTTAAAATTTAATTGCACACAAGTTATTCTGGAGGGAAAATCAGAAACTGAAATGCAACTTTTATATATGATATATGAAATACTCGATGAATAATTTTTTTTTTATAATTTTAAAATATAAAGGTAGGTATAAAGATTTACCTCACAATAATTTTATATACTTATCGTATATTAAGTATATAGAGTCCATATTCTTTATTTTTACTTACTCATATTTACAGAAAAACCTAACCGAAAATTTTAAGTCTTTAAATTCCAGCCGGAAACTATTAACGAAAAAAAAGTGTGTATAAAAATGTGTTGCTTATTTTCACTGTAGTGGTTACTATGATCAGAGACTATGATAGCCTACTTCGACTTTTACTTCAACGTCTACTTAGTAAGGTGCGTTGGGGTAAAAGGGAAGCATTTTATTAGGCTCCACTTTTTATCCCTGACTACTATTTTTTTTTTTAAACTTATTTTTTCTATGATTCAACCAACAGCGCGAGTGTCACGCTCCTAGTGAAATACCTATTGTGTGTTATCGACATTTTCGTGGTAAAGGTGTCGCAAGTTATGGAAATTTCCTGGAGTTTCGATTTTACCCATAAATTGATAACTTCATTCTTAGATATGTTTTGTAGTGTCATTTTTTTTTTTGTAATATTATGGATAGTTATTAGGTACCTTTTAGTTCACTGATAACTTTAAACTAGAGTTAGATTGTAAATTCCTTTCCGATTTTGCCTCATAAGGATTATAAAAGGGAAGTTCGCAATATTTATTACCCGATCTTCATCTATTCAAAAGTTTTATAATAAAAATCATGGATTCTTAAACTTTCTGTTGCAGGGAAATTGTTCTAGACGTGAAACATACTCAAAGAATTTTATATTTAAATTCTCTACAATAAAACTCGAATATAGATTTTTCAAAACTTTTGTATTTGTTTACTCTATACGGGAAAAGACCGACATAATTTTTTTTTGCATTTCTTAAATTTTAAGTTAATACATGTGTTTATGCACTTTTCTATAGAGGAGTATACCTAACCGAAACATTCTTACCCCATCATCTTTCAATGTTACCCCATGGTTATCCCAAATAAATGTAACTTATTAATATTTATGGATATTGCTTATGGAAAGCTATTTAGTAACAAAGACGACAATTTTGTCGGCTAAATTAAATATACAGAGAAAGGTTATTTACCTTACAAAAACATAAAATACCAAGTAAAACATCAAAACAGTTCAAAAAAATAATTATTAAATGCTGAGGTCTACTATTTTCTCAAAAAAACGTTTGAACGCATCTTATCCATTTTAATATCATTGATACGAATTAGTTTTATTTCCTCTTTACGTAGTTAAGTACCTAATACCTACTCTGCTACTTAAACCAATAATCAAGCTGAACACCTTGTAACTAGATATTTATTTTAAGTTGGGACAAATTAATTCTTGTTCTGACAAAATATTGAGAACTGTTGGAATTTAAAATATATACCTAATAATAATATATTTTACTAGCGGCCTATCCCGGCTTCGCACTGGTGATATTCGTTTCTCATAAAAATAACTTTTTTTTATCTCAGTCTTATTCCGGTTTATCCTTTCCAGTTTTCGTTCCTGGCCCTGGTCTCATTTCGTTTTCGTTTCCATTCTCATCAAGAATAACTTTTTTCTTTCCTTTCCCGTTTTCGTTCCCATGACACAAATATTTTATTGTTTCAATTTTTATCAGTCTTAATTCATCCCGTTGTTCCCTTTCCTGTTAATTAAAATTTATTAAATATATTACACTTTCGCGACGTAAATATTTATATAACACTGATTACTTTTTTAATTTAGACAACGTCATTATGATTGTTAGTGGCCAGTACTTACCTACGTGATAAAAAAGAAAACAGTATAGGGAGTAAGAGAAAGCTTATTGTGTGGGAGTGACAGGAGACCGGCTTCCTTCTCATCCCTACTCTTTGTTGTTTACGAAGTGCGAGTGACACTGGTAGACGCCTGGCGGGAATAACCGATCCAGTGACAGTTATCGTTATCGACCGCTGAGAGTAGAAAATTATTAAATTACCTACTAATATTGTTTTAAAAAAAATAGGGGTTGGTGGTGGAAAAGTAAAAATTCAGGAGTGTGTGTATTTTTTTTAATGCCACATTACACAAAATACGAAATAAACATTTTGGTGTGGACTACCCTTATCACTTAGGGGTATAAAAAATAAATAAAAACTTATTTTCAGACCTACCAAATGCACATATAAAATTTCAACCAAATCGGTCAAGCCGTTTTATAGGAGTATAAACACTAAAACTGAGACACGAAATTTTTTACATTTTTATATATTAGATATACCTAAGCATATATTTTAAATACCAACCATTTATATGTGCTTTCTGAAGTTAGACACAAAAACATTTCTTTAAAACAGGAACCAGCGCAATAGCACATGCGCATCGCACTTTAAATATGACAAGTAGGTGAAGTAGGTACTAATATTTAGGTAGGTACTTTACTTGTACTTACGTGCTCTGTTCAATTCTTTGTTATAATTTTCTTTTATACAGGAGTCGAATAGTTGAAAAAACATAATACCTACTGTGAACCTATATAAGTAGGAATGTAATTAAAAAATATGTAATTAAATCAGCAAGTATACAATAGCAGCCTTTGGTAGATATTAACTAAACTAAAAACACAGAATAGCTAAAAGTCTCGTCCCGCACGTACAACCTTTACACTATCATTACCTAATCTGGCAATGGTGAGTGGTAATATTGCGGTCTTGTTCGTTCAGTCTTATTCTTATCTACTATCAGCGAGTTCAGTTGCACCAAAAGAGGTTACGTAAACGTATTTTGCATAAAGTAAAAACTGACAGCTATACTTTGATTGGAACTGTGATGACTTCCATGTCTGGTACAATATTGATAAAATAAAGCGCAGATATTTAGGTCATCGTGGTTCTGATCAAAGTATATCTGTCAATTTTTACTTCATGGATATACTTTGATATAATCTCTTTTGGTGCAACTCGCTGTATGTCTACTATCACGAGGCTATGCTATCACCTACTATCAGTGCTTCCAGGTTTAACGTAATTACGGCCGATCTATTGTAATTTTGACTGATCTACCGTTTAAGGTAATGGCAAAAATACCTTCTATGGATCTACCGTATTTTTTTACCTAAAGAGAATTCCCATTCCCCAAATAATTTTGACACACATGCGCAATTAACAAAACGAATTATCTCTATCTGACAAAGGGACAATACGATATATCTTTTTTTTTGCCACTTAGATCAAAGAATCATTCAAGCCAGGCATATATCACATTCCGAACAAATTTTTTGTCGAAATAAGACTGCCTACGTTTTTTGAAAGAAATACCTAAGTATAATTCATTTGTCATAGGTGTACTATGAAAAATTAATATCTTTCATCTCTGTTACACATTCGACTCACGAAAAATACCTGATTCTTTCTTTAACAAAACGTAGGCAGGGTTATCTCGACAATTTATCGTTAAGGGTCTTCTAACAAATTCTAGTCCAACAACTACCTAACTTATTTTCCCAGCAAGCCATTGGCAGAAATTCGGGAAATTGTATAAATTTTAAGCCTTCAAAAAAAAATATTGCTAGAATGACGGCAAAAAACATGAAATTATTTTGCTTATTGCAAACTATTTGCTTGATAAACAATTTAATAAAAAAAAGCACTGCAGTTTTTATGAATCAAGATTTTTTTTTGGAAAACACCGTATTTTTAGATGGAAACACCGTAATTTTACTTTCGCGATCTGGAAGCACTGCCTTCTATCTATAGTAATGCTATAGCACTATATAGTCAACTTCCGAACTTCAAAATCGATCTTGTGAATCGATTTGAATCGTAGACTTTGAGGTCGATCCAAGGAAAAATCGAGGAACAAAAGATAGATGTGTGAGTTTCGATTGTTGAATTATAGGCCCCATTTCACAAAATAAGGGTATCGTAATCATCGAAAGTTGGCTAGGTGCCAGTATGTATTTGGTTGGTGTCAAAATGCACGTATGGATGAGGGCTTTCGTATGGTATAGGATTTGTTAAAATCGGACTAATAGATTTTTTGAAAATACGAAAAACATCCAAAGTTTGGGCGAAAAAAATTGTCTTGTCTAGTTGCATTTTCAATGTACCCAATAGTTGCTGGAAGCACGAAATCTGTGTAACTTTTCAAAATTCTGTATGATATGCCGTCGGCAATTTGTATATTTGATATAATATGATAGTCGTTAATAAGCACTATTTATATTTGTTTTATTTGACCATTTGTTTTACACAAAATATATTATTTTGGTATATAGGGAACATGAAGAAATTCTAAATGTCTTTTAAATATTCAAAAGATGTCTTAAAGTGGTAAGTACACAACCTTTTTTAGATCAGATTGCAACAATATTGTATAGTATATTCTCATCACTGAGGCTTAACATATGAACAATTTTTAAGAGATCGAGATAGGTACCTATAAATCATAACATAAAACACAATTGTTTATTTCCGTTACAAAAAAAGTATTAATAATTAACTATTATTTATTTCTATTCTATTACCTAGGTAGAAATTGTATTCTGACAATAGACTATTGAACTCAAATTAATATATGTTTATAAGTGATAGATTGATCTTCTATCTCTATGTTTTGTGTCGATATCTGAATCGATCAGGTCAAGAAAACAATCTCTGAAAAAATTGAATCGAGACGAGATCGGAACCCATAAATTGATTGAATAACATTCCTTCTGTGAATAATAGCCATCAACGTCAAATTCACTGTCAAATCAAATCAAATTAATCAGAAAATTCTAATTGCTTGTTTATTACCATTATTACTTTGTTCACAAATTGTGAAATTGATACACGCAGAAAAGGCCTTAGCTAAGAACCAAAAACAGCTAAGAAGAAGTTGTATATTTATTGGGTTCATTGTTTTTATGTAATTTACGTACGGTTAGAATTGCAAAATGAGTGACGTCGATTCTAAAGCCGTAAAAAGCGAGGTGAAATTTAAACCGAAAAAAAGAAAGAATTTACGACAACGTTACAAGTCTGATAGCGAAGAATCCGATAATGAAACCGAGTTAATGTCTAAGCTTCAAGAGGCTAAAGAATTACAGAAACTGAGGGAACGACCAAACGGTGTTAGTATTATCGCATTGGCTATCGGTCATAAAGTGTCTGTCGAAGAAGAGATTACATGTAAAGACCCGTTTAGGGTTAAAACAGGAGGTATGATAAATATGCAGGCATTGAAGGATGGGAAAACGAAACCGTTAGATGATGCGTACGATACTGGCATAGGTACTCAGTTCTCAGCCGAAACGAACAAACGTGACGAAGATGAAGAAATGATGAAGTATATTGAAGAGCAATTGGTCAAGAGAAAAGGTATCCATGGCATGTTTATTACTTCCATACTAAAGCATACAGGGTCAGCTTTATAAAGAGGGAATAAGATTTCAACATTATAGTAAACTGAAAACAATAAAAACGCTAAGAGACAATGTTTAACAAAAAAAATACCATGAGGTAAATAATAATATGCCGCCAAATAACAAAAGAAAATCAATTCATTAGATATTTATAATCAATTTTGAACACTAACAATAACATACTAAGCTATAGTTCCAATCAAACTTTATGGCGGATCGGAATACAATGCTTTATGCATGCTTGCACAAGTTCAGTCACATGCCCCTCGCTCCACTGTGTCCCGCTACACCTAAAACTAGTTACTGCGATGCGACTTGTGCCTATGTTCACATCCGCCATAAAGGTTGGAACTGTACCAATCAGTAAAAATAACATAATATAGTTTTTTTTTTCAAAATGTCGCTGTAGAACGTCGTAGTTCCTTGTGGCATTTTGAAAAAAACTCCGTATTAACAGTACTACGTTGCCTGTGTTTATTATTATTCAATAAAAATAGTTTAACTCTCATACACTAGACATTGACAGAATTAACATATGTTAGAACACCATTAACCAAAAAAAGAAGAAGAAGAAGAACATTATAATAACAAGATAACACTATCCCACAAAAAAAAAATTGAATACACTATTTTCATATACTGTACTTCAAATTAAAAGAAAGGTAGGTTGTTACCTAACTTTAGTAAGGGTTGAAAATTCTATTTGCATTTTATGTTCCTAGTGGATTTGAACAGTAGTCGTTCCCATATATCCATTTTATTGTATTTTTGTTTATTTTACTTGTGTTTTAGGGATTATCTTGTAATTTTTTTCAAATTTATATAATAATAGTAACGTATACATGAACAACAATGTCTAGGCCCCAAACTAAGCGTTAGCTTGTGTTTTGTGTACCAAGCGAAGATACCATATACATATAACAACCAAGACCCGGTACCAGTATCAATATTCATCATATAAATACTGATCCGACCTGGGATTCGAACCCAGGGCCTCCAGCTTCATAGGCAGGGTCGCTACCCTTGTATATATCTTGTATGTTAATTGTTTGTCTTGAGTTGAGTTATATCCATTGTTTTAAAAGTATAGTTATGAACTTTCCCAATATGACATATGAAGGTTAGAAGTTTAACACAACTCATGATTCCTTAGTTAAGGGATTCTATTGAAATTTAAGTGAGAATAAAACTAAAAGGAACAGTAAATTACACACTTACCGTCTTTTATTATAGTATTTCGTCAGTTGAAACACTTTATGACACAAAATACGACAGAACACTCCACTCGGATCTCAACTTCAAATCATATTAAATTTTCGAAGCCCATGTAGTTAATAACGTTTAAGAAGTATCGAGCACCATCTGTGATATTTTATCAAAACAATTAGAACAAAACTGTTTTACCGATCTAACTGTTTTCAGTGGAATTATTCATTTATTTATTATTCAAAATTGAATTTGATGTTTGGAGTTGCCCCACAGACGGACTTATTCGGATTGACCTTAATTCTCATTCTATGTACCCAAATATTAAAATATTAGAGTATATAGTATGAGAATTACAACATAATATTTAAAAAAAATTATAACTTGAAAACTACTAGGCCTAGGACAACAAAGTTTAGTGTTTCCTTTAGGTATTGACCTCATCTATCACTGACATTCGTCGGTCCACTATTTATGGGATATCCAGTATAATGTACCTAATGACAGGTGGACAGATCCATATGCAATTGCTAGTGTATTTATATTACATGTGACACAGTTGTAGTAAATTCTATAAATGTTTAGTGGGCTTGAAATTGTCATATTTATCGTTTTCTATTAGCTTTTGATCATAATAAATCTTTATAATTTTTTAATATTTTCTTTTGGTTTTAGAGGGGGATGACAAAAACAAAAATGATGCTGATCCGAATGATTCCATGAAATATTTGTCACCAGAGGAAGCAGCTCTGCTGTCATTACCAGAACACTTACGTACATCATCTGCTCATAAATCCGAAGAGATGTTATCAAATCAAATGTTAAGTGGTATACCTGAGGTGGATTTGGGAATAGATGCGAAGATTAAGAATATTGAAGCTACAGAGGAAGCCAAAATGAAATTACTTTGGGAAAGAAGGAACAAGAAAGATGGACCATCACAGTTCGTGCCTACAAATATGGCTGTGAACTTTGTTCAACACAATAGATTTAATATTGAACCGGATACCAGAAAGAGGACTGTCGAAAAAGTTCAAATAGTTAAAAGCTCTAATAGTATTGATGAAAGTGTAGATAAAATTGTGAAAAAAGCCAAAGGAGAGCGAGCTACGGATGATTATCACTATGAAAAATTCAAAAAACAATTTAGAAGATATTAATTTATTACGGCAATATGTTAGTCATGCAACAAATAATAATATCCGATTTCGCTTTAGACAGGCTGAAATTTTTATCACCATCTTAATTTTATTATAATAGTCGATGGTAAAAAAACGATGAACGTCTTTTATCCTTTTAGTATTGTTCATTACGAAAATATTGAGATATGACTGCACCAACTTTTCTAAAAAAAAAAAACATTGTCTAGTCACCAATCACGGAGATGCGCCATAGCGCCACACCACGCCCGATCTTCCAAAGAAATCGAAGGTTTCGTCTTCTAACTCGACTGTTCATGAATACATTGTTATCAATCTTGGTCGAGAATTGATTGGTAGAAGTGTTGCTTATGTCAGAAGGATATATCTGAGCCCCAACATGTCCTGCAAACAATTCTGTTTTGAAAAACAGGAATTTAGGATAAGATAAAATTAAGATAAAAAGATAAAGATAAGGATAAAATAAATTAAAAGAATTACATTTTAATGGTCAGATTGAATGGTCGGAGACTTGCATGAAGGTGATTACGTGTATTATATTTTCAGTTATAGTATATGTAATTGAATATTATGAAAAAATATATTTTTTGCGTGTAAGTCTTTATATATTTACCTTTTTATTATTCTTAATACTCGCTGTAACTACCATTTTCTACACTCTTACTTATTCCTTACTTCAAGGTTGTCTAGTGGAAATTGCTATCACTACTAGCAATATACTACCTGTTGCCTTAAATTTTTGTAAATCTTTTTTATTTTCTGTTTTATGCAATACAGGATATTCAATTTTATTTGAAGATGATGGCATTCAAAAGACCCTGAAGAAACGAATAGCCACAAGTAATACCAAATCTACTTTAGCATATTTTTCTTTTGCAGTGAAACTCTACGTTAAAAGACAGACGAAAATGTGAATCTGGGGTCATGTTATTAAAATTTTTATTTATATTTTCTCTTGCAATTTAATATGACGAGTCCATTTACAGCTAATATTAAATATAATTTTGTAGGTAATCCTGTTTAGTGGTAGATACAAATTGAGTCTTAAACAGTACCCAACACATTCTTCTCCCTCCCTTATTTCCCAAAACATATTTTTGATGACTTATTAAGCTTAGTACCATAGAATTCATATTTCTTTGAAAAATATGGATAGGCAAAGTTAGGCAACCATCGATAGTTTGGTAATACCTCGGACATCCCACACAGCGCCATCTAGTTCCAAACTAAGCAAAGCTTGTACTATTGATACTAGAATTTCCATTCCATCAGCTCTTTTTATACCCCACTGCAGGGGCTTACGCCTTCCCTCAAGATGAGGAGGGCTTGGAGCTTAAATCCACCATGCTGCTCCAATGCGGGTTGGCGGATTGTAACGACCGCCATCTATTGACAGCAACCGGGACCGACTGCTTAACGTACTCTCCGAGGCACGGAGTCAGTGACAGTTAATGTACTTAAGTCAGAAAAAATCATTAGTACACGACCGGATTCGAACCACGACCACATGGCCCTATAGATTTGAAACAGGTTCGTTGTCGCTCAGGCTATCATGACACGCATCACGACAAAAAATGTATGCAGTAGAAATAATATGGGGAAATAAAACCCCTGAGCAGTGAACAACACACTAATATAATTTGTTACGGGGTATCGATTTCCCTTCCCCTTGTGATATATGCTGTAATGATATGAAACATAGAAAAATAATAGACAAACTGTATTGTGATATGATTTGTTGGCTGTTTCCTCGTGGTCCTACTTATTTGTCCTATTAGTAGGACCACGAGGAACTAAGCGTCCTCGTGGTCCTACTACAGAATAAAATAATGAAATAAATTTTATTCAGGATCCCGTATGTATAAAAGTACAATCGCACCCGAACTTTCTATAAAATATTTCTGAGCTTAAAAACTTTTTGGTCTATTTATGTTTTATAATTTACTAGCGACCTGCCCCGGCTTCGTACGGGTAGCAGAGCATATAAGCCGTAATGTTTTTTCTGTCGTCGTATCAGCTTGTTGCGTCGAATATGTGGATTGCATTTAAATAGATTTAAAAGTAACGAAAGTTGATCCTACTTAAAGTATTCTTAAAGTATTTTATTTCCAATTCTATAGATATTTGGAAAAGTAAAGAATACATATAAAAACAAACTACAATATTTCTTTGTATACAACATTGATAACTTCAGCCCACAGCTTCAGCCTAACCACACGTGTCGCGTTGTTCGGTTTGGCTGGCCGGGCGGCGTGGCACGCGGCGTTCGGATGCTTGTCGCGCGATATTTTTATTTTGTGACGGTTCCCAAGATATTAATATAAATTGTATGGTGTAAAGATCAATCATAATCTGCATGAAATGCTGAAGGTAAATAACGTATTTAATTTGATAAGGATTAATACTGCATCCGTATGAATTGCTTTCAAATTACCTCATCATATGACATTATTTTATTAAACAAAAAAATAAAAGATAGACATATGCCATCGCGGACTTTTTTGTAGTCCTATACAAAAGAAACAATTCATCCATACATTATTTTGTTACATCTCAAAAGGATTAGGCAGCGTTTTCGATGAAAGCTCCCAATCTTGATTTTTTTCGCGACTTCTTCAACTATAATCGTCATATTTCATTTTCACAAAACATAAATAAATTATACACGTGCACCTTCCTTTTGAATCACTCTGTCCATTGGTGTCACCCGTATGCCAATCCGTTTGGTAGTTTTTGAGTTTATCGCGTTCAGACAGACAGACATACAGCCAGACGCGGCGGGAGACTTTATTTTATTATATGTATTGATTATTTGAAATGAAATAAAATATTTAGTTATTTGTTTTTTGTTCGTACTTCGAAGTTATTTTTTAGTGTGATGGTACTTTCAGTATACCTACATGCGGGACGGCAGATTGATAATGATAGGACCACGAGGACGCCTAGTTCCTCGTGGTCCTACTAGTAGGACAAATCAGTAGGACCACGAGGAAACAGCCGATTTGTGCACTTAATGAGACTTCCACACTTAGTTGTACTAAGAGACTTAATGGTGGGAAACGATAAATTATTTAGTGGAACAAGCAGGCGGCGGGACGGCGGAACAGAATACCAGCGGCATTCCGTTTGTACTATCGAAGAGGCAGGGCAGTCACTTTCTTAGGCACCGGACTGGCCTACATTTAAGTGTGTGTACTAATGTAGTTATATAAATTTCTCTTACTGACACATTGTGGTCTGTTTAACTAACTACTAACTTTAGTTCTAAATTTTTAATAATTCTTACTAACAAATTATGCATTATTTGTTGTACGAAATAAAACAATGTTTATTTAATTTTTTTTTTAATACATGAATCAGCTGTACAATGAGTTGCCTTATTGCTAAAAGCAATATCTTACAGATAAAAATATAGTGTATGACCAATAAATATTGTTAGTTATTGTTTGGTTTACAAAGTTTTTCCAAAAGACTAGTTTCTAAATTTTAAAATCACGCAAACGTAGATAATATACTTTGGATCGGGTCTTATCGACCATGCGCTTTCAGTATATTTGATTTGACAACCCTAGGGCTAGGCTAAGTTTGGGATTAATCTCAGAAGATCCATTGGCAGGGTCCATGATGGATCTAGTAAGCTTTTTTCTCTTATTAGATCCTAATTTCAAGGTGTGGATCTACTGAGATTTTGTGGTCTCAGTAGATCTATGATGGATCTAATGGGATATGTATTTCTCATTAGATGCTGTTGATTTGATTAAAAATAAAAAAAGATTCTCTATTTTGTAATAAACCGATATAGATGGATCACCATTTCTCTATTTTAGCCTGAGAATCAGACAAAATAATTTATGTAATTTTGAAAGTTGGTACAGCTATGAGATGTCCTGATAAACATACTAAAAGTTCCCGAGTTCCCAAGGTACCGTAAGGGTTAAACTGGTACTTTAGGAACTACAATGGGTCAAACGCTATCAATATAGATTGTTAGCAAAGAAATTGAACTAGATTGGTACGTTTTCCTTTAATTGTATGTTCCTTGCCCACATGTTTACCAAGGGTAATTTAATACATTGGCGTGTCAGAATCGTGATAGCCCGAGCACAGCGAACCCGCTTCTCGGACTCCTTGCCTCGCAGAGCACGTTAAGTTGTCGGTCCCGGTTACCATCAACTGATGTCAGTCGTTAAAATCCACCAACCCGCACTGGATTAATGTAGTTAATTAATTAATGTATAAGTACTTGTAATATTTTTTAATGGTATTTCAGATCCGAGCAAAAAACTGTAAAAGGAATCTTTCCTCTTCTTCCACCCCGCCAACTCGCCCCTTACCTTCGGGGACTTTTAGTATGTTTATCAGGACATCTCAAGGAATAGCTGTATGTACCAACTTTCACAACTACACGAATTATTTTGGCTGATTGACGATTTTTAGGCAAATTTGCTTAGGCTACTTATTTAGATTTATTCACTAGATCCAATCCAATTTGATATTTTATTAAATAAGAAATATTGATACTCGAAATTCTCACTAGATCCATTTTACTTAAAGTTTTAGTATAAATAGACCTAACGAGAAATAAAAAGCTCGCTAGATCCATCATGGATCCTGTCATTGGATCTTTTGAGATTGATCCTTAAAAACTTACAGTTCTTGCATCATAATCGTGCGGTTCTGATATGCGATGCGCATGCTAGATTACTATACTTCCCGTGGCAAGGCTACTACGAAATCATGTTACTGCGACAGTTTCGTGACTAACTTCAGAAGCACCTACGATGCGAGAATTGTAACATGCAAATGTTATATGTCAGCTTTATTAAAAAAATAGAATTTTTTCCCATTGCAAGATAAAGATGATGTATAATAAAAACCTATTTGTTATACATAGTGTATATAATATTCATACAAAGTGCTCTGAAAGTACCCGAGGGATTTTAGTAGAAGCTTCCAATCAATGCTAGCAACAAATACATTAAAATATTTTCTGTCTCTTGCACATCATAATAATAATAATACATGTGACATTCCACACAGTGCCATTTAGTTCCAAAGCAAGCAAATATTATGCATGTGTTATGAGTCACTAGACAACTGATATACATACTTGCATATTTTATTTTTTTATATATACATATACTAGCGACCCGTCCCGGCTTCTCACGGGTAGCAGAGCATATAAGCCGTAGTGTCCTATCAGCTTGATGCATCGAACATGTGGATTGGATTTAATTAGATTCAAATGTAACGTAAATTCATCCTATTTGGAGTATTTTTAATGTATTTTTTTTTCAATTCTATAAATATTTGAAAAGGTAAAGGATAAATACATAAAAACAAACTAAAATATTTCTTTGTGGCGCGGCGATGGCGACCGACCATAGACTGACTGGCTGTTTTTAAACATGACGAAAAAAACTTAACTTTGACAATAATCAGACAGACGATTTTTCCAAAGACACGACTTTAATAAATGTATTAAGATATACATTTTTCTTTGTTCATTGACGACGGAACACTTTGTATACAACATTGATAACTTCGCGCGATATTTATATTTCGCGATAGCTCCTAAGATATTGATTTAAATTGTATAGGGTAAAGGGCAATCATAATGTGCATGAAATGTTAAAGGTAAATAACGTATTTAATTTGATAACGATTAATACTGTATTCGTATAAATTTAAACATAAAAATAGGTATAGTAAGCTATTCATAAAAGATAGACATATGCCATCGCGGACTTTTCTTTAGTCCACAAAAGAGACACAATTCCTCCATACATTATTTTGTTATATTTCAAAAGGATTAGGCAGCGTTTTCGATGAAAGCTCCCAGCCGGCTTGATTTTTTTCCGACTTCTTAAACAATAATTGTCGTATTTCAACAAATTTCCACAAAACATTAATAAATTATAGACGTAAACATTCCTCTTGAATCACTGTGTCCATTGTTGTCAATAATATGCCAATCCGTTTGGTAGTTTTTGAGTTTATCGTGTTCAGACAGACGCGGCGGGGGACTTTATTTCATAATATGTAGTGATAAATATTTTACACCTAGACACGGAACGAAATAAACATGTTCATGCACACAAATATTTGTCCCGGGCGGAAACCGAACCCGCGACCTTTGGCTCCGCAGTTAGGGTCTCTAACCACTTGGCCATTTGGTCAGTCACTATTTGGGTCATTATTTGAGATATGAAAGAAAAAGTAAATATTACAATTTTTACTTTTGGTAGTGCAGAGGGACTAAATAACAGTATCGTACTGTACGACGCGTAAGTTAGTACACTACAAAATGCTGACCAATATTTTTTGCTATTAACAAAAAACGCGACATTTAATAAAAAGTTATTTAAATATTTTTCTTATCTTAATCTCAGAAATTGCTGAGCAAAAATCCCTCGTGTACCTCCGGAGCACCTTGTATTCCCTTACAGTTACTAGAAATAATGCAATTTATAACTATAATTTATATTACTGACTTCAAAAAATAGATTTGTTATATTTTTCTTAGTCTATGCAGTGCACACAGCATAATGCTAGAATGTGATAATGAACAAACATTTAGCATTGTAAAGGGCCCCATATAGGTATGGCATGATTTGTCTTTACGATCCGTCGCCGTCGTTTCAAACTGATCGAAGATCGATACGACATATCGATACTGTATGTAAATATCGTAAACGATTTACTTAATCGAAGACGATATCGGAGATCGCAATAAAAACCTACGCAATTTTGAATGAACAGTTTGGGGCGTTTTGTGACTGACGACTCGATTTTTATCTCAGTTTTACTACCTAATTCCCTTTCAACCTTAATTCCTTTAAAATATTTACATACGAATATTGATATCATTTAATAATCATTTCTTAACCCACATTTTACTAGTTTTCTTTTTTTTCAATAGCCGAATCAATTTTAGCACCAAATATGTGATAAAAATAAGTTTGTTTCCCATTTTTTAAATATAGGTACTGATTTGAATTTCTGCAAGAACGTTGTTTAAGGACTGCACTCCCAAAACAGTATAATACAAATAATACAAAATAAAATCTTTGTGTTAGACATAAAGTTCACTTTAGACTGCGAACCACAAGGAGACAAAATAAGATGAGGATGACAACAACTTCCGAGTCTCGGACCAATTATCACAATGCACAGTCATCTGTTTTTAGGCATATCCATTTTTTGTAAGTGTTTGTATTATATGATTTAATTTTACAGTATTTAATGGTATTGCATATGATTTTAACCATTATCTCATATGAATAATATATTTTAGAACTGAAAAACGTTTTTTCTAGATAAAGAAATACCCATAAAAAAAAATACCAACCTATTTTGAAAATTCCTAGGGACATAGGTGTCCCGATAAGTTCTGTAACTTTTAAAACCCTTAGGACCCCAATCCCTCCTTTATCCTCGGAGATATAGCCAAATTTGCGTCTCATAGGAAAAGGATCTGGTAACCAATTTTAATGGTAAAACGGTGTTGCCAATTTGTTCTCGATTTGCGTTTTTCTCATGTACTATTAAGTTTTTCATCACATCTACCTGCTCTCTAGATTTTTGGCATCTTCTCTCATTCATACTTTTAATAGCTAAACTTTTTACTATAGAGTATAGTTACAATCAAACTCTATGGCGGATCGCGTCGCAGTAACCAGTTTAAGGTGTAGCGGGACGTAGATGTGCGAGGGGTATATGACTACTGTACCTGCGCAAGCACGCTTAGTATTAGTAGCACGCTTGTATTCCGATCCGCTATAAAGTTTAAGGCGAATTATACCTACTAGCAACAAAAATCAATATGTAAAAAGAAAAAATATGAATGAAGATTATTGTCATCCTATAAGAAAGAGGCTTGGGAATCGGACCCTCACTATCTCTTCTGCCCGAATTGAAAAGCCGAGTGCTCAGTCCTTAAGCTAACTTGCAACGTTCTTGGGGTTTTGTCTGTGATGCGACGTCTTTATTGGTCCGTTTTCAAAAAGAAACAAACAGCAAAAGCAGCAGTTTGGAAGTGATTGTCACGATTTTCTTAAGATTGATAAACCTGATGAATCGTCCGTATATAAGGCTCTTAAGGATGAAAGCATTTTTAAAAGTTATGAACGTGAGAAATTGCAGCTTCACGTAAATTCATAAATTTATTGTTAAAATTTTATAAATTTTTTAAGAAAAATTTACACTAAAAAAATATGTATAGTGAAACTGTAAAATAATTGCTGACTGAACTAAATGTTCAAAACACAAATTACAATCATCAAATTCACTGATATACACATCCCATGTAAGTATAACATAAAGTTGTTATAAAATGATTTGGTACATTGTTTTTATAAAATTGTCATAATTTAAAGATACAAATGATTAACGAAAAACGATCAAAATTTCTTTTTCGTACTACAGTTTCAACAGATAGCCCTTATTTATTTTATTTATTGATATGTATATTTGGGCTTTATGTCAAATTTAACATTTTGCTAAACTATAGTAATTTTTATAAAAACAATTGGTTACTTATGCAATATCACCATAATATAAGAATTTCTATAAAAGTAACGCAAAATTAATTATACAAAATTAATCATCACATAATTCCATAGTTGTAATAGTCGCTTTCACAGCTTTTCTTTGTTTTTATTTGAATAAAATTGGGCCCAGCCTAGCAATGGTGAAAAGCAATCTATGTAATAATATATGTCTATGATTGGCAGAGATACAAAGAGCACTGTTCTCTATGCCATAAAAATAATGTTTTCCAGTCAAGCATGCTATGATATCACGCAACGAGAGTTTTGTTCGCCGCCAACGCGCTGCCGCATGAGGGCGCGCGCCAAATTGCTGTCCCGTTCCTGGAGGCTCTGACCCTGATCTTGCATGGATAGAGCGAGTGCGTGAGCCAACGCTTCATCCTCTGTCTGGAAATTTAAAATACAGTTTTGAATTCCAAATATAATTTGTATTTTAAACGACAGGCGTAAAAAATAAAAATCTATTAAATGCATGTATAGTCACACATAAGGTAGGCTTTGCCATAATTAAGAAGAAGAAGAAAGTAGGCTTCTGTGGCCATTGCCAACGACATAAACTTATCATAAACAAAATCTTGCCTTGGTTTAGATACGGAATCCACTATCACATTGACTTGGTTGGCTACAACTTATAAACTAGATAGAGCCTAGATAGTCACGGTAATATTCTTTGTTTTATTAACCTTTTAACTTGTGATCAATATTATCAATCGATCATCAATATCAATCAATTGTCTCTGTTAGTTAAATGGATCGTGACTTTCAATCTGACCAAATTTGGTTAATGTGTAATGTATAGGTTAAAATACAATATTTTATTGGTTACACATCGAAAAAGTCTAAGAATGTATTTGGTATAAAATACCATTGTCCTCTATTCAACTTAGGCATCAAAACACAGACTGATTTTTCACGTAACTTGTAGTGTTAATAAAAAAAATATGACAATTTTATTCAGAAATGGACAGAAATTTAGAATGACATCTTGTGCTCAACTTTTTTTCCAGGCAAACAAATTATAATACAACACAGTGAAGTAGGTTGTTTTAAAAAACTCTTGAAACAACCAATTGCAAAAAAAAAAGTTATAAGATTACCTTCTCATACCTAATTTCTATTTTGCTTTCCGAAATTATTATTAAACATTTTTGAAATGAATAAAATCCCTATATAAACATACATAATATAAAAGTGTGTGCTTTCCTCTCAAAGCAGAAGGCAGTATGGGTCTTACCTAGTATTTCAGTTTTATCAACATTCATTAATGTTAGACATAATATTCTGAGTACTTTTATGAATGAGGAGAATTTTAACAAATACTTATATGTGTGTGTAAAATGTTTGTGTATGTTTGATAGTTAAGTTTTTTATTTAAAAAATTTCTAAAAAATTGTAGCTTACCATATTGCCTTGTACATCAGAAAAAGATGCATTTGTAATAACTGGAATGTTAACTGGAGATTTCTTCTCTTGGGCCTTCGCTCTTGCCATTGCTGCTTCGCTGAAAAAACAATATATTTTTTATTTGGCATGATAGGTACAGGTATACAAATTGTACACATAATAGAACCAAAAAAAAAACCATTAAAACAATTCTATGCATGTGCATATGCAAGTTAAAACCGGCCAAGTGCGAATCGGACTCGCACACGAAGGGTTCCGTACCACTATACAATATAAAAAAACGAGCGCGACATTAATCGAACTTTACCATTAATCGTTATTATTATGTAATTTAAGAATTATTCTATAAATATATTCCATTTTTATTTCGTTAGTTATTTAGAAGGCGCTCGATCCTCTGTGGCTAATCCGAAAAGTAATAATATGAGTGCACTGATAGCTAGACACAATTTTTATTACTTATTTTATTAACAGTGAACCTTTGACTTTTAGTATCGATTGTAAAGAAAATTAGCTCTGCAAAGGAAAGCATAAATTTATAGTACCTAGTAATACAATGTAGTTTTCATCATAAAATGTTTTTTTTTTAAATTATCTTTTACAATAACATCACAAAGATAAAATACATCTAGTTTTCGCTTATCGGCTAAACACTATCTGTCATTTTCTATGACATTTTAACAAAATTTTACTTATAAAAGTACATTTTGTAAGTTAATCTATTACTCATTAAATAATACAGTCTAGTTAGCTATGATAGTTTTCCTTTCAACTATGTTATATATACTCCGGTCATAAATTTTTTCCACATATCCAAGTGTTCCTTTTTTGCCATTTGGCTATGGAACCCTAAAAAGGCATGAAAAAATAATGACTAAACTTTCGGTTTATACAAATAAGTTAAAAACCATAACCTTATTTTTGTGAGGTGTAGGGAGTTATTACTGGGAGAGAGTCTTCAATATCATAACACGAGACAAATAGATGTTAATAATTATTTATAAATAACTAAAATATCTTATAAATACTACAGGGGTAATTGGAGTTTGGGGTGGAGTGTAAGGTACATGTCTGATTATGATTACGTCACCAGAATAACAAAATACATAGTTTAAAAAAGGTTGTATCCACAATCTTTTTTAAACTATGTATTTTGTTATTCTGCGTGGATATCAGAAAAACACAGCAAACTAGATCACAAAATCAAACATTGTAGCAAAACTGATAAGTAATACCAATCTTTGAGGATTTTATAAAGACATAGAGACTGCATGAAACAATAAAGATATGGTGAAAGAAACCAGCTCGTGGCTATAGTGACTGGCATGCAAAAGATATCTTGCATAGGACATAGGATTTAAGTTCATGCGGCCTCTACTTAATAGCGTAGTCCAAGCTTGGTGGTTTAAATTAGCCACTCTAACATAATAAGACTTACGCTGCTTGCCGCCTCTTGGCTGCTAGTTTTCCTTCACACGCATGGTCAGTGGTGTGCCGATGTCTCAAACAGAAATTGAGGGTGCATTCGCTGCACACCAAGGGCACCATCTCTTTGCCTTTACAACCTTTGAACGAGCACCGATTTGTAAATACCTGTTATCAAAGGTTTTCATTATGTTTATTTTGGCTAAAAATTTTTGTTTGGATAATGAACCTTGCAGTTATAAGAAAATAAAAACGTAATCTGAACTAATATTAGAAAGAGAAAATATTTGATTTTTTGTATGTTTGTTACAGATAAACTCAAGAACTACTTAACTGATTTTAAAAATTCTTTCACCTATAGGAAGCTACATCATCAGCGTGTAACACGGACGGTATTTTATTTTCAATAAAATTAGAGATCCTTACAAAACTTACAGTAATGTGTCACAGTATCCAAGATTTGCCTACAAAAATCATTATTCGGTGTGCGCTGCGGCAACTACTGATACATAAAATAATGTAGGCACTACATGTTTATAGTACTCATCATTACCCAGAAGAAAACCCATAAAACTATATGTCATAGTATATAATATAGTTAAGTCACAATAATGAAAGTTAGTTATATTTTTGGTAGTAGTGCTTATTTATGTGTATATATAGCATATTTGTTTGGAGATGGTTCTTGACCTTTATTCATCCAGTTTTCTATTTGATTTGATACCTTGTTCCGCCTCTTCATTGCTGGATCCGAGGTACACTGATTATCAATATGAGCACCAACAGCTACATCAGGGGGCTCCCCACGTCTGCCTGGCACCGGCACTTCACACAAAGGACACACTGGCACTTGGACATCACGAGCGTTGGATGCGGGACATACATGGTTGATGTATGAAAAATGCTCTAAGCTATAACAATAAAATTGCATTAATAATCTTGTTTCAAAATTCAAGGCATATTCACAAGGCTTAGATAAATACTGTAAACGGACCAAATTCAAAACTGATGGAATATAAAACAGTACAGTACAAACAGGTTGGAACAGTAGTTGAAGTGCCCATATATTTGGTTTTTATTGTATTTTACTCGGGTTTTAGGGGTTATCTTAAGTGATCTTTTAAATTGTTTTTTAATAAAAATAACTGTTTCACTCCTCACACTGACATAAATTAACCTAACCTAATTATTGTTTGAGAAATGTTGGAAAAGCAACCTACCTTGACCTAATACCAAAACACAAATATACTTGGGTACATGAACTTGATTTTTTTAAATATTCTTTTAAATACCAAACCTCAATAGTTGAGACTTATTAGAAGGGTGGTTGACCATTTAGTGTTAGTTTCAAGTATTTTGAGTTTAAAGGCTATCAAAATTTTCTTAGTGTAGAAGGTACATATAATTATTATTACTCATTTTCAATTTCATTTTTTTTTTGTATTTCTAGATTACTAAAAATTCTAAAAGTTGATTTAATCTCTTCACCTCACCCCCCACTGTCTTATTAATACTCTTAGGGTGGTACATTGGAAAGACAACCCAATTTTAACATTACAGCAAATAACCATTCAGTGTTTGAATGACTAGTGATAAGAAAAAGAAATAACACATACCAAAAAACTTCATGACAAGCGTCGCATTTCATAGGCAGAAAATCTAAAACAATATAATGAGCTTTTTAGAAAGTAAAACTATTATGAAAAATTTCATCTATACTCTATATAAATAACATAAGGGTGTCTTGGTAGCGCTTTCCCATAGTGCCTGACAAAAATTAAAAAATATTTAATACGGCATATAAGGGAGAGGTGTAGGAATCTCATGCAGTAAATATTTTTCACGGATATGCAAACAAAAATAAAAATCGACGAAAAAAAATCGGTATATAAAAGTTGACTCGTCGACTAACTTATTCTATTACCACAGGACTATCAACCTGCCTTAGCTGAAATTAAAATTGATCATTGTTATGAATAGGATTTACATCAGGCAGCATTGGAAAGCCGACCTTAAGTCATAATTTATCTACATACCTAGTTCAACTCATATAGAACAAAAATAAGTATACAACTTAAAATTCTGAACACAAGCGCTTACCTAGTTTATTGCAAGATTTAAAAGAACAATTTCGTCCAAGATGTGGGAACTCCATTGCACTTTCAATATTCTATTCTATTTTTCTTAAAATTTCTATGTTCCTTTAGGTATCAGTCGCATTAACAGTCGATAACACAGATTATACCAGTCGATAAGGTAGAACCAACAACCCAACGTAGAACCACTACAGTAATACGGTAAGTTTAACTTTGAATGACTTTTAAATTGAATTATTTCTAGAAAGTGAACGATTAGTCAACTTGCATCAACGCACCAATTTATTGCATGAAATCATGAAATAACAATGACAAGACAATACATACAAAATACCACAAATAAAATTACAACAAAATGAACAAAATATAAATACAAAATCGTTTAATCATCGTTGACTTTGTGGTTGACTTGACTCATGTAGCACACACAGACACAGAGTAGCACATCACCACAGATGTAGGGATGTGTATCGATCAAACGTTGATATATCGTTCATAAACATCGATGTTTCGGTGAGCGATACATCGACGACATAAGCTTGAAAATAACATAGATATCATTCATTCATTCACTTCTTGGACGCTCTGCGGTCAACACGTTACACGTTATTACACGTATTACATAAATAGGCTTCTGGGGACTAAATTATCAAAGCTTTTTTTCCTGAACTCTATTTCAAAGTTTTTGAAGTCAACTAAATATTTTTCTTCAATAAATGAAATAAAAAATGTGTTTTCTTTTCAAGATCCATTTTAATAAGTTTGGTGGTCTAATTGTGAAGTTATTAGTCATCAAGCAGTTAAAAGCCTTTAGGGAGACAACTGTTGCACTGGTATAATTTTATATTGTAGATAACGTATGTAAAATTTATGATGAAATATGTACCTAAATATTTCTAGTTCCTTTAAGTTTTTGTCCTTGTAATAAAGTGTCTAACCATACTAAACTTTAAATCGTATGATAAATGTGATAATAATATCAAACATTGGAATCAGACAAACATCGATGTATCGTTTTTCATCATCATCATCATCAGCCCATTTTTACCCCACTGCAGGGGCTTAGGCCTCCCCCAGGGTGAGGAGGGGGGCTTGGAGCTTAAGTCCACCACGCTGCTCCACTGCGGGTTGGGAACTGTAACGACCGCCATCTATTGACAGCGTCCGGGACCGACTGCTTAACGTGCCCTCCGAAACACGGTGTCAGTGATATTGTGTACTTAAGTCAGAAAAACTCATTGGTACACGCCCGGATTTGAACCATGGCCCGATGGGGCCAAATTTAAGACAGGCTCGTTGCGCTCTGGGCTATCACGACACACCGTATCGTTTTTATTACCTGTTAAACATCGAGGTTTTTAAGATCGATGTTTGATCCCTACTCATTTGACTACACATGGACCACACCACAGACCACACGATATGACTATATGGCCCTCAGAACAATTACTAAAGTTATGGAAAGAATGCAAATTTCACATATGTTTAACTTGTTCTAACATGTAGAATAAAGCATTAGAATTAAAAAGATAGCTGATACAAAATCACTGCTGCTTATGATCAGAACGTAGGCGATGGAACGAAATTGTTTCGTTTTCTGTTGATTTTCATGAACTGTGATTGTGGGCATTTATTGCAACACAAGCCATTTTTGTGGCGAATTTATTTTGCACAAATTTATTTAATAATTTACTACTATATTATCAAAAATTTTAATAAATTGATGCAAACATCCGTCTGAGTAGTCGGACTAATGTCAATGATAAAGGGGTACAAGCAGATTGAAGCAAACCGTCATATATACTTACATCTTTTTCACTCACACTGAAATTTACCATGTGGAAAAAAACGAATATATGTAAATACAAGAATGAAAAAAAAAAATACAAGAATACCTTCTATAACTTTAGTAGGTAATTGTGTTTTTTTTTTAAATTTATTGTAAGGGCATTGGAAGCTCCATCAGCCCAAATATTACACAAAAAATAGATGCTTATATAAATTAATTAAATGAAAACACTTAAGACACTTTAAATTTTACCAATAGTTTTACAAATGATATATATATATATATATTTATATATTATATTATATAATTCTCTCTGTTTTAAAAGACCTTGCACTGTAGTTGGAACATACCCATTTCCTAATACATTTTGACATTGACAAATGAAGATTAACCTTTGAAGAGTTTGAATTGGAGTTTTATCCAACTGTGATCCAAATGGCGCACGTGGAACGTCGTGGTTTCTGGCGATATTTTGAAAAAGCTCCATAATAACCGTATTACGCTGCCTATTCTTGTTATTTTTTATTAAAAATACGAACAGAATACTCGACTCTGGCGAAATTGCTTTAAATGCAGAGAACGCCATAACTAAGAAGAAGAAGAAGAGTTTGAATTGAAGTGAAAAATAGTTATATTGAAAGAAAATATGGTGAAGATCAGCACAAGAACTATTACAATGATTACATGAAGTGGAAACGGCTAATTTAATCCTATGAAGATGTGAAGAAAAACTGCCATGACCAATTCGCAAACGACACAAAGTGGTTATGAAATGTTTATTTACAAATTTCTTCGACTTCCAGTGATCGTCGTTCATGGTTATAAAACTACAACTGAATTTTATTATGAAATACAAAAAAGACATGAAATCCTATCCGATAAATCAAGAATTAGCTGCAAATTTTTTCAGTGTGAAAGAATGAAAAATATGCAAATATTTTATAACACGATTGTAAATTAAGAACAAATATAAAGTCTATATATACAATCTAAAAAGCTAATAATAACCAGTCCCTGGCGAACCCGATGCAAAGGTTCCCATAACGCTCGCGGCATTACCGCGTTGGATCGCTATGGCGAGCCTCTGCATCAGAAACGACCCCGAGCGGGGGTCACACCCCCTGGCCTAAATTTCTGGCCTCGAGGCTCCAACAGCCCGTCGTCTTCACAGCAAAAGGATAGAAGATATATGAATTTTGCCATGATTTTGTATTTATTGTGTTTCCGACGGGCCGCGGACTCAAGTTACTATTTACAAAAACGAGCTCAGTTCGTCTGTTCTTCATAATACCCGCCCATACCATAACTGTTGAGCTGTTATATAGATGCACTTCCTGAACGCACCTCAGTCTCTCAGTATTTCCAGGACGACGGTACACTCTTACCCTTCTAGTATCAGGCTTGAACCCAAATCGAGACTCATCTATACTAATATTATAAAGCTGAAGAGTTTGTTTGTTTGTTTGTTTGTTTGAACGCGCAAATCTCAAGAACTACTAGTTCAAATTGAAAAATTATAGTTGTGTTGAATAGTCCATTTATCGAGGAAGGCTATAGGCCAGTGTTGCCAACTTAGGGGTTTTCCCCCCAGATTTAGGGCGTAAATAATAATAATAATAATAATAATTTATTTCAGACATTGTCCATATACAAAGTGGGTTAGTATAAAGTACTTAACTTATGTTAGTATAAAAACTAGGTTACATCAATTAGGGTATAATGAAAATCAACAACATCAGCAGTCTACATGTCCGCATGAATCCGCACCCAACGCTCAAGCATTGGAGAGTCCCATCGGTCGACCAGAGTTCTCAGAATGTTATTGGCACTGGCACGCGCACGAGTTAACATGGAGGCGCATCGCTTGCGCATGATCGCTGCAAAACCGTCAACATGCGCGTTTGCGAACATGTGAGAAGCACTGCAAAATAAGTGAGATGGGATTTTTTTAGGGCTCTAAAATTTTTAGGGGTATTTTCAGGGATTTTTTGACTCTTTAATATTTTTAAATTGATAATATTATGTTAATATTTATTTCTTGACTTAGCGACTTATAACGACATCTAGTACGTAATTCTACAACCACTCTGTGGTGACTGGCGGCAATACTGGCGCCACTGGCGCCCATTTTATTTATTGTCTGTGCATATGCTGGTTATTGTTGTGACTGTGACTTGAACTTGAAACTTGAACGTATGTTTGACATTAGCTTATGTCATATGTCATATAGGATACCGCCAAAAAAATAGGTTATGATAAGAATATTCTTACGACGATTGTTATTTCGATTTTGGTTTGTATTGTGTGTCGACAAGAAATGTGTTAATGATGCCTAAGGAAAATAAATATAAAAAAACGTACAGTCAGAAGTACACGAAGATTTGGGAAACAGATCCACATCTAAAAGGTAAATAGATTTCATTACATTTTTGTAATTTATAAATGATCAAGACAAACAATTCAATTCTAAATCATTACGAATTTATATTTATTTATTTTTTAGGGCCACAACTCAATAATTAAGGCGATTTTAGGGGTTTTTGACCCTAATTTAGGGATAAATATTTTTGAGAGTTGGCAACACTGCTATAGGCTATACTACATCACGCTACGACTAATAGGAGTGGAGCATCAATGAAAAATGTTGCAAAAACGGGAAAAAATATTCCTTTTGAGAGCTCCCGTCGCGCGCGCTGCGTAAACGGTTGATGTTAACCAAATATCATATATTACGAAATTGTTCCCCTTTAAAAGTTCTAACCAAAAGTCCGCGACAGCATATGTGTATCTTTTATGGTTAACTTACTATAACCTTTTTTATGACAATCAAATTTGTTCTAACATTATGTACTATTTGCGAAGATGTTTTTTAAACGTAATATTAATCCTTAACAAATTAAATACGTTAGTTGTCTTAAGCATTTCATGCATATTATAATTGCCCTTTACACCACACAATTTAAATTAATATCTTAGCAGTTTTTATCGAAATATGAAAACTATAGCGGGAGAAAATAAATTCGCTGTGTGCCTCTGTTCGTTAACTTTTTACTTCCAAACCACGCAATAGACTTTGATACGGTTTTCAGTATTATCTTATTTTCTTATTATCTTATAATCTATTAATCTATATAATAGAAATACTTATTATAAAGCTGAAGAGTTCGTTTGTTTGTTTGAATGCGCTAATCTCTGAAACTACCATTCGGATTTGAAATTTTTTTTTTGCCTTTGATAGCCTGAATCTAGCGGAGGGTTATAGGCTATATACATGAAAACGAACTGTCTGTCTATTCGAGCAAATAGGTTTCGGCCAAAACAGCTTAACCGATTTTGATGCAACTTTACACATATGGAAAGGATGTCATCAAAAGTGACATACAGAACTTTTTGTATGTCTGTCTGTACGTCCATCTGTCTAAACCAATTTTAATGAAACATCACAAGTATGAAAAGAAGGTCGTCAAAACTAACAAATGTTACTTTTTGTCCGTCTGTCTGTCTGTACGTGTATCTGTCTATTTGAGCTAATCTCCAAAACGGCTAAACAGATTTTAAGGAAACTTTGCAGACGGGAAAAAAGGTTGTCAAGAGATTTGACATTAGCTACTTTTTGTCCGTCTGTTTGTCTGTACGTCTATGTGTCTATTCAATTCAATTTTATCTATTCGAGCTAATTTCCAATACGGCTGAACAGATTTTAATGAAACTTTGCAGACGTGAAAAAAGATTGTCAAGAGTGTCAAAAGCAACTTTTTGTGTTTGTTTGTCTGTCTATCTGTCTGTCGTTTGTCCACACTGATCTATCAACTACTACAGCCAAAACTACTAAGTCTAGGAAGCTTAAATTTGGAACATGGGTTTATTTTATAACCTGACTATTAAGTTAAGAAAGGCTTTTTTAGAAATTTCAAACTTAAGGATGGGAATGGAGGGACTCAAATAATGACGTGTTTCAGGTTTTTAGACTTCCACATTTTAAGGGTGGGAAACGGGAAATGAAAAATTGTATCGGTTTTTTTAAAGGGTGGAAGGGGAATGAAGATTGAAAGTTTGAATGGGTGTAACCAAAATTGGTTCCAGCAAAAAGTACGTATAAACCATCTCGAACGTTAATAGTACCTATAACAGGAATTCGTAGTCTACGCAAGCGAAGCTGCGGGCGGTCGCTAGTCGCAAAATAAAATTTGATCCCATTGTTCCCGGGTCTATGTAATGTGTTCCCTACACCATTCATTTCGACGAGCGCGATTCCCGTGACGTATCGGTGGGCACCTAGTTGGCCGTCGTGCTCGTAGGCAATACTCATGCAGTCGATTTCGCACAGTTTGCAAGCTAACAACAACACCACTTGAATTTTGTAGCCTTGAACCTATCTCTCGGGCGGTTAACGTCGGCTGGCGTCTTGCAGTCACTTGTATGTATCGATCTTGCCGTGTGGTTGTACACCTTTCTCGACCTGGGTGCTGATCAGCAGGATCTCCCGTGTTAGTGTAACGGTGATGAAGACGGCAAATAATGCTTCTGTTGACACCAAAAATACCGAGATACCTGAGATTGACTTCTTCCCGCTTGCAACATCCCTACAGCTCTTTGCATTTCATCTGCGGTCAAATGACGTCGCTCCATGACGTAAAAAATGTCTCAAAATCCAAATTTGTTCAAAACTTTTTCAAATTATTGTTTAACTCATAGAATTGATAAAGAATACTAAATTTTAAGAAGCAAAGAAAACGCTATAAAATTCGAACAAATGCATTCGCTTTTGAATTTGTGAAAAAAAAAACAAATGATACTCGATTTTTTTTACAACCAACCAGTATGTCCTCTAGATTAAAAAAGTTCACATAGGTATTACTTACTTAGTAAGAAATGATTGCCGAAACCTGGACTCTCACGGCAGGACTGGTCCACAAATTTAAAGTCGCTCAGCGCGCTATGGAGCGGGCTATGCTCGGCATTTCCTTGATGGACAAAATCAGGAATACTGAAATCCGTCGAAGAACTAAAGTTGTCGACATAGCCGAAGTGATTAGCAAGCTGAAGTGGCAATGGGCCGGTCACATTTGCCGTAGAACCGGCAACCGATGGGGTAGACGGGTTCTCGAATGGAGGCCACGTATTGGGAAGCGAAGCGTTGGACGCCCTCCGGCAAGGTGGACTGATGACCTGAAGCACCATACCGGGGGTAATTGGATGCGGAAGGCGGAGGACCGTGTGTGGTGGCGAGCCTTGGGAGAGGCCTATATCTTGCAGTGGAGAGACACGGGCTGATGATGATGATGAAGAAATGATATAATAATTGATTAATAATTTGAAAGAGTACGTGTTGCTTAGATTTTTTTGATGTGTGAACTAAATCGGTGTTTTCGTGCATCCTACATATCTGTACATATAGCCCGTAACAATATATACCTAGTATATATATTACTTCCTGAAGACTCCCATTAGGGCCTTAGTTCCGCTTTTGCCTCGGCCTTTTCCCTTTCTCAAAAACAGCCGCTTTCTTAATTATTTATTTAAACTAAAAAGTCTTTATTTTGACTCAGCTCGACGAATGACTCGAAGCTAGACGGGAAAAATTCCATGTAGTCATTGCACTCTGCACTTTACCACCAAACCTACAACTAATGGTACCTACATAATTCTTGGGTCAAAATGCACGCTATTGCTATGACGATCATACTTTTTGCAGTGACTGTTTTGGAAAGTATTGTTTGGTGGGAACATTGAACGATCTTGGTAATTTTTGAAGTGAAAACTTCTTTAGTACTTCTACTTTAGTACTTCTTTAGTCTTTCTTTGTACACTTTTTTTGTAATGGTTAAAAAATGAAAAACTCGCGTCAGGACACGTGACCTGATCGAAAATTCGTAAGACGGATGGAGAGTAGACAGCCGGCGCGGCGTAGGAGAGGAAGTATCCCCCTCTCTTTCTACGGCGCGGCGAAAATGTATGCCTGCGCGTGCTGTTTCGTTTAGGCGGCGCAGGGCGTTTGCGCGAATGTTCGTGTGTGTTTATGTTATTTTATTTAATTCATTTTTGAAATAAACATGTTTACAATATTGATTCAGCAGTACCGATAATCCCTTTACGGGTTTGTATAGTGCTTTACATTCACCGATTGTAATTACATAGCCATAGTACCTACACATTTCTATTAATAAACATACCTACACACACATACTAAAAAGGTGATTTGAGGCTTAGATATACATAAGTATACAACTCAAAGTCTTAAGGTTCCATGAGATTAATAGATTCACTATCGTAAGTACCTACATCTATCCTCCCTCAATATCTTCTCAATGTACCTACTGTGAAGTTACCGCTTCGTACTTATAGTTATAAATTACTAATTACTATGGATAATGAAGTATAGATCACGTGTCCCCACAGTAATTGTGGTTCAAATTTAAAATAAACAAAATCAAAGAAGGCCATGAATAAAATATTAATAAGACTATGGAGGTATATGACGCTTCGTCACAAGCGTTAGTGGACCATGTGCAACTGTGGAGATGCCACATCCATGTAATAAGATGACAGTATTCGCAGTGCACTCATTTTGCAAGTATTAATAATACCATATTTATATTTACAAATCCATAGTGCTTGTACCTATACATGCTATTTAGATTAAAATAATTATTAAAAATTGTTAAATTCCTGTTGTTATGTACTTCTGAAGATAATGTTTCTTGAGTTGTACTTTTTATAATTTTTATGTTCAGTGTTATCGATTACGATATCTTGCAGCTTATCTGGTAATTCATTTACGCTTTCTGATAATATATTTATCGTCTTCCTAACGCCATATTAATTATTAGATGCATGGTTTTATTCACCTGCCTGGTTTTTTCGTTAAATTGTACTTTTGGCAATGAAGGGATTTTACATAACTCTTGAATTATAAGTGCATGTCAGACTTTTTCATGTATCGGCAGTATTTTACAGTGACCAATCAATCTAGTATAGTTTTGTCTGTTTCTTTCCTTAATTTTTGAAGTGAAACTTCTTATGCCACGGGGTGAGCTTAAAAGGACACGAAAATGCGTCACGCTAAATAATATAAATGGGGGAGATATAAGGAACAATTGGCTTTCACACGAGAAGCCAGTTGTTCCCTATATCCCCACTACTAACTGCTGAGTGTGGGGAGTAAGGTCAGAGCGTTACTCAGTTTCGTGTCACTGGCAGCTGCGTCATATATCCCCACTACTAACTGCTGAGTGTAGGGAGTAAGGCCAGAGCGTTACTCAGTTTCGTGTCGCTGGCAGCTGCGTTATTGCTCGGAGTGTCAATAGATGTGAAAACCAGATTGATGTTGATAATTTTAATAACATTTAAGTTTTCCCTTCTGTCGGCAGTTCCTATAACTGCCAATCAGTTTTTTATAATGCATGGTTATTACACGTTCTAAGTTTTTACATTTTAGGTATAAAACCGTAAACCATGAGTCGTAATACCACTCGACACTACCAATCGTTACTAAATCTATCCGAACAAAACAAACCAGATGTCTTTCGGAAATACGCGAGTTCGTAGATATCGTAGAGCGAAGCAGACCAACCATCTCCGCGCTCCCTTGCCATACCGTTCACACGGCTGCTGCAGCTAGGCTAGAAAACACTTGCCGCGACTTTGAATTGTCGCCAAAATAAATTATCCCTAATAAATTATGCCTAAACTAAGCAATGTATACGACGCTAGCCAAGATATTGCTAGCTTAGCCGACTTTATCGCCAGCGAATGGGAAACGGAGCAATTTTTGACCATAAAATGACCGTCACGTACAGTTCCAATCAAATTTAATGGTGGATGTGAACATAGGCACAAGCCGCGTCGCAGTAACTAGTTTTAGGTGTAGCGGGACGCAGTGGAGCGAAGGGTATATGACTGTACCTGCGCAAGCACGCTTATAGCGTTGTATTACGATTCGCCATAAAGTTTGACTGGAACTATACAAAGTTTTTAAATGAGTATAAATTAAATAATGAGTGAGTACTGTAATACATAAGCTCTCGAATCACTTTATGAAAAAAAAATATTATAATAACATTGCAGCATGTAATCAAATGATACACGTGAGGCTGAGCTTCACGCTTGTTTCACCCGCAAAATCGGCAATAATTTGATGCCGTCATATGAATTCTGGTTTAAAAAAGTCATATGAATTTTGGTAAAAAATTAGGATGCCGCTACATTGCTGGCAGCGGATTAACCAGCCCAGCCAATTACTAGACCGTCAATTGTCTCAACTACCTATGTTTTGCGATTGGTTATGGTATGGGTTACGTTAAGGGCTTACAAACTTATTCCACCGCAGGCGTAACGTATCCAGACTATAAGTATGTTTCGTTAAAAAAAAAAACTAACTTGTATAAATATATTTTTAGTACACACAGTAAAGAATTAATAAATAGGAAGTATATAGAACAGTCGATGACAGCGTCCTTGCAACGGACGCAGCGCGTGTATCAACGGCGAATGCTGCACGATGAAGACTTGGCACGTTGGATTTTCTTTAGGAGAATCTGGAATGACAATTTTATACATAATTATATATTTAATGCAGGCACTTTACGCTCGCCTAGCGGAGACGAGTGCCGAGATAGTGCTATGCAGGTAAAAGAGAAGGGGGAGATGCCTTTTTTTATCCGCATAGCGCTGTCTCTGGCGCTCGCCTCCGCTAGGCGAGGGTGAAGTGCCGGCGCATGGAATTTTATTTTTCTTCGGCAATCGGTTAGAGTTTAATGGGTGCAACCATCAATGCTGTTTGCATAGTGCAAGTACGCAATCCAGTGTAAATAAATACACAACACAATTATGTAAAATTTAGTGTACGTACATGTGAAAATCATACTGGAAAACAAAGATTCTGAAATTAAATTACGTGTGTATACTATAGGTAGTAGTTTTACAAAATGTTTAAAACATACAACGATAATGAAATAATATATTCTGTTTAACTCGGTGTCTGTCATTGCGCTCATGTTTTCGATTATTTCAAAGTATGAGCCTCCACCTCGATATTCATGCTAAGTAGGTATCTAATGTTTTAATTTAAATTACTTAAAAATCTAAATTATTAATAAAAATTACCCCTGTAAAGTCTACATTATACAGACTATAAATTTTTTTCGCTTAGAGCACAATTAATTATAGTAATACCTGGGATATCTAACACATGACCATCTAGTTCAAAACTACTTAGGTAGAGCCTATTCATGAGTACTAAACAACTGATATACACACTTAAATATTTTTTACAATACATACATATATAGAAATTTTACAGCCAGACACGGGACAAATACTCATGTTCATGTATCAAAAATTTGTCCCGAGTGGAAATCGAATTAGCCACCTTTGGATCTGCAGCTAGATAACGATCAGTCAGTCGGTTAGATGGATAGATATGTAGGTATAGCTCGCGTCAAAATTTATGGTGGACCTATTACAAAAGTAAGCTAGTTAGTAAATATTTCGAAAAATACCATACCATATTTTCTTGTTCGATTCGCCTTTGCTGCTTTTTCCTATAAACAGCTGCGGATGGTACAGTTTTAGGTAAAGGTGGATTTTTAGGTGGGATTGAAGATTTTTGGCTAGTTCTTGCACTACGGATTTTATTTAGCAGAATATGGTTATGACGTTCAATTTCACGGAGACGATCGTTTGAGAATGACATATTGATTCTACGAGTCTGGGGAATACGAAGCGAACTGAAATAGACAAAACTATACTTTAGACTAAATGTCAAAGCAAATTGCGGTATTATTTATTATCATATTTGTTATCAATGTAAACAATTTTTCAATATATGTGATTAATTACCCATATCCAATGGATTTTCCCGATAAAGATGCTCTGTTTGTCATTATAGAATTTTGACTTTTAGAGAATTTTAAAGTTTTATTCAGTTGCAGGTCTGATTCTTCATTATTGCCTTTAATTGATTTCGTCTCGGTTTTAATAGACTGTGCTTCAGCTTCACTTTTATCTTCTTCAAATTCATCTGAGTATGCATCTTCTTCATTTTCATTGCCGTTAGTCAAAGATTTTATTTTATCGTCTTCTGAATCACTAGGTTCTGACTCTTCTTGATGGATACAATTTTCAATACAGATGCTAGGTGGTTTTTTGACAGCATCTATTATGCACCCCATTTCCGAAAATTCTTTGGATAATTCATCGACTTCGTTGTTGTTTTCCTCCTGATAGTTCTGTTTCATTTTGATCCTATTAGAATCGCCTGATGAATAATTACTGTCTATATAACCTTCGATGGTGTCTACTTTGCGGGTTTTGCGTGACATCGTTTTTTTAATGTTGTGCTGTTAAGCGTGCGAAAATAAAGTGGTGTCATTAAAAAGTCCATGGCATTGATTATTTATAATTAATAAAGGTCGGCTTCCCAAAACAGCCACCGTTATAACATTTATCTATTGTTTGGGTTTGGTAATTTTATTAGACAATTGCAACAGACATCAAGAAGCCTTTGATCCATTCGAAATTCAACCAAGTTAGGTTGATGGTCTACCATTTCTAAGTTTGTGGATTAAGTTAGGTTTATGTCAATGTGAGGAACAAAGCAGATTGGAACCGTGAGCCACCCAGAAGATGAACATTATAAAAGTATTTTTTTAATACTTTTAAATGTTTTTAGGAGAGATATAAGTACCTACTTTTGAAACAGGTAAGTATTTATGTTTTTGTGTTATGCATTAACACAAAAAAAAAAAAATCCAAAATAATATGGTTTCTCCCCTTCGCCTTACCTAACCTACATTTATTTATTTCATTCAATATATAAATTTAGCTACATTACTTAACTTTGTAATTCATATTACTATTAATATGTTTACAGTGATCGTTTTGGGAAGCGCTTCCATTGTACTTCATTCAACTACAATTACGAAGAGCGGTGAGGAAGAGCTAGGCATGTAATGGGTACCAAAACGGATACTAAATTTGTGTGGTTCCTAAAATTATACCAAAATAAAAATTACGAACTAAAAGTAACTAAATCCAGCAATATATAAATTATATAACTCACCGAGCACTCTATAAATGATTCTTTTAACTAATAACTAAGTACAACAAATTATAATAATGATTTTGTCAACTGTCATAAACTTCGTTAGATAAATATTTTGTTTTTTATATTTACAACCTTTTACAATTTACCTACCTTTGCGAATAAAGCCAGTACTAAAATGATGGCAAATATTTATTTTAAGTTTTAGTTATTGCCAATATGGAAGTAAAGCGTATTGTTGTGTAGGATTTCAAAATCGATATTGTATCCTAACAACAGCAAACAAATATCGCGCCAAACAGTTCAGAGATCAAACGTTTCAGTTTACGCATTTGTTATCAGTGCTTTATTATTTTACTTGATATAATATTAATAATATCTATGCTTGTTTTCTTTTGTATTAAGTAATCAAATTAAGTTGAAAATTAAGTTTCTACTTATTGCAAATATGCATATAAATAATAATTACAATTATTTAAGTTTCATGTTGGAATTTTCAATTTCAAATTAAACGTGACGCGGGCATACATTTATTTTATTTTTGGCGATAGTGCGTCAAGGTGGCGTGGGTGTGTCATAAAACTTGTGTAGATGACGCTCGGGGCGAAGACACCTTTTTTATGCCTATGTAAACACTCGCTTTACCATTATAATATGTATGTGAAGACAAGAGGCTGCTGTTGTCTTGTGCGTAGATACCATTAACTACTACTATTAATTGTATATATTATTATATAGTACGAAAAAAAGTGTTTTATAAAATCGTCTTACTATGGTCATACCTGGTTTTGTTAATCGACATTTTGAAAAATTAATAATCATACTCTAAAGAGTACCTATTGGCGCTCATGCGGCACTGGCGATAGAAAAGGACAGCCAGAGATACTTGGCGTTTCATTCCATTTTCATTCATTCATCAGTTATCAAATGTCAAGTGATGTCAAGCAAGCCTGAGTTTCAATCGTTATCAATCAGTGAACTAATCAGTCATAACAGTATCAAACAATGTCAACCTGTGGTGTCAAGTCAATTTGTGTGTCAACTTGTGTGTCAACTTGTGTCGTTCGGCACTTCGGTGGACAATTAAAATAATGATTTTTTGTTAGATCATAAAGTCTAGTTAGAAACAACAAATTATCTCAACACAATGGTTACCATAATAAAGAATCAGTTATTGAAACATCTATCCAGGTATTTAGCTTTTGTATTATGTACTAATAAATTGGTAATTATTCCCTAATGAAATCACAAGTCTGAATAATTAGATTAATGTTTCATGAAATTGCAAGCAAAGTTATAAAATTTTTGTGTTTCAGCTGTGTTATTTAATTTTGTACTATTTACACCAGTGTTTTACATTTTTGTATGGAATTTGTACCGGTTTCTTTACGAAATACCAATAAAATTAGATTCATATTCTAAAAAATTACCATTGAAGCTAGGCCTTCTTTTGGGAACATTCAACTAGGGTTGGGTTTTCAAAATTACTACCCTTTTAAAATCTGGGGTCGGCTTTCTATTGCTGCCTGATGCAAGTCATATTCACATCAATGATTCATTTTGGGTAGGCTGTCCAATGCTATCTGATGCAAATTGTGTTCCTAACAGTGATCAATTTTAAATTCGCCAAAAGTGGAGCCAAGCAATGAGACACCAAAAAGCTCTATAATTTTTTTGCATTTTCATAAAAAAATATTTACTGCTTAAGGTTTATACACCCCTTTCCCATAAATCCATTTTTTAAGTTTTTAACTTTTTGGTGGACAACATTTTGAAGCGCTACCTCAATTTTAAATTGGGCCAAGGTAGGAATATGGTCCACCATTTCAAAAAAGTAGGTTTGGTTAGATTTTAGTTTGTGTCATTAAAAGGAGCAAAGTGGAGCAGAGCAACTAGCCACCCTGAACCCTATATTTTTTTTTTCATATTTTCATAAAAAAGATTGGGCTGTGGGAGGTTCCCACCCTCCTCCCCTTTCTGCCAGAATAAATATTTTTAACTATTTGTCAGGCAACATTGTAAAATGTTACCAAATCTGTTTAAATATATATTGTTTAGTATTAGTAATTAGAAGAATGTGGCAAGTTACACAGAAAGCTTTTTGTTCCATCTGAAATTCGCCCAAGATATGTTGATGGTCCACCATATCTAGGTATATTGGTAGATTAGGTTAGTTTAGGTGTGTATATATCCATGCAAAGAGTAAAGATAAGCTGAGCGATGAGCCACTCAGAAGATGAACACTGTAAGACTAATTTACTGTTAGTTTCAAGTGCTTTAATGACAGTGATGCCTTTGTAACAAGTGCAAATTTTTTATTTATGGTTTTTTGCATATCTGCATTTTTTAAAATTCTGAAAGTTAGTTTTGTGCTCTCGCCTTGTACTCCCCTAAATTCTTATTAATACCTTTGGGGTGGTAGTTTTGGAAACCTGTACCTTCATCTGTAGCGGGAAAGCCCAACATTAAACATTTGATAATTAATCTTATTCAATAATTTCAGATTTACGAAAAATCTCTCTGCAGAGCAAATCTCATTGTCAGCTTTGAGAGGTTCAGGAGAACTACACGATTTGACTTTAGATGAGGCTTTGCTGACAGATCTGCTAGAATTACCTGGTTGGCTTCGTCTCACTTCAGCACAGTGCAACCGGGCCACATTTCGTATACAATGGACTAAATTGAAGACAGTGCCCATTGTTTTGGTATGTTTCGTTTCACTTTAATATTCTCTTATATCATGTGTCATTAATAGAAGAATTGTCTTAGGAAGTTTTCTTATTGTGAATAATGAACATCATTTGTTCAATAAAGCCTCGATAATTTTGTTTTTTACTTATATAATGCATTAAGAAATATAGTAGATAACTAAAAAACCATTTAAAACATGGTTCTGACCCATAATGAAAATAGTGACATAATTAAGGAACTATTTTTACCTTATATTCGTGAAACAATAAAATTTTCATTAAGGATTAAAAACTTCGTTTGTGAGGATGTTTTAAATCATTATTGAAAATTTTTATGATCATTTGTGAGGAAAAGTCTGATATTATTAACACATGATTTCCAATGTACAGATAGACAAATTCACTTTGACAATAATATGCCATATTGGTGCTTGCATTTGTGTAATGGCTTATAGTTTTGTAGTTATAAATTTAATGTAATGTAAATTTTTTCATGAATGTAAATTATTTGTTTATATTAGTAACGCTATGTGAGATATTATATGTTTTGCTATGATGACTAGAAATTAAGTGTTTATGTTCATTTAAAACTGAATACGTAAAATTTCTGTTTATGAACACCGGTAACCTTGAATTGAGGTATTGTAATGTTTACAGTTTAATTTAACATGTTAGTGTAATAAAATCTGATTCTGTGGCAAGATCCTTAACAATTGTTCCTGCATAGGTAACTAGAGCTTATCTATGTGGTCTACAGATCACGTGTGACAGTTAATCGAAATTTTGAATTTTATTGCTTTTAAATGATGAAGTATAAATACAAGTTATTTAATTATTTCACTCTTTTTAAAAGTCCATCTCTTTAATATTGTTTTACTTTATTTTTTTTTTATTATAATTGAAGTTTTTAGTAACTTATTTGTTTATTACTTTTCAAGGGTTCATAATTCTTTCTGCATGTTTGTAACTGCTACATATAGGAGTGTATTAAAATTGTGAAAAAACAATTCTTGCGTGAATTCTATATGATGTAAAAATAGACATTTTGATTTGATCAAATAGACCTGGAGTGAGGTGCTGTTAATTAGCTATTCAAAATCATTACAAGATTTTTGATGGTTTCCCATTATCGTTGTCCCATTTACGGAATATTCAACTGTAAAGTACCCTTTTCGTGTGAGTTGCATGTGGAGTGTTACATTTTGCAAATCAATGTACAGCTTGACCACTGTAATCTTGAAATTTTGTACAAAGATTTTGAATTTCGTACATAATATGGAGATGTCCTAAAAATAGGTTTTTTAAAATTCAACCTTTAGAAGTGTGAAGAAAGTTGTCAAGGTGTGGTATGAAAATTTGTATAATGGTTCTTTATAATGTAGCTAAGCAAGAACCAAGAGAGGGTTTTTGAAAATTGAGCCTTTGAGAAGATAAAAAAGGGTGTTACAGTTTGTATGGAAAAACAATTAAACAAAGTGTGTATTTAATTGAGATTTTGCACATACAATCTACTAAATAAATAATTAAATATTTTATTGCTGATATTTTAAATTCATTCTCTAGTAGTACGAAGGATGTTGAAGTTTGTAGCAACACAGTCCAAACTGCTGAGCCAAGAAACTCGAAATTTTGCATAAGAATTCCTAATAGATACTTCGTGAAAAGTGATGTTAAAGTTCGCATGGAAAAATATAAATAAAGTGCGTAAATACTTGAGACCTTGCACAAACACTTTACCACAAAAAATATTATAAATCTAATATAGCGATTTTTCAAATTAAATCTCTAAGGAGCAGAAAAGGGGGCTCAAAAGTTGCATATCAATACAACCCAAACCAATGGGTCTAAAAATTTGGCACAGGTATTCTTTGTGATACATAGGCATAGGGATAAGACAATAGAAAGGATTTTCCAAAAATATTATAGGGTGAAATGGGGGTTGAAATTTTGGATTGAAAATAGGTGTAATTCTCAACCCCTAATTATTTCAGTATTAGATAATTTTATGATATTAGTAAACACTGGTTAAAAGTGTGTCAAATGTTAAACTTTCAAATAGTCAAATCAAATACAATATTTTAACATTTTATCATGGGTTTTGCATTTTTGTTGTGAAAAGCTTGAGGACAGCGTGGGTGCGGTATCGCAAGTTATAAAAATAAGGAAAATGTAGAACAAAGAAGAGGTGGATAAAAAAGTATTACACTTAAGTTTTGATGAAATAATTAGCTTTGGACGTACAAAGCACTCATTTGCTTGATTTGTGATAAAGCGGAAATAATACAAACATATAGTGCACAGGGCAGCCGCGGGTAGGCGATTACACAATCACAAATATACTGTAATGAGAATAACCGCGTCCTCTTCAATAAAATTATGTATTTATAAAAATTTCTATTTCACACGCTAGAATATAACAAACTGATTACTATACATTTTGAATTTCGTAAAAATACTGATTAATACCGGAGCTATAACAAATCAAAGTTTGTGTTTTTACAACTTGCTCGTGACGTCACTCGGTGCACTACGTACAAATAATTTACGTTAGCCCATAGTAATGTAACCGAGTGACGTCATAACACGATTTATTTTAAAAAATTACATCATCGGTTTTTTTGTAGATATCAAAAAAATTCTTTCGCTGATTAGTTTTTATTAGTAAATATAACATATATATATCTGTGAATGTGAAGCACTAGGCTAGGGGCATCACGTATGAAGCATCATCTAGGAGTATACTATCCCAAACCGGATGAGTTCTGCAACCTGCAAATTGGTCAATTCATGCAATACATGAAATGCATATTTGAGAATGACAATTAGTAGGGTCGAAGGATGGGAACACAATAGATCTTAATAGATTGCAGTGTAGGGTAAGCCCACCCCAATCAGATAAAATAAGATATCTATTAAAATAAAAAATTACAAGACTTGCTCATTATAGTGTAGTGTTTATGTCTATGTAATCATAACTACAACTATTGTGATTGCTGTTTAATTTTTTAATCATTTGTCTATACATGCCTAATTTGTTTTTACATGATGTTCCAGAATTTGGATGAAGTACATATAGCGTTGGAGGTGTGCTCGGAACCACGTGCCATGAACCCTGGTGCAGCGGCCGCCATGCCAATGCCGGGAAAATACAGCTATATACATAAGGTTCAATTTTTATATATTCGTGTTTGTGAATAATTCGACAATATGTTAAAGTCGGCAATGGGTAAGCCATTCTATTAAAAATAAAATTAATCGGCAAGAAGCTTATATTCATATGAAAAATTTTAAAAGTCGGCATTCAGTTACTACATCATTTTAATTTAATGTATTAAGTATTATAGAATGGCGTTTTGAGGTAAATTATATAAAACATATTGGTTTGGTGATACGTTATAAGATTAATAGAGACTTTAGTTTATGGTGTGAGGGGGAGAGTAATTAGATTAAGACGATCGGAAGATTTTAGGGGGGGTGGGAGTGCGAAAATCGGCAAAAATCTATGACGTAATATATGAACGCTAGTTATCATGCCCATCATAAAATATTACGCAACTGTAGTGCATGACATCACCCTTAGTATAAGCATAGGTATAAGTAACACATGTATGCATGGTAGCACGTAAGGAGTCACAATATAGGTGCTTATTGTTAGTTATAAAACGATAAGTAGTCTGAACGACATAGCTGAGTTGAATACTCAAGGCCTATATTGTGACTCCTTACGTGCTACCATGCATACATGTGTTACTTATACCTATGCTTATACTAAGGGCGATGTCATGCACTACAGCAACATTCATGAGCGAAAATAACCATCTATGTGAATGGCTCCTGTTATCGGTGTTTTTTAAATCAGCCATTGTAAATTACTTTAAAAACTAACTGATTAGCTATGAAAATATAACATGTAAATGTACCATTGTATATCGGTATTGGTGTCATAATATTTTCCGTTAATTAAGTTCACATACTTATATAGTTCGCCTCAAACTTTATGGCGGATCGGAATACAACGCTATAAGCGTGCGTGCGCAGGTTCAGTCGTATGCCCCTCGCTCCACTGCGTCCCGCTACACCTAAAACTGGTTACTGCGACGCGACTTGTGCCTATGTTCACATCCGCCATAAAGTTTGATTGGAACTGTACTAATCTACATATTAGGTTAGGAAGACAGTCTTTTCGTATTTTACATATAATAACGTATACATCACAACAACGTCTAGGCCCCAAACTAAATTCAAGGGGTTTTTTGTTTTTTGTTTAATAACATTTAATTAAGGTATAGCTCGCGATAGAAAAGTATGGAAAGAACTAGGGGAGGCCTATGCCGAAAGACAACCTGACCATTAACTGGTTGATGCAAAATATATCTATATTTTTTTTTACTTAGTATTAACTTCATATACCTTTATATAATTTAAGTTACGATTGGTTAAGATTTAAGATACGCATGGTCAGTGGATAAAGGCTTTGTCTATCTATCTATCTAATTAAGGTATGTATGTACCGTTTTGTTCGATACCATGTTGCCATCTTGTAGGTAGTAACATGATCGCGTTGCTGTGAATTTTTTTGGGTCAAAAAATAAATAAATTACAAAAATAAAATGAAAACTGACTTCAAAAATTTAAACTAAAAAGCTAAAATATTTTTTTCTTTAAAGAAAAAAGCAGTAATGAACGGCATATTGTTAAGAAAGTCGGTGTCAAGTCATTCACTTTATATTCTATATTTGTTTTATACACACGGGAATAGAACCCGAGACCTTTTGTTTTGTAGTTAGGATCTTTAACCACTTGTTTAATAGGTCAGTCTACGCCTAATTGCAAAGGTTAATGGAAAACGTTACGCGCCTCGTCCGGTGTACGTTGTATTAGATGGTATTTCTTACAGTGATCACCTCAAAAGTCAATTAGCCGCTCGCGGTATACCATTATCTTGGAATATAAAAACAAGCTTGTTTATTTATGTCACAGGTGATTGATGGCATCTCAGTGGCTGTGAACCAAGTGCAAATTGACTTCAGCTGTGATGCATTCACCAGTAGTGTTCAGGTGGGTTCTATGTTATTTAAGTTTAATAATAATAATAATAACGTATACATCACAATAAGGTCTAGGCCCCAAACTAGCATTAGCTTGTGTTTTGGGTACCAAGCGAAGACACCACATATATATAACAACCAAGACCCGGTACCAGTATCAACATTCGTCATATAAATACTGACCTGACCTGGGATTCGAACCCGATACCTCCAGCTTTGTAGGCAGAGTCGCTACCCACTAGGCCAAGCGGTTGTCAGACTAGATGTCTAGACAATACCTGAGACATCCCACACAGCGCCATCTAGTCCCAAAGTAAGCAAGTATTATGCTTGTATTATGTGGTACTGGTACAAAACTGGTATACTAACTTATATATTCTTTATAATATATACATCTATAGATACTTTTTATACCCAGACACGAAATACTCATGTTTATGCACACAAATATTTGTTCTGGGCGGGAATCGAACCTGCGTCCCTTGCTTTTGCAGTTAGGGTCTCTAACCACTCAGCCAAGCGCTCAGTCAATCCTTTAAATTATTTTTATTGTTCCTTAGCTAGATTACAAAAATCTATTATAATATCATGTCCAACTATACAGGGTGAGATTTTTATGACCAGCCAAACTTCAATATAATGACCTTTGATAAAAATCCGTTGGCCGTCTTGTTCCCTTTTAGTATCGTTCAATAGGAAAATATTCAGTTAAGCCTACGTAAACCTTTCCCAAAACTACCAATATTACTAGTCACATTACGAGGACGCCAGTGCACGTGCACACGCCCCGCCCTCATTCAGTGCACGTGCAGACGCCCCGCCCAAGCTCCGCCCTTTCGCTCTGCATTCGCAGTACGACCACCATAGATAATACTAGCACGTCGTATTTTTGAAAATTTATGATTATCGAATGATCTCATTTATGAAGGCTCCTACTCAGTCGTAAAAACTCACTTGAAAACTTTGGTTTGACAAGGCCTAGGGGACGATTCAAATTGATGACATCATCAATGAGTTTCAAAAATACGGCTCCTTAAGTTGCAAATTTTCCCTTCATACTTAACGGGCATAGGACCGTCAAATTGCAAAAGGCTTGTTTTAGTTATTATCTGCGATTAAAATAGAATCGAAATAAATGAAATTGAAAAAATGAATAGGTACATACCTAATCTATTTTGATTAATGTACTCGTACATTCGATAATTGATTAACAATTCTGAACAGTCCTTTTTCCTTTCGCAATCAGACGTATTTAAAAAATTTGAATCAACTTATGTACAATCATTAAAATCGAGTTAAAATCCACTTACCACTTCAAAAAATTAACCTACTTTAACAAATGTTCAAAATGTAAGCCATTCATCTCCAAACAGAGTCTAGCACGTTTTTGTACATTGTCACGTAATTTACGAAGTACCCCAGTGTTGTTTTGCACTTCACTAAAAGCACGCACAATGATTATAGTATAATCTTTGGGCTCCGCGTAAAGTTTGTCCACTTAAAATGTAACATCTCACCATTTCGTAATATTCGCGATTTGTAAAGTATCGCGGGCTACGCCTTGTGCGTATACTATATATACTGCGCTATATACTGCGCGAATACTAACGTTCGGTTTAGAATCGCATGGCTGACTGAGCTCCGCGCCGCGCTCCGCCGTCCGGCGTCCGCGCAAGGTGGGAATGGGGTCAATGAATGGGGCCGTGCGCCTCAGCGATCAGCTGATGCGGCGGGACGTAGGTATTAGGTATCGTTATGTCGTAGTAGAAGGAAGCCAAATATTGTTAAAAAATATTTAGGATATTTTTATTGATTATAAATATTTGACCTATATTTTTATTTACGTAATGAGGTCTATTGGTGATACCTAACATCTAGGAACATTTTGGCTGATTAGTAAAATCTCTCCCTGTATGTCACGCTTATCTTCGCTATCATTCCATTAACTTTTCTGTGGACAACAAAAATTTAATTATTTAGAGGTGGTTCACCATACATTGACCTAAGGGTTAAAAAAAATAATTTTTAATTGTATTTGTATTTGTAAATAAAAAAATATTCAGTCTCTACTTAAGGGACCTTCTGTCTTAAGTTATTACGTAATTAGCTAATCTAACAACATGTTATAAGCGACCACATCAATATTAAAACTTTTTTTTATGTTTAATTAAAATAGATTGACTTGGCCATCGTATGAAAACACAATGTAACTCCCAAGCAATACATATTATAGTAAATAAGATTGTTTACTGCGATTGCAAAATCGATCTATTTTATTTACACAATTTTTAGTAACCAAGAAAAAATTGTAATTGGTGACGTTGATTGCTCGTAGTATATGTTACAGACTCCTAAATTGATGTATATTCGACACGCACTTGTCCAGGTTTTTAACCTATTTAATAAAAAACTCGCCTACGAATTATATTTTCTCAATGGGGTGGAGAAAGCAAAGAGTTTTTCAAATGGCGCTGTAACTGTTGGTACCTTGTCATTACTTAAAAAATTGTCCTTCTCTATACCAACATATCGCGTATTTATTGTGATCGCAGGAATTATTGTTTATTTTATATTGATATTGATATTGTTTAAAAAATTGATTTTTTACTCTTCTTTGATAATTAAAAAGATTTTAAATAGAAAAATATTATTTGATCGCACAGTAAGTAAAACACTTACGACCATCTAGTCCCGAATCAGACCGAGTCTGTATTGTGGTAATTCTTTCACAAATTGAATCTTGTCGGTAGATTTTACTATAAACTGCGTAAAAAACTACAATATTGACAGATAATTAGGAACCAGCGACGAAACTGCCCTACATCTTTCATATAGTTATATAGTACATTTGGCGACGGTCGTGATAGTCCAAAGCGCAACGAGCCTGTCTCAAATTTATAAGGCCATAGGGCGTAGGTTCGAATCCGGGCGTGTATCAATAAGTTTATTCTGACTTAAGTACACTAACTATCACTGACTCCGTGCCTCGGAGAGCACGTTAAGGACGTATGTACAAAAAGTGACAGCTCGAAAATAGGTTTTACTTGACAGCTTGCTTACTACTACACGCGCATCTGCACCAGAGGCAACACATACTTGGCTCTATACCAGAACTAATTAGTCTTGATCATTATTATTTTTATTTATTTAAAAATTAGTTTTCTTTTATGTCAGGTTTTTAATGTTGCTTTATTTTATATAATAACTAGCGATCCGCCCCGGTTTCGCACGGGTAGCAGAGCCATAATGTTTTTACGGTCGTAGTGTCGTATCAGCTTGTTGTGTCGAACATGTGGACTGGATTTCATTAGATTTAAATGTAACGCAAGTTCGTCCAACTTGGATTATTTTTAATGTATTTTATTTCGAATTCTATAAATATTTATTGTTATAAAGTAAGCTTACAGCTGTAAATAGTTTGCAAAATTAAAATTTGACAATATTACATTTTACAAAGCCAATGACAAGCCTACCTAAATTAAATTTTCTATAAAATGATATATTTAATTAATAAAAAGCATAACAAACACAAACAATAATAATAAATATGTGTGTGTAGGGGTCGATGTATGGGTGCGTGTATGTATGAGTGTTGAGTATGCGTGTGAAATTGTTCTGTTTATGTTTCCAATTATAGTGTCGTCTGTGAAGGCAGCTGATCTAATCTTGATAATAATTTTACAAATATGTCTCGATTGAGACAAAAAATGTCCAAATCGCTGAATTTCCTATCATATTCGTTCACTATTCTGTGCAAGACTGAATGTTTAGCGTAATTTGCGCGCGCCCCACCCGCAATTACCAGTGAGCGTGTATTCCTGGTGCGAACGCATGACACTCGCAATCCGATCCGTTCAATTAGGTAAGAGCAGTCCAGAAAACCATTTACGACATCGAACAGCAGCTTCATGTCAGTAATAAGCCGTTTATCTTCGAGAGAAAGCAAACTGAAAGAGACAAGTCTATCTGTGTAGGCATGTCGTTCACCAAGACGATAATTTAGGCGGCGCGTAAAACAGCGCTGCACGGATTCCAGCTGCGCAATGTGAGTAACGTAGGATGGGGACCAGATTGGAGAAGCGTATTCCATCACACTACGAACATAAGCAAAGTAAAGTGTTTTCAAAGACGCTATGTTTTTAAAACATTTTGTACTCCTATGAATAAATCCCAGCATTTTGTAGGCTTTCTGTGTAATGTATTCAAAATGCGATGTATATAATAGTTTGGAGTCCATCATCACACCGAGGTCTCGCACCAGTTTGACTCTTGGAATTGAAATACCATTAAGGTTGTAGTCATTTGTAATAAACTTTAGTTTACGAGTGAAAGTGATTGCTTGGCATTTCTTGACATTTAGATCTAGTTTATTGAGCCTACAATACTCCACGAGTCTGTCTAGATCTGTTTGGAATTTGTCACAATCTTCAACACAACTGATGGGCATGATGATCTTATTATTGTCTGCATACATTAAAATCTCAGAATATATGAAACAACTTTCTATGTCACACAGATAGATATTGAAAAGCAGTGGTCCTAGATGAGACCCTTGAGGTACACCTGAAGGGATTAATTTAAATTTAGATTTATACACGCCAACCTTTACAGCCTGTAGACGATTTTTTAGATATGATATTAACCATCTAAGCAGATCGCCATGTATACCGACACTAGACAACTTAGATATTAGAATATCGTGGTCAATTCGATCAAAGCACTTGGAGTAATCCGTATATACGACATCGACCTGTTGGCCTTTGTCCATGTGTAGAGTGATTTGATCAGTAAATACGGCAAGATTAGTGACAGTTGATCGTTTTCGCATAAAGCCATGTTGAGTCCTAGGGACGCAGACCGCTGCAACAGGATAAAGTTGATCATATACGACCGACTCGAACAATTTTCCAAATACCGAGAGTATAGATACCGGTCTGTAATTTTCAACACACTGTTTTGAACCGTTTTTATGAATTAGGATGATGTAAGCCTCCTTCCACTTTGCGGGAAAAATTCCATTGTCAATAGATCGCTTAAAAATAACCGATAACGGAAGAGAAAGTTCCTTCGCACAAGACTTAACAAAAAAAGATGGTATTCCATCGCTCCCAGCACCTTTATTTGGGTCTAATTTTTTTAAATATCTTTCAACTAATGCTTGTGACACCGCGATGGAATTTATAGTGTTGATATAGTTTGATGGATCAGTGAAAATACTGCTATGACCCGACGATTGTGATTGTGAGGTGGTATAGACAGACAGAAAATATTCTAAAAACATATTACACACATCTATGCCGCCATCAGCGACACGCTCTGCGTAAGTTACTTGTGCAGGAATCCCTCGGTCCCTACGAAGAGAATTGGTGTACGACCAGAAGTTCTTCGGCTTAGTTGCAATAGAGTTTTCACAGTTATGAATATACCGATTCCAGCACTCTTGCTGTTAAGTTTTATGACGTTTTTTTAACAGGGCAAAACTGTCGTAATCCAATTGATTGCCATATCTCTTCCAAAGTCTGTGATATTTAGATTTTTCCTTAATAATATTAATAAGAGGCCTAGAAAACCATATTGGATAGCCACCGCCGTCACTCATGAAGCTTGGAACTTCCTCATCAACAATACATAGCAATTCAGTGGTAAAGCGTGCCACTACATCGTCAATGTCACCACATTCGAGTACTGAAGACCAATCTATGCGAGTCAATCTCGATTTTATATTATTGTAATTAGCTTTTCTAAATCGATAAATTTTAAATTTGGGGTTTTTTAACATATTTTTCGAAATAATATTCGGTATTTCCATGTCGATCGCAGGGTGATGAGGCATATCCTCACGGGTGAAGGGAAACGTACAGCGTGTAGTAACTACTTCGGAAGTGCTAAATATGAGGTCCAAGCAACGGTTATTATCATTTAGTATCGAATTATATTGTCCCAAGCCGAGACTGGAAAGCGTAGTCAAAAAAATATTTTGGTACTCATTGTTTACATTCAGAGGCACGCGAGAAGAACCGCATGGACCATCAATCCACTCGATTCTTGCGAAATTAAAGTCTCCAAGTATCAAAAAATCCGCTCCCGAATTACTATTAATGAGGTCGTGTAAATAATTAGATAAATGAGCCACTTGGTTATCGTGTTGGTCATCACCATTTAAATAGACGCATAATATATGTAGATCGCGCGCAGCACGTAGAGCAAGAGCCGGTAAGACCACGCGAATCAAGTCGTAAGGAGCATCACATGGTGAAGCAAGCGCACGCGCGGTAAGTTCGCGGCGTGTTAGTAACATGACGCCACCCCCCACCGACCGCACGCCGCCACCGCGCTGCATTACCCCGTTTGGCACTGGGCGGTCTTGCCTGTGTACATCGTACCGACAATCCCCAATTTCAGAGTTGCATATACTGTCCAATAACCAAGTTTCGCAAATAGCCACGATATGGTAGTCGTGCAAAAGAAGCCCCTGGTTAAATTGAACCAGCTTGCCGCGAATGCTACGGGAATTCTGAAGGTATAGTTTAAGACTCATAATTAAATAGTTGTAATAAATTAAACAAAAATAAACGAATTCCCCGCATTCCTTGCTTCAAACGACTGGGTAAATATTCAAGAACTATTTTGTTTAACAGAACATCTCGTAAGTGAGTGAGTGTAAGCGTGTGCGTTGCTTGTGTCATGTGTGTTTGGGATTTGTTCGAGTAAGTTATGCAGGTTTTGAAAGAAATCAGATTTAAATTACAATACAAAACACTAACGGTAAGTAACAAATTAATTAAAAAGTGAAGATGATAATATGGCTATAAGGCTATTGACCTTAACCTTTTTTCAACGTGTCTAATCGATCCATACTGTAAATCCGATAAGCGGGAGCCTTGCTGTGTTGACGCACGTATATTTTTGCATTCCGTGTCCATACGTTTCGAAACCCCAACTCTTTGCACTTTGCTCTCGTGGCCTTGAGTAGGGATTTGTTTGCGAAAGTCAGGTGTTCATTGATAAAAATAGGTGTGCTGTTTCCTGGCATATCAATATCCGAAGAAGTCAAGCCTCGCTTCTTCCGGGCCATACTTAGTACACTATCTCTGAGCTGGTTCGATTTAAATCGCACAATGGTAGTCCTAGGCAGCCCTAAATTTTTATTGCGAGTAGGAAGTCGCGTAGTAAAGTCGATGTCATCTTCAGTTACTGTAACGCCGAGCACCGACGCAATTTTACATACAGTAGGCAATAGGTTTTCAGTTTTCTTTTCAGGCACCCCGAATATTTCTAGGTTGTTCAAGCGCGCCCTCTGCTCGACATCATTAACATTCTTCTGTAGAGAGTCGAAGTCTGACAATTTACATTTTAGCAGGTTATTTTCTGAATCCAAAACCATGACCTTCGCTTTTAAATCCGAAAGGTCCCTCGATAAGTTATTCATTGTTTTATTTTTATCTTCAATATCGGCTACGACAGAGTTAAAAGTCAAGTCGAAAGAATCCAACTTATTTTTAAATAGTTCGTGCTGTCGTGAAATCTGTTGAACTGAATCTTCAAAAGATCTCAATTTGTTGGTTAGTTCGTTTAATATGTCTTTCTTCATATTGTCCAATTTCGAATCAAAATAGCTTCGTAAATCATTCAACTGCTCGGCCATATCCAGCTGCGCAGGGATTAACTCTGGGGTTTTCGGCTTATTAGCCCGTGAAGCACCACCGCGTCTCTGGTTTACAGTACTGTTGCCACTGTCCATAATGATGATGGTTTTTATCTATTATCCAGGGTGGCAGAGTTAAGGTGGCACTGCTAAGGGTGTAAAAATTCTCTAGTAGATATAGGAGATCATATGCTTTTTCACATTTGGTACATTCCATATAATATGAATCTTGAAATGAATTGAATGAATTCGCAAGTAATCAGATATGTTTAATTAATTATTATCAAAATTGTAGGTAGTACCTGGCAGTGAATCCATACCACATATTAAACACGGTACAATCGTCGGTCGTCAAAAACTTCGCGCCCAGAACAGCCAAAGCGCCATGCAATTTGCGTCGCTTACGCGTTTTTAACGCACAGCGACACGAATTTGTTTACGGTTTACAGGTTAAATATATAATTTTTTTTTAAACACTTAATTTAACTGCTTATAGATAGAAACACTTTACAATTATTGATCACGAACTCTAAATTAGAATGATTATCTGAATTGTTGTTTTATATCACTAATAATAACAATATTATGAGACCTCATTTGCGAGACACGACATCGCCCGCATGCCTTGCATAAGTAAAAATATATGAAAAAGTAAAGAATAAATACCTAAAAACAAACTAAAATATTTCTTTGTATACAACATTGATAACTTCAGCCTAACCACGTGTGTCGCGTCGTCCGGTATGGCTCCTAAAGATATTGATTTAAATTGTAGAATACAAACGGCGATCATAATGTTCATGAAATGCTGAAGGTAAATATCGTATTTAATTTGATAAGGATTAATACCATATCCGTATAAATTGTTTTCCAATCACCTCATCATATTACATCATAAAAATAATATAGTAAGCTATCCATAAAATATAGACATATGCTATCGCGGACTTTTCTTTAGTCCTATAAAAGAGACACAATTCCTCCATACATTATTTTGTTATATCTCAAAAGGATTAGGCCGCATTTTCGATGAAAGTTCCCAACCAGCTTGATTTTTTCCGACTTCTTCAACAATAATCGTCATATTTCAACAAATTTTCTCTTGAATCACTCTGTCCATTGATGTCAATAATATGCCAATCCGTTCGGTACTTTTTGAGTTTGTCGCGTTCAGACAGACAGACAGACGCGGCGGGGGACTTTATTTTATAATATGTAGTGATAACAGTAATACCTGGGACATCCCACACAGCGCTATCTAGTCCCAAACTAAGCAAAGCTTGTGTTATGGGTGTGGGTTACGATGTCTTCGAAAGTTCCATAAAAAAAAATTATTAGACAATATTATACTGTGCCACAGTTATCGTATGAGGAGTTTTGCAATACGAGTGCATTTTGTTTGTGATACGTGGCGATGGCGAAACCAAGGTCCCATTGAATGAGGTGACCTTTTCATTTCCCATTTCGTCAAATTCTACTATTTTTGATTCTGGACCGATTGTTTTCAAAATCAATGTGTAAGAGTCTGTATGGTCTTCGATTACGAATCTGTGCTCAGAACTAAAAAAAATTACTGCCTTAGAATCTGTTATAGTTTTTGAACTGCTTGCTTTCAAAATCGATATCTATGGGTCCATGTGGTCTCCCTTCACAAATCTGCGGTCAAAACTGAAAATAGTGTCTGCCATTTTGAACTTCTTTCTTTCTGGGCCTAACACTACTAAAATAAAGTCTGTTTCGTATAGATTAAAATTTTATTATTATTTGGTCCACATTACAAAAAAAAAAACAAGTCTCTATGCGTTATTACAACAACGATTAATACTTTTGTCAATACAGTTACTATTAATACGTTCTTTATGACATCGAAACTTGTACCGCAATGTTGTATTTTACAGTACTAAATCTTTTTACTTTACACCAATCACAAGCGAGCATTCTGTTTGCACCGCATGCGTAAACCGCGAAAAGCAACCCGCTCGCGCCCTTAGCTCTTACCATTATTTATTTCTATAAATTGAGGAACCGTGCGAACACCCCTGTTTCGACTAACTTGCCCTTCAAATTTCACGATCATTCAGACCGCCTTCTACAAACATTATCCCATCAAAAACAATACTTGTCAAAAAAACCAAGTCTCGCAACTCAGTTGTTCTGCGGTAAAAAGTTGTGAGATCCATGTAAGGCGATTGAATTTACACGTGTTTTCAGGCGATGGCCAAGTCTCAATATATTTATATAAAACATTACATACTTACAAGTAGAGACTTACAAGTAGAGACTGAATAAATTAATAACCGACTTGGTATTACATGGATCTCACAACTTTTTACCGCAGAACAACTGAGTTGCGAGACTTGGTTTTTTTGACAAGTATTGTTTTTGATGGGATCTCATTTCTTTTTGTATTTTGTAGACAGTTCTACTTTTTTCCTTTTCGGTACCTTCTACTTATTGTATATATGTATATCTACCAGCAACGAATTTTCTTAAAGCCCTCTCCCGGACTTATGAACTTTTCTTATTTTTGTAGGTAGCCTTCCGTTTTCTCTTTTCCGGTACTACTTCTTGAGCTTCAGCTACAGTTTAATATAATAATAACTGCCGTAATAAAACATCGTTACGAATAAAGCCAATATTGAAAAATTTAACTGAAGACTTGGCTGTATGGGCTTAATTTTCTTTGCGGTCTTTTCTAGATTTTTTAGTTTTTCCTTGATTCATACACCAAACACTACTTATATTCCAAATTTGAAGCTTCTAGGTCTGCTAGAAGTGCCTTAGAATTTTGATGATCGTTGAGTCAGTGAGTGACAAAATTAAGAAATTTGACCCGTTATAATTTCTTAAAAATACTGGTTCAAATTGAATTAAAACGTGTAATATGCTTATATAATATGCCTGCATGGTTACTGAAAATTTGAAGTTACAGGGGGTCGAAAATGGTCTGAATTGCTTCGAGAAAAGGATGGTACGGCCGTGACGCTTTTTTGCTCGACTTGGTGGGGGCACGGCCGTGCCCCCAGATAGTTTAAAAAAACTAAGAAACTTGCGCTTTGATACCAAATCGATCTAAAAAGGAGAAAATAACTTTTAGAATAAGAATAAAGTGTTTAATGAGGAAAAATAATGTTATTGTGACAAAACGTGGGGTGCCCGATATCAGTTGTTTTAAATATTTCATTGCACTCCACGATTTTTCACAATAACATTAATTTTCAATTTTTTTTCTACTTATTTTCTTTTTTAAAGTTCGATTGTCTATCAAAGTCGTATCAAAGTGTAATTTATAAATTTTTTTTAATATATTATTTTTTATCTTTTTTTAGTCTTAATATTTTTTAAACTACATTCCATTAAAATTTACAGACATAAAGGTGGAACTCACAATTACCTATAAAACGATGAAATGATACAAACCGACACAAAGCTTCATGTCGGTGCTAATCTAACCATTGAGGAGTTCCCTTGTAAACAAATTATCGTGGTGCATCATCAGTTTATAGTGAAAATCATGGATAACTATCGAAATCCAACCTACATACAAAGTTTCGTGTTCGTGCTATTAACCGGTGAAGAGTATCCTTATGAGGAAACAATCCTGGCTGCAACATCAAGTTATGTTTATCATTTTAGTGTATTGTCATCGAAGTTACATATGTATTCTGAATTTCAGCCCAATATCTTCAGTGGAAGTGGGTGACAACCGCGTTTAAAGATTCCATTAGATACAAAAAAACATACAGGTGGAACTTATAAAAGCGTATTAAAATTAAAATAATTACACCATTCCAAGAGCTCACCACTTTTTACATATGTTTTAATTTAATTTTTTTATCATAAAAAAATTATTAGTTGGTCAACTCGGTAATGTATATATTATGTACATTGTATATATAGTGTAAGATTTTTATTTTAAGTTTAATAGCTTTCTGCCTTGGTAAAAAAAATAATTCAAACTAATTCAATTCATAAAATATGATAAAAGACAATGGGCGGTTTCGTACCCAGTGGTGTATCAAGTTGTGACATATGTCATTTTAAAGGTCTTAATAATAGCTTCATTTTATTGTATGACACCAACTTATTATTTAATTACTGCCTTTGAAATTTAAATTTAAAATTATTTAATTTTTATTTAAATAATAATTATTTCTAGCTTATAAAGTTCTTTTTAAGCGACTTCAAAAAAGAAGGAGGTTACTCAATTCGACCGTATATATGTTTTTTTTTTATGTGTGTTCAGGGATAACTTCGTTGTTTATGAACCGAATTGGATGATTTTTTTTTTTTTTTGTGAAAGGGAGATATCTCCGAAATGGTACCATGATAAGGAAACCAGGATCTGATGATGGCATCCCAGAGAAATCGAGGGCAACCTTCGAAAATCGTATTTTAAAGTATCGTATTTTAAGTATTTTGATAAAGTACTACTACTAGTACTATTTAATGAAGGTCGGGAGTCGATCTGATGATGGAGCTGAAAGACAGTCGAGGGAACTCTTCAACGACTGGCAGCAATTACCTGGTGTTTGGACTTGATTCATTTCTATTGATGAGATCTTTGCACCCATATGGATTATAAGTGCCATTACAGGTCTGATTATGGAGACCATACACAATCGAGGGAACTTCTCAACGATTTACAGCAATTACCTGGTGTTTGGACTTCATTCATTTCTATTTATGAGAACTTTGCACCCATATGGGTTATAAGTACCATTATAGATCTGATGATGGAGACCATACACAATCGAGGGAACTCCTTAACGATTTACAGCAATTACCTGGTGTTTGGACTTAATTCATTTCTATTGAAGAGAACTTTGCACTCATATGAGTTATAGTGCCATTACAGGTCTGATGATGAAGACCATAAACAGTCGGGGGAATTCCTCAACGATTTACAGCAGTTACCTTTTGTTGAGCTTCCGTCATACGGTTGAATATGCCCAAATGTTCAGTTCGCACAAAAATAATAATTAAGATTGAAGTTTTACATAGGAATACCACTGCCTACTAGGCATGCTGATTCGTCAATTTGACACTGAATTTACGTTGCGTAATCGCGGTGCTGTCTCATTAGAGTAGCGCGTTTAGTAGCCCCATTTATACTAAATACAAATAAGTTACAGATGCGTTCAACTAAAAATTGAAAAATAAAATAATTTAAAAAAAAAATAAAAACCGACTTCAAAAACATAAACTAAAAAGTTAAAAATAAAATTTTCACTTTAAAGAAAGGAGCATTAACAGGCGGCATATAGTTAATGAAGTCGGTGCCAACTCAGACACTTTAAATGGGTACTTACCAGGTAATAACAGTTACAACAATTATATATTTATAACTATAACAAATATGGAACACAATTTAAAGTGTCTGAGTGAGTAGGCACCGACTTCATTAACTATATGCCGCCTGTTAATGCTCCTTTCTTTAAAGTGAAAATTTTATTTTTAACTTTTTAGTTTATGTTTTTGAAGTCGGTTTTTATTTTTTACTTATATTATTATATTTACCATGTTATATAGCATACTGTGCGTTGCGGCTACCTGTCAGTATAACTCTTACACCGCCCTGCCCACACACATACATACTACTAGAGGTTGGATTCAGTCCTGTCATGTGTCGAATCGGATATATTACTCCTATATTGTAGTAACTACAATAACGACGGGAAGGGAGTCGATAATTACTGTTCGTGCCTAATAGGGCGAAGAACAGTCGGCACATGTTCACATATAATAAGCATTATATGGTATTTGGGGTGGGCGAGGCATCAAAAGTATATATTGTTGCCAGCAACTTTTTTAGATGATATAATTGTTGATCTAGATTATTAGTTCAATGATAATTTTTTTTAAATTATTTCGACCTACGCAATACTAGCCTTTAATTATATTTTTTAATAAGAAATCCAACAACAACATGCCTACACTAGATACAGCATGGAGACGAAGCCTATGCAAAACCTGCAATTTTTTTGGCCAGTCTTAAGAGTATGTAGGTGTGCAAGCGGCGGTGGAATAGCGATTGGTAACCGTATAGTAGGTATGCTTAGTAATAAAGTAATATTGTACAATAAGTAACATTTACACTAAAATAACATTTCATTATATGAGATATAAAATAACTCATAGTTATTTCCTTGCACGTGTTTCATGGTTGGTGCCGTACTATAAAATAAAGCTATTGATACGACCTTTAAAATGACATAGACCACAACTTGATACAACCTGGGTACGCAGCCCATACAAAGATGCCCATTCACTTTTACTTTCACCCACGTCTCAAGATTGATTGAGTTCAACTTTACCATACGTACAGCATTTGATCGGAGAAAAACAAAGACGTACACCCGACCTTTCAATAGCGCTCCTCGGAGCGGTCTGAAGCACGATGCCGTGTGCGCTTGGTTTTATGCTGTCAGTTCATACAAAATAGTATGGCGAAATTTCGGTGAAATTGCATATTATTGATGTTTTTTTTTCTGCCACTTTTCTGTTTATTATCAAAATTTCCTCTAACAGAAAGAAAGGATGAAGTATTAACAATACTTAAATGATTTTTTAATCTCAAAAAACCTTGTGATGATGGTGTAATATGTACCGAAAAATGTTAATTTTCCGCGATTTCGGCAAAAGTGGGTTACAAAATAATATTTTTTCAGTGTGAAAGAGTGTAAAATATGCAAATGTTTTCTAACACAATTGTAAATTAAGAACTGATCTTTATTTTAGAATTAGGTTTATGACCATATACCTTTCCAAACTTCCTAAAAATGTACCTAAACATGCCGTTTTTTTGTAATTGCCCCCTTAAGCAGTCGGTCCCAGGTGCGGTCAATAGATGGCGGTCATTACAATCCCCAACCCGCAGTGGAGCAGCGTAGTGGATTTAAGCTCCAAGCCCCCTCTCACCTTGGGGGAGACCTAAGCCCCTGCAGTGGGGTAAAAATGGGCTGATGAAGTGAAGTGAAGTGAAGACGAAATGCCGCCTGGCTAAAGCAATTTGAAGTTTTCTTCCGCATTATTCTCCAATTCCCATCTATAGATTGACTGTTAATATCTGTGGATGTTTTGGACCAAGACAAAAAAAATCATTTTATTTTTGTAATGTGTACTTTTATTACAGATTTCAAGAGTAACAGTTGAATCTCGAACTCCAGAAGGTCGGAGAGGGGACCTAAGACTGACTAGAATCAAATCACCAGACACTGGGCAGCTCTTAATATTTAAGGTGGTTTTTATACTAGTTTTTTAGGAAATCACATATCTGTTGTGTCAACAGTTTCATGAGTAATTATTATTATTATTAAAGGATAATGCCCATCGAAGTATATGCACCACGGTACTTATGGACATTAGTAGTTAGAAGAATCAAAGACTTTCGAAGTTTTATCAAACAATTGACCATTCCAAAAATTTTTAACTCAAGTCCGTTATTTATTTTTTTAAAAGAATAGGCGATTATAAGAAACTAATTTGAATTTTTTTTGTTTTATATTGGTATTTATATCCGATTTTCAATTTCTGTTGCATATTTATAAAATATAATGTCACTTTCAGAGTGTTGGCTGCATTGGCTGTCATGACAGTTTATGGAACTAATAATGACAGTTGATGACATTACAGCCACCACTCTAAGAGAGACATTACTTTTAGTAATATGCAAAAGTAATGGCTGACCTTATAATTTCACCCTGTAACGTCACGCTGTAAGAATTTTCAAAATGATATAACTACGTAAATACCGATCTAAAACAAAAAAATAAATCAAATTAGTTTTTTAAAATTGCCTATTCTTTCGAAAAAAATTATAACGGACTTTAGTTCAAAAATTTGGGAATGGTCAATTAAAGAAATCAGTTGCGTACGTTTTCACATGCGATGATGGCGATATACTAGCAGGCAAATTATATTTTATTTGGAATCGATAACAATATCAATTGGAATTTTCTTTCAACATTCTTGTTTATTTATTATGACGATTCGTTTGTGCAATTTATGTAGAAAAAAAAAAAAAAAAATCGGGTGATAAATATGAATAATTTGAGGTCAATAATAATTCTTTTTAATTTCTATAATAAATCTCCAGTTTAAAATAAGCAGAGAAATGGCGGGACGACTTCTAAAATGAATATAATAATTTACAAATGGTTTTTTCATTTGATGCATGAGAAAAGTCTATTCCATGAATGGGCATTCTCCTTTGACTCTATTGAAAACAAGTGTTTCAATTTTCAAATCCATGATAATACAAACTATATTATAATAATATATGAAGAGCCAAGGCGATAACCTCTTCGCTCTTTATATAATAAGCCCTTAGGTTAACAATCTTTAGAAAATTGCACATAAATAAAGGCGAATTTGGATATGTTGCAGGAATTGGAATGGCAGTCAGCCAGAATAGAGGCTAAAGCACGAGGCGCCGCGACAACCAACCTACCGCCTCTGCGATTGTTGTTAGGCAATGCTCACTGTAGGATTGTCATTAAAAAACGACTATCAGGTAAAAACGTTAGACACATTTTTTATTTTAGGATTAGGATAGGATTGTTTCTGTATTGTTAGACAAGATTTCCGTTATTAATAACATTTATTTATAAGGAATACAATATTATTAATACCTGGGACATCCCACAAAGCGCCGTCTAGTCCCAAAATAAGCAAGTGTTATGCTTGTATTATGGGTTACTAAACAACTGCTATACATATACTTAATTTTTTTTGACTTCCCGCTATCTAAGGGAAGATATTGATTTAGGTCCGATTTTCGAAAATCGAGTTTTCATAAGATCTTCACGTTTTGAGGTCCTGGGAAGCCATTCTGACCATTTTCGGCTGGACGTCAGTATGTGTGTGTACGTTAGATATCGTACGACAAAAAAAGTTGTACGATATCTAACGATATCTTGAGAACTGATTCACCGATTAAAACCCGCGATACGACGTTTGAAAAGGTTCATCGGGACTTAGATCTGATTAGATTTTGAAGTTAATCAGTCGCGTTGTTTCAAAAATATTCAAAAAATAAACAGGATTCAGGACGGCTATAGTGATAACCCCATTTATCTAAAAATCCCCGACGCCCGGATACACAACGGCGCCCTCTATGAAGAAGTCAACTGTCAAAAGTTACTGTTTGTGATTACTATCATATAATTTTTTTTTGATTGACAATATTTGACATTTCCTGACTACTCTTCACATTAGCGCCCTAGTGGTGTACAGTACAGTCCTACATATTTACCGTTTAGTACAGCGTGTACTAAATGGTAAATATGCTACTTTGAAGGGTCCATGCTGCGGGTCCATGCAACAGACTATCATCCTATTGTTCCACGGATTTCGTTCGTGCAACATTGCAAAAAAATCAGTACGTTATTTGAACAACTTTCGCAAGCACGTACAGAGCAGCAGCCATGACTTGTTGCTAGCTCATACCAGAATATTGTTCAAGTATACCAGTACTATTTATTGCTCTTTGTAGTATAATCTCAGTAAGCCGATACTAATATTATTAATAGAACTAGAGACGTACTAATTTTCAAATACGCCAAAGACGATAATTTTTAAGGCGTGTACCCACGTATACTACTTTTTATTATAGACTGCGTGGTCATCGGATCTCGGTTAGTGTTCCGGCCAGAGCCATTGGCGTGGGTATTGACAGATGGGCAACTGCGAGCGGCTCTGGCCTGTGCCTCGGCGCTCGCCGAGCCGGTTCGTCGAGCTACGGCGGCCGCCACGCGTGCTAAGGCTGTCCGCAAGGTGCATTGATCCCTAAGTAATCCTGTCGTTCTATTAACCCATTAACACATCAGCGAGGTGATTCTGAACTAGCGCTATATTTAACACGGGTGATATTTAAATTTATGTCTCGGGTGGAAAGCTAATTTTCTAACAAAAAATTGTTTTTCTGAACATCTAGATGCAGTAACAGATATAATAATTACGGCGAAAATAAATTCGAATTTTTGCAAAATTCAAATAGACTTTGCTTTATCGCTGGGGATAATTTGACTAAACCCACGGAACCGTTCGGAATTAGCCTGTAGATACGACATTTAAAAAAACCCGGACTGATCCCATAAACCGGTATACAGACTAAAATACAAAATCATAAAAGTATTATTTAAAAAAACACAAAAATTAAGGGTCGGATGACGCACTTGGTAGAGTTCCATGGTCATGCCAACAACAAAAACTTATTATAAACCAAACTGATGACTTTGTTCAGAGTTGAACTCATAAACTAGTTGACCCTGGATGGATAGTCGTGATTTGTCGTTCTTGTTAGAAATCCAGAACAGTGGTTCAAAAGTTCGAGGAACATGCACTCACGCGAAAATGCTTTAGGATCTATTATTTCTTAAACTGGAATAAATTTTGATAAATAATCAAAGAACCCCATATTGACTAAAATCGCTGTTCCACGATCCGCAACTCGAGGTAAATTAAAAAACACTTTAATTTTCATGCGTTAGATCGAAGAGCCGCGTGAACAGATACAAAGCCGGTCGTCGTCTGGCGAACGCGACATTTTGGCCAGAATGTTCGCGAAACACGACGTTCGAGAGACGTCTTACCACCTATTGGCACCGCGCATCGATTTACATCTATGCGATGATCCTGGGTGTAAGTATTCTTTTGTGTATGCTAAATTACTCATATAAAATATGTAATGTATAAATAAAATATATAAAAATGTAATTCTCAAAATGATTAAAATAAATATACGAGAATCTATTGGTCAAGATGTTAGACAGTTAATTATAGATATAAAATTATGTATACACTTAGCCCATTGACTGAAACGGGAAATGATGTATCCCTCAGATTTTGGACTTTCGTGGCATACATTTGACCTCCTACACTACGGAAATCAGGCCTAATAATAAACTTCGTCAAAATGTGGACTTTCCTTAAGGATTGTCTATAGGGCTTCATAATAATGTACTTGATAATAAATGTTTGATTTGCAGTGGGCAGATCTGAAAAACCGTCTCTGGCGAACGGAGGTGCGCTTCAAGTGACGTTAGTGAGCATGCAGGCCGACTTTTTCCCTTATCACAAAGCCACGAACGACAGGCGGCATTGGCGTGGATATAGGTATTGCTATTGCGTTAAAGCCCGTTCTCTACATGGCACAATACACTGACCAAAGTGTAGAGGGTACATTTGTGTATAAGTGCAAGATAGATCCCGTGGGTTTGCGTTGGCTATATTGTTATATTTATTTATTTATTGTATAGGTATTGGTTTTTCAAGTTTTACTACATCATAGTAGTGCATGTTCACGGTTATTTCTACTTGTGTTCTGATACAAAACTATTCAGTTTTAAAGTATTATGAAGTGCTACTGTGGCAATGGGTTTGCACCAAAATTTTAAAGCTGCACTGACGGTCATTAAAATAAAAAGGAATAATGTTCTAAAATAACCTCTTAAAAATCTCCTTTTTTTCTATTTACGAATTTAGGTATTTATGAAAATTTATTTGTCATTGAAATTGTTCCTGTGACGTCATCTGGGCGATTGAGCTTTAAAAAAGCAAAGCTAAAACTCAATAAAAAATATTGAGATAAGGTCACTATGTCAAATGAAATTGTAATCCTCGTGAATCAGTTAATATATTATGAGTTTATTTAGTCCAATACATTGCAATTAGCAAATATCTGTCCAGTTGACGTCACAGAAATATTTTATTATTCTTTTTAAAAAAAAAAATTAACTAAGAAAATTAAATATTTAATTATTTTAATTTTGAGATGAAGGTATAACTTGGTCTATATTTAAAAAAATATGAAAACTATGTGTTAAACAATTTGTTTTAAGCCCATTGGGTACACGTACATCTTGGTGGATAGCAAAACAAGAACTTAGCTTGGTTGATGGGTACATGGTGGCCAACGATGAACTAGCAATTTATTATATGAAACGACGTGTGTACATGGTCATATGAAGAGCTAGCATTCGAAGCCGTTAGAGTAAACTAGGAGAAGCACGACGAAATCATTTGAACATCACGTGGTCCAATTTTTCAATTTCTGCAAATAAATAGGTTTGACCTGGTGACAAACTGTAAAACACTTTAAGCTTTTATGAGATGTTCTGCTTGGTATTTTTTCATATTTTGTTTTCTTTTACTAACACAACATTGACTCGACTGGTGTGTATAACGTAAACAAATCTAACAAAAATAAATCAAAATCTATTTTCCGCCAATTCCTTTCGAAATGTCTTATATACTATACCATGTAAAAAAACAGTCTGACAGATTTTCATATTTGGTATTGTTGTTTTACTACGTACCATTAAAATTAAACGACTTATATAACGTTACAGGGAAGCAGCGACGCCGCATAGTCAGTGGTTGTCACAAGCTCTCTCTTCATTTTGTAGTTCTCTGTTGGAGTTACTGGATCCAAGACCGCTCACGCCCAGTCACAAGGTATAATGATCTCTGTTTTTAATTTACTTTGTTTCTATTAGTAAAAAAGTAGTAATGAGGGCTAATAATATGCAAATAAACAAATATATACAAAATAAATATTTTCAACAGATCAGTTAGTGTAGCTCGCGCCGAACTTCTAGTTCGCTCCGAAGACGAAGCGAGTAGCGTCGCAGTGAGAAAAATTGGTATCAGAGGGCGAAAGCGGGCCCTCCACCTGCGCAAACCGTACCTACGTTAACTTCAGAGCGAACTAAAAGTTTGGCGCAAGCTGTAATAAGATTCATGTTGTCTTAAAAATAAGTGAAAATCCACATTTAAAACTTAATTGTTATAAATGCGAAATTGTTTGTTTGTCCTTTCATCACGCCGTAACTAAACAACGAAATGTCGTGATTTTATTGACGTGTGCACGTAGACAGCTGAAGGGGCGGAGTGTAACGGAGGTTTCCATTAGGTGCGGACTAAGCCGTTGGCGAAAGCTAGTCTTGTAAGAAAAACAAAGCATTAACTACAACAAAGACGTTCAAAGAACAGAGCGAGTTCTACCAATTTTGACCCATAATACTTGTAGGTATATCGTTACAGAATCACCATACCATCAGCCCATTAATACCCCACTGCCTGCAGTAGGATTAGGCCTCCACTCGGAACGAGGTAGCTTGGAGCTTAATCCACCACGCTGCTCCAGTGCGGGTTGGTAGATTTAAACGACTGCCATCTATGGATGGCAATTGGGACTGACGGTTTAATATGCTTTCCTTGGCACAGAGTCAGTGTTAATTATACAATATATAAGTTAGAAAAAACTCATTAGTACATATCCTGGAATTCGAAACACGTCCTTCTAAACAAAAATCGAGCTCGCTACCATTCGGCTATCACGACTTCTTTATTTTTAAAGATACAAAACATACAGTTTACAGAATTATCGACGTTTTCTTTTTCCTTTTTAAGAATTGATAAACACGACTTCTCCTTTCAGGTTTCGAGTCAATCATCTGAAAAAACAGACGAGACAATACAAAATAACGTAAACCACAAGCCCATCCCGAGTGGGCAGAATAACAGTGCTTCCGCCGCGCCGTCCACTACTTCTACTACTTCACAAGGTAATGAAAAGGTTTTGTACAGTGGGAAGTAATTGTATCATTTATTTCACTAGTCGGGTCTGAATACATAAAGAGCCTGAGAATCAATTTAACCCAATTTGCAGATGAACGAATTGGACAAATGTTTGTATATAATAATACTAGCGACCCGCCCCGGCTTCGCACGGGTGCAATGCTGATACTAAATACACTACAGAAAAACTGTGAACGTTGTATATAAAAACATAGCGGCCCGCTCCGGCTTCGCACGGGTATAAAATATATAGCCTATGTGATTAAAATCGATTCAGTAGTTTTGATTTATTCATTACTGCCCGTGGCCCGCACGCGTTAAATTTGGAGTAAAACAATCCCCCTTTCCCTATACTTTATATACTATTTAAATCTGTAATATCTTCGAAAATATTCACTTAAATCATACGGTGTAAAGGGCCATATAGATTTATATTAAATGAACAATGTATTCAAGGTATTTAATTGGTTAAGGATTAATGCTGTATTGGTTAAAATCGCTTCGAAAATTAGCCATTATTTGTCGTAAAAAGTAAATGACAAAAAAAAGTTATTGTGGGTTATCCATAAGAGATAGACATATACCATCACAGACTTTTCTGTAGACCTTTTCAAAGTGTACAATACTTAGTACATTATTTTGATAAAACTCGTAGGGTTCAGCCTGCGTTTGCAATGTAAGCGGAAAAAATGTAATTATTTACGACATCTCATTAGAAACCTCAAAAATAACAGTACTTCTCCACTATTTAATGGATGTTATTATACATATAAACCTTCCTCTTGAATCACTCTATCTATTAAAAAAAACCGCATCCAAATCCGTTGCGTAGTTTCAAAGATTTAAGCATACAAAGGGACATAGGGACAGAGAAAGCGACTTTGTTTTATACTATGTAGTGATATAATACATGGAACATCCCACACAGCGCCATCTAGTTCCAAAGTAAGCAAGTATTATGCTTGTTTATGGGTTACTAGACAACTGATGTATATACTTAAATATTCTTTTTTTTTATGATATATACTTATATAAATATTTTACACCCAGACCCGGAACGAAATAAACATGTTCATGTACACAAATATTTGTCCCGAGCGGGAATCGAATCCGCAACCCTTGGCTTCGCAGATAGGGTCTCTAACCACCCGGCCAGTCGGTCAGTCCAATACAGTATGCATGTGCATGTTTATTTGTTCCGTGTTTAAGTGTAAAATAACTTTATATTTATCTAAGATATTTATGTATATGTATGTATATCTGTTGTCTGCACCCATGTATAGTAAATATCCCAGATGTTATTATATAAATATTATTTTCCATAGATATGATTATATGCTATTTTCATTTTTTGCCACCATATTGATTTTATAATTGCTGATACTTATTTGTCCTAGCCTCTCCAACTAGAACGAGGATATTGCAACAATTGGGAAAACTCATGACTACATGTTTGGTGTTGAGGATAGACGATTTTACTGTTAATAAGGTAAATTATCGAATCACTTCATTTAATAAAATTTATTATTTATTTTTTGATGGGGTAGTGAAATTGTTATGGACACATATTAAAATTAAAGAGCTGAATTTGTATTCACAATCGGTCCACATTGTCTTCGCGCAAAATTTCAACTTTTTTAGTTTGTAGAATTAAATAAAATGGAATCGTCTGTGCTGCCAAAATAAAAACATTTTATTTACACGTAATCAATACCCGAACACGCGTTTTATAAGATGTTTGTTGTCCTGTCTATTTGTTTGTCCGGGCTAATCTCTGATTCGACAGAACCAATTTTGGCGGACTTTCACAAGCAGGCAAAGGACTTTTTATTAGTACATTATGATGCAAGTACGGTAAGCTGCATATTATAGTCGAGGTGTTTATAGGCACGAGGCGAAGCAGAGTGCTTGTAATAAACTGATGATGACTATAAAAGCTAGCTCACTTAGTAGAAGCATCATACGACGTTTTTCAATACATTTGCTATTAAAATTAGGTAGATACTTCAAATATAATAATGGCGGGAGCTAAGGGCGCGATCAAGTTGCTTTTCGCGATTTATGCATGCGTCACAAACAGAATGCTCGTTTGTGATTGGTGTAAAGTAAAAAGGCTTAGTACTGTAAAACACAACATTACGGTACAAGCTTCGATGTCATAAAGACTATATTAATAGCAAATGTTTCGAAAAGGATATTATAGGCTCCATGTATTATTATTATTATTATAGGCTACTTTTTATTATATTTTTATTAAATATGAAAAACAAATTAAGTGTAATTTGGAGTCTATAATTTTTAATCATTTACGTTTGGTCATTTAGTGGGACTTATAGAATTATTAATTGTGGAGGCACACGTGTGGTATCAAATACGCCACTACGTTCGCGCCTTAACACTTCAATATCTCTACGCAGAACAATTCAAAACCGATACTAGTTTTTAATTGTTGCTAGCTTAGTAGAGTATACAATAAATTATATAGATATTATGAAATTTCATACTCAGGTATCGACGGGATCGAAATCGAGAGAAGCGCCACGACCTCTAGTGTGCGCTGAGAAAGCGTCGCTGCCCGGTGATGCCGGATTACTTCACGCGGAACTCACACATTTCTATTACCCTGGCGATGTCTGTTTTCCTGGTACGTATAATAATTCTTTCATTGTTTGTGGAATGTCATTTGTCTATTACGCCGTTGATGATAAAAAGACGAATGTAATCAAAGTATGTGTGACTGAATATGACCAAAGACTGGAATATACAATTAAAACAACTAAACGAATACTACATACCGGAAGTATTTTACTTGTTACTATTTGATTGAATTGCTAACAGGACATAGTACGTTATGATGTTTATAATTAGAGTCGATAAAAGACAGGGAAATTAATATTTGTCACAGGGGTTCATTATTTGTCTAATGAAGGTAACTTTAATTTTACACGTACCCATAGAAACAGATAGAGTTATGCGATACAAAGAGGTGAATTCAGTTTCTAGGCAAATAGTATTGTGCGAGGTGAATGAATGAAAGGTCCTGGGTTCGAATCCCAAATCAGGTCAGTATTTATATGATGAATATTCATACTGGCACCGGGTCTTGGTTGTTATGTGTATGTGATGTCTTCGCTTGGTACCCAAAACACAAGCTAATGTTTCGTTTGGGGCTTAGACATTGTTGTGATGTATACGTTATTATTATTATTATTAAGTATGCAACGACAATGGCTTAACTTATAATTCTACAAGGTGACGTCACGCTATAAGAATTTTCAATATGATATACCTACGTAAATACAAATTTAAAAAACATGTTTTCTATATAGTTTCTTAAAATTGCCCATTCTTTCAAAAAAAATTGTATAACGAACTTTAGTTCAAAAATTTGAGAACGGTCAATTGCATTTTATTGTGTCGTAGCGAATGTGTTGCTATTTATTTAAATGCGTTTGCGTAGTTAATAATAATAAGCAGACAAACTGTAATATCTATACTTTTTATATTTCTTTATGTATATAAGATGTTTAATATATTATTTCAGTGCCATCTCCAAAATTATATGTCCAATTGAGTCCTGTAAGGGTATCGTTGGACGTCGAAAGCGTTATATGGCTTGGTGTCATACTGCCTCATGTAGGGAGAGCTGTTGTTGCTACAGAAACTGCATCTGGAAATTCTGCGCCTTTTTATATGGACGTCAGAATAGAGTCAATTATGCCTAAGGTAATTGAAAATTGTATTATTTTGATTAATATTGTTTAGGTAATCCAAGGAATGTTGGCACAAGACATTTGCTATCACATATTTATTTAATTGTGCTTAAAACAAAAGGAACCATAACTTAAATTTAATAACAGTGATAAGATCTACATGCGATAATGAGCGATAAGCAATTATGTGGATTTTTTTGTCTGTCAGTAATGACCTGCAATCACAGATCAAATTCAACCACACACGATTCTAATTAAGGAAAAACAAAGTGACAAATTTTAATGTATAATTTAATAATTAAATCTTTAATATTAAAGAATGTCGGACTCTTAGAATTTTGAAGTGCTTTGGACTGAAGGGTATCTCACCTTTTGATTTAAGTCTCTTAATATGTTAAAATTGTCTAATAGTTTCAAATTAGGTATTAAATTGTATTATGATTTGTGGTTCCCATTCTTTAGCTTAAAAAACACCACTTTTGTAACGAAACGTACAAGCGATGGTACTTCACATATCTCCAACAGTAAAAATAATGCTTTCTATTCCATCAGCCTTTTTTTATACCCCACTGCAGGGGCTTAGGCCTCCCCTGAAGATGAGGTGGCTTGGACCTTAAATCCGCCACGCTACTTCAATGCGGGTTAGCGGATTATAACGACCGCCATCTATTGACAACAACCGGGACCGACTGCTTAACGTGCTCTCCAAGGCATGGAGTCAGTGGTAGTTAATATAGGTACTTAAGTTAGAAAAAACTCATAGGTACACGCCCGGATTCAAACCACGGCCACATGGTCTTATAGATTTGGAACAGGTTCGCTGCGCTCAGGCTATCTCGACGAAAATAATGCATAAGAAACTAAAACTTATTAGTAAACCAGTGGCATGCTTCCATCGAAGCGAATTGTGTAACATAGAAAAGATTTGGTGGTGACGACATCCAACACCCGTACTCCGAAAGTGTTCTGTTTCCTTATTTCGAGTTGACGGACGAAAATAAAAACACCAAAAACCTTTTGATTCCGCGACTGTACATTTAAAATTTTAAATACATCATCAAATGAATCCATCGTGCCAGCGTTTCTTGTAATACCTATAGAATAATTTGTGTTGGTGTTGAAAATTTTAAGTTTAATTTTAGCCCTTAGTTTTAGTGAACCTGTTTTAGAATTTAAGTGTATCAAGAAGTGAACCGAATACTTGTATGCCTACTGTTTATACACACAAAAAATATTTGCAGACGTTTCCTAAACTTTCTTAAAATTTTCTTTTTGAAAGTAATAGAGCATTACTGATCCTATATTTCAAATCTAATAGTTGAAATCGTGATGACACTCTGTTATATATTATTTTTCATTTATTTTGAATTCATAAAAGGACAATGTAACTATTTAACAATGAATTCACATAGTTCTTAGTATTATGTAATGTAAAATATTATAAATAACACAAGTGCTAATTGCGTTTCACGAATTTGAATTGAATTGCAGCATAAATATCATTCATCCGCAGTTTTTATTTATATTTTAACCTATGAACTCATTATCAATCAAATGGCTCGTGACCTTGGATCTAACCCAAATGGGTTAATGTGTAGTACCTGAGTAAAAAATGCAGAAAGTACTGTAATGAAAACCATTCGCAATTTAATATTTATTGCGTAAATGGTAGTAACTGTAATTAAATTACAAATGAGCAAGTTAAATAATTTTAAGAAATTTGGGGTTGTGGGAGACTTGAACTTTTTAAATTCGCCAGATTGTCTTGGAAGCTGGATCGGAACATGTGTCGCAACAAAGAGACAGGCCAAGAGAATTGCAAATTTGTACAGCGCGAGCTAACATCACCAACGTGAGGGAATCGGCGCGTACGAGTAAGATTTTATATTATATTAATATTACCACAGATCAAAAATCTGACAAATGTCCCACTTCTTTGATATGATAGAAAACGCCGACAATGTCGCGACGAGCGTCGGAAGCTAAAGGTTGTCACATTAAAGAAACACAAAAATATCTCTCTGCAAAAAAATAGGTTTAATTTGTAATATTATACAAAAAAAAAACCGGAGTCGGACACGCGCCCTGATGGTTCATACAGTTATAAACGTATATTGACGTGTTTATCGCTACTAAATGTAAACGCATAGTTCAATGTAAAAATATTTTTAAAACAAATTGTATGTGTTACTACTACAAATTAACGATTTTACGATTTTTTCCTTTACTTGGGCTGTATAATCTTGTTTTTTGCCAAACATGATTCTAGGTCAATGGAAAGTATGCTATAGGCTTTTATCTGTGATTTGTTTGCTTTACTTTGATTTAAATGAGCCATCTGCTCATGACGACCAATTAGCCTAGTGGGTAGCGACCCTGCCTACGTAGCTAGAGGTCCTGGGTTGGAATCCCAGGTCGGGTCAGTATTTATATGATTAATATTGAAACTGGGAGCGGGTCTTCGTTGTTATATGTATGTGGTGTCTTCGCTTGGTACCCAAAACACAAGCTAATGCTTAATTTGAGGCCTAGACGTTGTTGTGATGTATATGTATGTTATGTTAAATAATAATCACAGATCTATATTACAGATATTAACTTTGATAAAAGGTATTGAATGTATAGTCTTTATTATAAACCACCCTGGCGAGCCAAGGGCAGAATGCAGCAATCGATAACATTGGCTTTTCTATTTATTATTCTGCTTTATGAAATTTAGAAAATGTATAAATTTTGATTTTCTTAGATTCCGCAGGTACTCGTGCCGATTTGGCGTCAATACTGTCAGCTTTTAGGCGATCGGCACCACGCAGTGGCCAATTCCCATGTTCTGAAGACGATATAGATCCATTAACTGAGCAGTTTTTACTACATGCTGAGAGTGAGTAATGTACTATCCACATATTTTTTTAATCAATCATATTGGAAATAAGTGTTTCAGAAGCAGCGCTTAATTAATTCTACGTCCCTTTTATTTTCAATTTAAAAAAAATAATTAATCATAAATACATGACATTCTGTACCTAAATCTTCGTTTTGCCAAAAATACGAATTTTGGCAATATAATAGAAACTGTGATACTTTTAAATGGCTTATTATGACCTAAACTCATAACGACCTCTTCACACCTGCAGACGCCTGACATAGGTTAACCCAAAAGGCATTTTTGAAAGCAAACAAAAATTGTAAAATAAAAACAGGATCACAGTTGAATATCTTATTCAACACAGGTTTGGACGATATAGACCGTGGCACGGCGGTGACGCCAGAGTTATTGTGGCGGGAGAATCGTTCTATATGGTGCTTACGAGTGGAACCTCTCTGGGCGGACTTCTGCGGTGCGCGCGCAACCAATTACAAACCAGCTCCGTTACTGGACGCGACGCCTCTCACAGCATGGGTGGGTATGGCTCGGCAGTCATGAGCGTGGCATTCCGAAGCACACGAATAAATAAATACGTCGAGTAGATAACCTAACTGACACCTCTCTGTCACATATATGTAGATTATCTTCTGATCCAACACTATTGTTTATTCAAACTTCGACTTAGTTATATTAATTATATATGTAAATAAGAATTGATTGAAAAAACTAATTATATTCAGTAACAATATTGTCATCAATTTATATATAGTGGGTGTGATTCGGAAGAACTTCTCTTATAACTTAATTACAAAAGACCACAATATATCATTGTAGTTTCGGTCTGATAAACAATCTATTTGGGTTTGTTTTGTTTTTTGGGTATGTACTGAAAGGAACACATGTACTACAGGGCCCCCTGGTGGCTAGAACCGTAAAATCTATGGACCTATTTTCTAGTTAATACTTATGTATTACAAAAAATTTCAACACAATCGAATGAATGGTATAGGAATGCGTAGAAGACAATTATTCAATATTATATATATATATATATAGATAAAGCGATTCTGTATAATAATAATATATAATATTTCGATAGATTATTATTATAAAGTTGTTAGATTATTGTGTAAGTTACCGCCGCGCCGGCGTCTACATGTCGTACAGATGCAATATTAACCACAAATACATAATTTTGAAAAAAAAATTATTTTTCATTGTTTTTATAACACTAGTTAGTCAATATTTTATCATTTGTATCAAATATTAAAATTTTTTAAAATCTAGTGCAATGAATGCGTCCATTTTCGTTACTAGGTGTCCCTAGACGAAGGCTTTTCCCGGATCTGGATAGTCGGACGTACTTCGGGATTAGCTGGACTGCAACTAAACCACTATCAGATGCTTTTTCTCATGCGGCAATTAGAAAGAATTTCGGAGATGGCATCATGGCTAGCCCATGACGCGAACAGACAACCGGATGCTGAACAAGGGTAAGATACATACATTATGTATTATCGCGGCCTTTCTCGTTGGACCATTTAATAAATGAGTCAAACGTAAGAATTTAGTAAGCACCACTGTTTTTTTATTGCATTGAGTTATACAAAATAGTACTTACAAAACTAGAGATCAAAGTTCAATGTTTCAATTTTTTAAAAAATCCTATAATAAATAATGACGTTAGAAAGCGAAAAGACCAACGACGGACGGACAGACAAACTACCACATTTACCATTACTATTATTGAAGTTAAAAAGTACCCCTGGCGGTACTTAATAATTCGTCTAACGCATTACTAAAGCCTAAACGACGTTTCGGGATGAGGGTGCTTTTAGCTTAGTCCTTCACGCTGCAAAGTGCGCGTTGGTGGATTGTAACGACTGAAAATTTTGATGAGGGCAATCGGGACCGATGGCTTAACGTGCTCTCCGAGTCACAGAGTCAGTGAAAGTAATGTATCTACTTAAGTTAGAAAAACTCATTAGTACATGCCCTGGGATTCGAACCACAACCTTCGAAACAAGAGGCAGCTCACCACCACACGGCTGCCACGTCACATCCTCTTTCAAGTTTCGCTAACAAGAGCAATGTTACCTGTGTTGTGTAGGTACTACTTCTTAGTCATTAGTTGTAATTCGTATTTCTCTTTCTCTGATTGGTCAAATTAAAAACATTGACGACCGCTTAGCCTAGTGGGTAGCGACCCTGCCTACGAAGCTGGAGGTCCCGGGTTCGAATCCCAGGTCGGGTCAGTATTTATATGATGAATATTGATACTGGTACCGGGTCTTAGTTGTTATATGTATGTGGTGTCTTCGCTTGGTACCCAAAACACAAGCTAAGGCTTAGTTTGGGGCTTAGACGTTGTTGTCATGTGTACGTTATTATTATATTATTATTATTATACATTCGCTCGTCCGCATCTTATGCACGTTGCAAACGAATTACTGGTACCATAAAACTAAAATATAAAAAAAATGTATCCATAAAATAACATAGTCAATATGGATGTCTAAATTCAATTGTTTAATTCTACGTGTGAGCGACATCTTTGCGTCATTTTTGAGATGAATAGGACACAGAAAATTAATTGTATTGCAGATTCATCGTGTTAGGATTAGTGGTGCCAGCAGTTGAGATGACTCTAGTTCTTCCATCTATATCACCTGGCCAAGAATCATCGAGAGACTTAGATAGTGTTCCGTTGGACTCGTCAAGTTTACAAGATATGAAAATGGGTATGTTTTAACTTATCCTTATTTCAGACCTAAATCTTCACAGACAGCATTGACTGCTACATGAGGCGATTGTAGTTTTATTGCTTCATAGCTACTAGGAAATTATTGTAAAGAACTTCTTAACAAATAGAAAATGTTTATGAAATATATTATCATATGATAAGCTATCAAATGTGGTTTCATTAAATAGATTTTATAAAAATCGAACGTGTAATTCGAAAATGTGAACCTTTTTTAGATGGCGCTGTAATCGCTGGTACCTATCATTATATGGAAAATCGTCATTTTCAATACCAAAATATCGCGTATTTATTGTGATCGGACCAATCATATAAATATTGTTTTTAAAATTTATTTCTTACTTTCCTTTGATAATTAATATTTTTTAAAAGGGAAAAATATATGACGACCGCTTAGCCTAGTGGGTAGCGACCCTGCCTACGAAGCTGAAGGTCCCGGGTGCGAATCCCAGATCGGGCCAGTATTTATATGATGAATATTGATACTGGTACTGGCTCTTGGTTGTTATATGTATGTGATGCCTTCGCTTGGTACCCAAAACACAAGCTAATGCTTAATTTGGTGCCTAGACGTTGTTGTGATGTATGAGTTATAATTATTATTTAATCGCACGGTTAGTAAAACACATACGGCCATCTAGTCCCAAACTAGACCAAGACTGTATTGTAATTCTTTGATAAATTGGGTCTTGTCGGTAGATTATACTATAAAATCTGTAAAAAACTACGATGTTGACAGATAATTAAGTACCAACGACAGAATGCCATCTCGCGGGAGCAATTTGCAGTTTTCCTCCCCATTTCATTTTGACGTGCCAGTAGCGCGTCATGTCAAAACTGATTATAGACTAACTTTATATTGATAGTCTTTCGGTGCTCTCTATTGTACACCCGTTATCTATTTGGACGTCTAGAAAGCAAATACCGCTCTCACATGACACGGCTGCCGCAGACAAAATCATAGTTGCGCGGTTTACGGCTATAGAAGTAAATATGTGCCTCAATGTTTAAAAATTAATGAAACTAACAAATGCTTTTGTTTAATGTAAATCCAGCGATGTACAAATTAGGGAAGATTCGCAGTTGCTAGTGAAAATCGCCGCTAAAAGTATACAAAGAGGTATACAATCCTAGCTCTGTTTAGTTATACAGCTACAGTTTCAATCAAACTTTATGGCGGATGTGAACATTGGCACAAGTCGCGTCGCAGTAACCAGTTTTAGGTGTGGCGGGACACAGTGGAGCGAGGGGTATATGACTGTACCTACGCAAGCACGGTTATAGCTTTGTATTCCGATCCGCCATAAAGTTTGAGGCGAACTATACAATAGAATGAAAGAATATGTTCGATGTACAGTCTAGTAATTTCAACTGTATTATCTTTGGCATAAAATTCAATTTTAAATATAAAATATTCAAGAAATGTATCGCTTGGTTAACAACACTGCACGAAATAAGTGCTATCGAGTGTCTTTTAGCATTTATTTTTTTATGGATGTTTTTGCGTGAAGGACTTCTTCCCTAATTTATACCTAGAAGTGTCTTAATCTTATCTAGAATACTAATATAAAGTTCTCAACAATATTATCAGAAAACGATAAATTATCAGCTCATGATTGAAGACATCTCGAGTTTGTTTTAGGATCTGAATCGACGATGGCGCCATCACACTTTGATAGCGGGGTGAACTTAACGCAGGGTCCTATAGAAATATGTACTGCACAGCCATTGCCCGCTGAAGAAATACCACCGCCGAGTCCTGGCTCCACTCTCAATTTCCCGAGCAGTTTCACTGGTAATTTCAATATTTTAAATTTTGTAGATTTGATAAAATATATTTATTGTTCTTGTATTACTACCTATACAAATAAATAAAATCAAGGTGTCTGTCTACGATTTCTAAATAAAGACTTTTTCTTATTAAGCTCATACGATTTTTTGCTTGTAATCAAAACTCTAAAACACGCGTTTTTAAAATTCTTGTATGTCTGTTCTGTTTGTTTGTCTGGGCTGATTTCCGAAATATTATTGGGCATAATTTTTTGGTGTAACGATAATTTAGTTCCTGGGTCAACATATAGGATACTTTTCATTTACCATACCATCAGCCCGTTTATGCCTCGTTGCAGGGGCGTAGGCCTCCCCTCGGGGTGAGGGGGCTTGGAGCTTATTCCACCTCTCTGCTCCAGTGCAGATTGGTGGATTGTAACGACTGCCATTTATTGGTGACAACCGGGACCGACGGTTTAACGCGCTCTTACGGGCACAGAGTCAATGACAGTTAAAATACATAAGCTAGAAAAACTCATTGATGATGCCCTACCACGGCCGTCTAAACAAAAAGCGGGCTCGCTACCACTCTGCTATCACGACATTTACTTTAGGATACTTTTTACTGCAGGGAAATGTCTCATTCATACGGGAAAATACATCGGTTCTACATCGATACACCGAGCGGACGACGTCGCGGTCACAGTATATTAATATTTTAGAATATTGCAGAACGTAACTGAATTCAAAGAAATCAAATGAAAACGAACGTGAAAAGCGTATAACTATAATCAAATTGAAACCGCAGCTGAGCCCAACTGTTATGACCGGTTCACGCCTGCATGAAATATTTCTGTGAAAAAGGTGTCAATTGCACTGGCTTCCGATGTTATTGATGCCAGCTGCTGTATCAATCTAAATCAGTCTTTGCTGTACGGCAAAATTATTAACATATTTATACAGGGTAAGTCAGAATGTTATGCAGGTTTTCAAAAATTTATTATGTGAAATATAATGAACATATAATATTGTGAGATACACTGTGTGAAAGGTAAACTTTCAAAGTTTAGTTTCCTGAAACTGATTCCGCGTTCGCCCGCAAGATGTCAGCAGGAGAGCAGTTAAAGAAAATGGCGCTGACTGACGAGCAGAAGTCGTTCTGTGTGCTTGATTACCATGTTAACAACTCCGTGATTACTGTTCAACGACATTTTCGTGCCAAATATCAGAGAGACCCGCCAGATGGGAGGTCCATTCGTAAGTGGTACACACAATTTAGGGATGCAGGCTGCATCTGTAAACGAAAATCAACTGGCCGTCCGTCGACTAGTCCCTCGTTCACCCGATCTAACCCCGTGTGATTTCTTCATGTGGGGTTTTGTAAAGGATCGTTTTTACGTACTACCACTTCCAACAACACTGGATGAACTGCGTGCTAGCATCACAGAAGCCATTGCTGATATCGACCGCGATATACTGCAGAAAGTTTGGCAGGAGATTGAATATCGGCTTGATGTCTGTCGTGTAACAAAAGGCGCTCACATAGAACACCTGTGATGTGTTTTTTAAAGAAAACTACACTAAACTAAACTTTGAGAGTTTACCTTTCACACAGTATATCTCACAATGTTATATGTTCATTATATTTCACATAATAAATTTTTGAAAACCTGCATAACATTCTGACTTACCCTGTATTTATTGATTGTTACAGTTTCTATTTATATGCTTTATTTATATTTAAAGGATTCTCGTCTATGCGCCGTGGTCTTACATCCCTAGTGACTTCTATTGACACCGCTCTGACAAGGGACGATTCACGAAGCGATGCAGCTAGTACCGCTAGTTCGGACAGCGACCGCTATGTCGTCGTCGGACTGGCGGCCGAGTCGCCGGACGATGCCGATATGGCTTTTAGGTATTGATGCCGGAAAAATTCACCACTTGTACAGTTTGTGGCACGGATCTTGAGGTATGACCGATAGTGTTGGGGTTAGACGTGTATGTAGGTTTCGGTCAATATAAACTGGCGACGCGCTTGTAAACTGGCCAATCGGTGAACGCAAGCGCTTTCGATCTGTCCTGCTTCAGTTCATACAGCCAAATAATTCCAAAACTGGATTTCTATATAATACACTTGGAACTTGAAAATCCGTGCCACAAACTACTAGTCTGATGTCAAGGGTCATTTATTTAATATTTTTAAAGATCCGTGCGCAGCGAGCGAAAAAGCCCTATTTCTACACTTTGCTGTTTGTCTGTCCATACACGGAACTCTTGTTACTAAAATAAAGCTTGTAAACCGATTGAATTACAGATTTCAAAGTTGAATATAGTGTGTTAAAAGTTGACCCAAAACCGAATGTTGAATGAGAAATTGAAGAAAATAATTTATCAGGGGGGTCATGAAAATTAGTCAAAAAGAAATTTTTTTATGATATGACATTGTTTAGAATTGATTGATTAGAGCCCAAATATATTTTTAGTTCTTTTTTCCGCAAAAAAAAAAAGAAAATATAAAATATTTTTAACAGTTATTGCCAAGAGATTTATCTCAAAAACCTAAACGAGTTAGGAATTTGAAATTACTGTATGTCATATACATTTTTTTTGGAACAAATATTGTAAACGCCTAATCATAATTTAGTTTATAAACTGTAGCTAAAAAACTAACATTTTTTTCTTACACGGGTTATTGCGATGTCTAGTTAAGAAACGAAATATGTAAATACATAATACAAATATTTTGTGTGGTGGAACGGAACCTTCGTTGCGCGAGTTCGGTTCGCGCTTGACACTTGTCAATTGCAATCGTCTTGACTATCACCGACACATCAAGATAACCGACGGTTGTTAACCGTACCCTTGTATATTGAAGGTTTAGTCATACTGTCGATTTCCGGAAAAGTCCCATCAGATGCATTTAACATACATTTGTTTTTCGTAGAACTTTCAGACATATAATGAGCGCGTCCTCTTCAACAAAATTATATATCCATACGCTAGAGTATAACAAACTAATGACTACACTGTTTGAATGTCTGGAAAATATCAATTATTACCGGAGATATAACAAATCAAAGTTTGTGTTTTTATGGCCCACTCGTGAGGTCACTCGATGCCGCTACGTACAAATTATCCACGTTAGCCCATAGTAATGTAACCGAGTGACGTCATGGCACAATTACTTTAAAAATTTGTATCTTCGAAATTTTTGTAAATATCAATGAAATTCCTTCACTTATTAGTTTTTCTAAGTAAATATAACATATTTCTATGAAATGCAAAAATAACAAGACCCGCTCATTAGGTGAAGTCGCAAATAATATCCATATTCGATATTGAGTTCATGAACTTAATTATAATAATAATAATAATAACACATACAATCACAACAACGTCTAGGTCCCAAACTAAGCATTTGCTTGTATTTTGGGTACCAAGCGAAGACACCACATACATATAACAACCAAGACCCGGTGCCAGTATTAATATTCATCATATAAATACTGACCCGACCTGGGATTCGAACCCGGGACCTCCAGCTTCGCAGGCAGGGTCTCTGCCCACTAGGCTAAGCGGTCGTCAATTAACAATTGTAAATGTATTTTGAACGTCAGGGAATTCGAGCACGGCCGCGCGTCGAGTGGCGTCGAGGTGGCAGCCGAGGTTGTCGAAAGGTCGTCTTCGCCCAGTGACCATTCCGTCACCAGTTCGTGTCGGAGACGAGATGTGGTGAGAGACAATCGACTCGTAACACGAAAAACGGTACATACCGTTGGAAAAAAAACATATACATTAACCAACAGAACAAAATGTAGGACTGTCCAAGACGTTATACTATTAGTGTCTTGGTGTCTACGTATAAGTCATCCTAGACCGACAACTGATTAAGAGCTGAACATTTGATGTCAATTAAAGGGGTGAGTGGACAAAGGGGTTATCTGAGAAAACAAAATAAATCGATTTTTTGTGTGGAAATAGATTTTAAATGGTCATAAATCGACTGCGCAAATTTTGATTCCTGTCAAAAATAAAGACCTATAGCAAAGGTATTAACTGACAAACACGCATACATTTCAGGCTTGCAAATATGGTACGAGCAATATAAAAACACTCATAATTCATTTTGAACTTTTTGTTAGTTAACACCTTTGTCCACTTACCCCTTCAATTGTGTGCAAAGTCTGACGGCATTTTTATCATTTGTTCACGGAGTGCAAATATATACAATTAAAAAGAAATAATTGTATTAAACATATCAGATCTTATATGAGTTTTAATAGATATGTTAATAATTTTAAAACATCCATACTCTCCCAAATAAATTATAAATAAAAAACTTTCCCTTAATAGGTATATAGATGGAATGCTTGTTCATATTATTATTTGGTAAAAGATACATAGACTCATATGGTCAATTCGGTTTAGATTTTTTAAGTTTTAAAAAGCGTAGTCGCCTTTGTCATTGTTCAACTTTTTGGGGACTATAACATGCAGCAAATTATTGTTTATCTACGTGCGAGCTGTTAGGATGAACATAGTCCATACTTATAGAGTGCGTAGTCCTTACTGAACTAAACACACTGTTTAAAAGGATTGGATAGGTAAGTGTTAAAAAATTAAACTTTAAACATGTTTTTCTTTGTAACCGTTAGTTTGTGCTATGTGGTTATTTGAAACTTTTTATTTAGTTTGGTAAGCTGTACACGCTCTATAAGTTTGGACTACCTTCAGGCGAACACCAAGTATACAACATAAATTACACTTAACCTCGATTAAGTAATACATATTCCTGCGGAAAAAATCTTACATAAAACCATATATAAAATCTTATTGTCTGTCTGTCTATTCTATATGGAAATCACCAAAACGGCTGCACCATTTTAATGAAACTTCGCAGACAAGACTGACTGCTCTATTAGCGGAGTAGTTAGATACCCTAATTTCAAAACCAAAGGTTCGATTCCCACTCGTGACAAATGTATGTGTGCATGAACGTTTTGTTTGTTTTTTGTTTAGGTGTAAAAATATGTTTATATTTATATATTATTAGAATATTTAACTATGTGGTCTAGTACCCATGATATAAGCATAATACTTGCTTATTTTGAGCCTAGACGACGATGTGTAGGATATCTCAAATATTACTATATTTTTAAACTATAACATATTCGCACAATAAATACCCGGTCACATTCAAGTAATAATGCTTAAAACTAATTTTTTCAGATATCAACATGCACATGGCGTTTAAACAACATACATTTAGTACAACAAAGTGCCAACGGTAAAACGATATTGAGGTTTGTAGCTGACGACGTGAGAACAGACGAATGCTCATCTATACCCTGGGACGAGTTTCAGGTGAGAAATTGTTTATTTGAAAAATTTCATTACTTTTTACTGTATTAGGCATTAAAATAATTACAAATTCTTCACTATATATTTTAAACTTTGTGCACAAATATACATATGGGGAGTCTTAAAATTTTTATTATCGATTAGAACAGAAAAAAAATTATTTTAACGTAGTAAATGTTGATATCGCCTATTGTCGTAGACTAAACATGTTTTTTTTTTGTTATTTTACGATCATTCACGTTTTTTGTTTTTCAAAATTGGTTAAGAAAATTTGCTTTACAGTGTAAAAAATATTACTCGCTCCTCATAACCATTATTACAAACAAAACATTATACTCAAGAAAGGTGTTTCTACTATTAAGCTATTCGCTACTCGTTAACCAAATTTGGTCTGATTGAAGGTCACGACGCATTTAATTAACAGAGACAATTGATTGATAATGATTGATTAGTTGAAAGGTTAAAAAAACTAAGGTTTATTTTCGTTTTGATACTATTGTTTGGGTGAAATTTAGTAGAAGGATAAAGTAATAAAAATAATTAAGTTAACTCAACAGGCATGACGAAAGATTTTGAAATCCTCTTCCGTAATGTGGGTGCACATTTACTATTGACGGAAAAAACTTTTGTTTCTGTAATAAACTAATAGACCAGAGTCGATACCTTTGGAAACTAAAAAAAATTAAAGTAGGATGAAACCTATTGGAAAAGGAAGGGAATACCACTAAAATTAAAGGAAAAATAAATTACGGGCGATCTGAGGTTGGGAAGGGGTAGGGGGTGGGTTTTTAAGGGTAAAAATCGGTAAATCTCAATTTCCGGCAAAACTACAAGTCCTATCGAAAAAAGTCAAATGGCAAAGTTGTAGATAATAAAAAGATCTACAACTTTTGTATTTACACTTTTTCTCCATAATCTCAAAATTCATGTGAAAAATCCAAAAAACCACTTTTTTGATTTTTTATTTTTATCTTTTACAAAAAAAAATTTTTTTAATGATATTTAGTGAAAAGTTACCTCGTTATGTCCCGGACACACTGGAATTTTGAAGATTTAAAATATTAATTTTTTCACCCTATTTTGACTCGGATATCGAAAAAGCACCCTAATTTTCAATCGAAAATTCTCACGTCAAAATATCTGATTTTTCAAAAAAGTCGGTGAGCTTTTTGTTCGTTGAAATCTCTATTTTCAGATGGTGTGAAAAAAAATATACATTACTATGGTAAAATTTTTCAGAAAATGCAAAAAAACGAAAAATACTAAAATTAGAAATTTTTTTTTAATCTTTATGTACAATTTTGAGGTATTCATTAAAATTTTTACTTTAATTACTCGAAAAACGTTAGGTTCCATGTCAGATTAATAAACAAAAAAATTACAAACCAATTAAACATAAATATCACAAAAAAACATAGTTATTGTAAATTTTAAAAATACGATTTAAAGGGGATTTTTTTTTTTAAATGTGACTACTGCTATTTTTTTCAGTAATAAAAGTTGATTTATTAAATTTTCATTACATTTATGTATTAGAAAATCTCATTAGATAGAAATATACACGCAAATCGTACTATTGAGTAGATATTTTTTTTAATGATTACATTATACATTATATTATTTTTAAAAGCATTAATCTTTGTATTTATCAAAACATTGTATTCCATTCGAATCACTTATTCATCAGTTTCTGTCTTTTTGATGGTATTTCTTGATCGTTAGATTCGACAGGCCTTTCTGATTCTAGTAGATCTTCGATATCTTCAAGACCATCACCGTCTTCGTCTCCAACATTATTTTCGGTCTGCATTGGTTCTTCATCCCCAATTTCATCTGAATCATTAACTTCCTCGTAGATTTTCTCCACATTGGCGCATTGTTGAGAACCATGACAATTTGAGCATAAATTTGTGCATTTTAAACCATGTTTTCGGCAGCCACATTTAAAACTATTACATCCAGTTTCACAGCTGCAGCAAATACTTTTCAGCAAATTTTCCGGAATTAATTCCATTTCTGTAAATTTGGGCATAATTCCATGTTGATGTTGCTTCCAGCCCCAATCTGTTGCTGTCAATTCATTACCCAGCCACGTTTGAAGCTGATAATATGCCCTGTAACAATGTTCTGCTGCACCTTCTGTGGGTGGGAGATTTGCCAATATGAATGATGATTCTGATTAAAATTCAGGTAGTATTTACCTTGCTATGTAGATTCCAGAACTTTTTTTTAAAGTAAATTATCACAATTCTTGTAAAGTAACTTAGCCTGCACGTGTATTTATATGAACGATGTTATTCACTGTACTGTTTCTTGAATACTGGCTAACGGTTTTGACAGCTGCTACGAAATAACAGGTAGTAAGGCCCAGACCCTCCAAGCCCCTTACCCACTTCTCTATGAAATACCTTTTGATGGGCTACAATTTTCCGAAGGTCACTCAGGTATATAGGTATAATTTTAAAATAGCAATAAATAGGCATCTACGCATATAATTTAAAGAAAATTCGACAAATTTCTCAAAATTTTGTAGATGTCATATTAAATATTAACCTTATTAACTTATTTAGTGGTTAATTATAGTAGTACATTTCGACTTGCAATTTTTTGTTTATTAATCTAACATGGAACCTAACGTTTTTCGAGTAATTAAAGTAAAAATTTTAATGAATACCTCAAAATTGTACATAAAGATTAAAAAAAAAATTTCGAATTTTAGTATTTTTCGTTTTTTGCATTTTCTGAAAAAAATTTCCATAGTAATGTATATTTTTTTTTACACCATCAGAAAAAAGAGATTTCAACGAACAAAAAGCCCACCGACTTTTTTGAAAAATCAGATATTTTGACGTGAGAATTTTCGACTGAAAATTAGGGTGCTTTTTCGATATCCGAGTCAAAATAGGGTGAAAAAATTAATATTTTAAATCTTCAAAATTCCAGTGTGTCCGGGACATAACGAGGTAACTTTTCTCTAAATATCATAAAAAAAAAATTTTTTTTGTAAAAGATAAAAATAAAAAATCAAAAACGTGGTTTTTTGGATTTTTCACATGAATTTTGAGATTATGGAGAAAAAGTGTAAATACAAAAGTTGTAGATCTTTTTATTATCTACAACTTTGCTATTTAACTTTTTTCAATAGGACTTGTAGTTTTGCCGGAAATTGAGATTTACCGATTTTTACCCTTAAAAACCCACCCCCTACCCCTTCCCAACCTCAGATCGCCCGTAATTTATTTTTCCTTTAATTTTAGTGGTATTCCCTTCCTTTTCCAATAGGTTTCATCCTACTTTAATTTTTTTTCGTTTTTTATCATTTTGGACGGTATCGACACTGGTCTATAAAGTTAACGAAGTTTAAAGCCATTTTTCTAATATTTTTTCAATGGCGCGCCAAAACAGCTCGTAGTGTCATGGCATCGGGTCTGACGTCACGCCTAGGTAAACAAATGCGTAATCAGTAGTAGGCACAACGAAACACTGCAGAACACAGAGTAAAGTTTACCTAGGCGTGGCGTCATGCGCTGTGATTGGCGTTTCAGTCAAAATGACCGATTACAGTATTTTAATGTTTGTTACAGTATTTTAATGTGTTATTATTGAAAATCTTATTAATCTCCAATTTTCAAAAAAACTAATACAGTTTTTTAAATCCTTTTAATATGTATTTTCCCCTCATCATCATCATCATCATCATCAGCCCATTTTTACCCCACTGCAGGGGCTTAGGCCTCCCCCAGGGTGAGGAGGGGGGCTTGGAGCTTAAGTCCACCACGCTGCTCCACTGCGGGTTGGGAACTGTAACGACCGCCATCTATTTGACAGCGTCCGGGACCGACTGCTTAACGTGCCCACTGAAGCACGGTGTCAGTGATATTGTGTACTTAAGTCAGAAAAACTCATTGGTACACGCCCGAATTCAAACCATGGCCCTGTGGGGCCTTATAAATTTGAGACAGGTTCGTTGCGCTCTGGGCTATCACGACAACACGTATCACGTATTTTCCCCTAATTTCATTAAATTTTTGATTATTTGATACTGTCGTCACGCTTTTTATAGAATAACACTCGAGACCAATTGTCGAAAAGAAAGATCTCCAATGAGAGATGTTCAAATCTCGTTTAATAAAAGCTACCCTTTTAATTCTGCCACTAACGCAGCGCATTTCTATTGTTTGTTATAGCGGCCATATTAGTACATATTTCATGAAAATTTCAAATGTAAGCAGTGATCTCACTGACCAAAAGACCAATAACCAAAAACGGTCGTAAAAAACACCTTGCTTGTATGGGGACCACCTTTAATTTTTTACTTTATTTTACTTTTAAGAGTGTAGCTGTTACGGTTCAGATGATACAGTCTACTCATGTAATACTCCTTGTGACAGGCGGACTGCGGAGGTTTAGTAATAGGGTTCCCGTTGGTACCCTTTGGGTACGGAACCCTAAAAAGGAAGAGACCTATCTGGAAAAAAATATAATTATACCACTGTTGCCATCGCTTCGCACGAAAACAATATAGACTATAAATAGTCGTTATTTCGAAAAAAATAGTAGATTGTTACACAAGGGGTGAAAGTGATCTATTTAGGCACGAGATGGTTTGGCGCACAAGCGTAGCGAGGGCGCTAATAGTTCGAGTGCCTAAATAAGTCTTTCACCCGAGGTAAGCACTCTGCTTTTCATTACGAAAATGAGGAAAGTAAAAAAAGCGTTAAATCCATATATGAATCTGATGAACTCATTTTATAGAAATATCTATGTTTTTTTTTTGTGGCATTCTACACAGCCAGTATTTTTTATCATTGATGATGGTAAATATTTACGTCAAATCTATATAAATTAAATGTAAATTTAGTTAAAAGATTATTACCTATTTTTTTGAATTTCGTCACAGATACACAACAGATTAATTTCCCGCCAATTTATGTTGATTTTTTAAATTTTAAATATGGAACGCATCGCGTAAATTGTTGCGGCTTATTCCGCTCAAAGTAGTTTGCGCTAAGTTCACACTGGCTGTTTAGAAACTCAGATGGCCGCAGCATTTTTTTTAATTAGTTTTTTTTTTACATAAAACTCTTCACAGCTGACAGCAGTTCTATTTTTAAAGTTCATCCCGGCCCTTAGGTGGAAAGTAATTTATATGAGTTCTTCCCACTCTAGGGAAGGAAACAGCATTTTCTACCCAATAAACAGATCAAAACAACACTATTTTCCGAGTATGAGAAATGAAAAATATTTTTTATCAAAGTAATCCCAAATGAAAAGAGATAGTACAGAAAGTAATAGAAATGGAAATATTTAATTACCTCAATGGTATTGAAACGAAAATACTGCACTTTTCTTTGATATCATCTATGTATAGACACCTTTTTTACGACAAGACAAACACGAGAATCATAAAATCACTTATGATTTCAGAACTTCTTTCAGCATGTCTTCAACCGATTTGATTGTGACCATATATTTTGTTTTTCATATTATAGTCATTGGTCAGTCTGTGACATATGCATGTTTTGATAACATTGTCTCCCTTTGGAGTGCACGTGGGGATGCTTTTGTTGGTGCATTCTGGAGCAGTGTATCTTTGTATTTTCAAGATGCATCTTTATATGTTTGTTGATAATAAAAATACTATCAAACATACCTTCGCTGCAGCAAGTGTTTAAGACATTGATGTCTGAATTATTTGTACAATATTGGCCTCTGTTTGCAGTTGCGGACAAAAACTACGAGGATAAACGAGACGGATAGAAAGACAAACGAGTGATCCAATAAATGAAAAATAAATAACACTACCATTTGCTATTTATTCAGTTTCTTTCGTAATACACGATTTTTTAAATTTTGCGTTCACATTGAAACCGATGACTAAGTTAGTATCGGATATCGGATTGGGAAAAAAAGTTACTGAATAATAGAATTTTACATCATTCCTTAATTATTATAACTATTTATGGTCACCATTGTCAGAGCACGACCGCTGACGTTACCATATCGGTACGCGACGATATTGTGCACCCCTGACCGACAAGACGCGTGTTTGAGATTACTCTTACTTTTCCGCAAACTGCAACGGAGTTTAAATGACATGCAGTTACAATGTTTTTAGAACAGAAACGCGGCTTATGATAATACGAACGACCGCACTTCGAAAATTTAGAGTGTATAATTTTAAAACCCGCTGCTCGAACACTCAACAAAACGCGCCCCACGTGAACGCTCCCATATTTATCCAGTATTGAAAAAAATGTCATCCTACTCTTTGTCAGTTCCAACTACCTTACGAATTATGTTATTTTTAAACCGGAATGCGTCTCGTTTCGTATTACGTATGTGTTGTTTTTGGTTTCTCTAACTATTTTGTTTTTCTATGGCAATGCCCGCCCGCTCGGCTAACCGTCCAACAGAACCGACTTAAGGTATTTGAACATCGATCTATGCGTTTGGATCGATATTAATATTATTGTTATTGACCACGATGTAGTGTTTTAATTTTGTTGAGTACAAATTAGTTCGTAGAGGTTTTGTGTCGTAGCCAAGGGGGTTGTGTGTGTGCGTGAGTGGATTAAAAAATATTTCCAAATAAAACGGTATAGTAAATATATGTATATAAGATAATATGTAATAATTCCTAATTTTTTTTTGTCTGTTTTTGACACTAAAGCAATGTGTACACAGCACAAGTCTTAACTTCAAATCCATGTTAATTTTATATTTATATCACTGAAAACTTTATACAGTGCGTACTTTGAGTAATTATTGAAAACATTTCCTCGAAATATACTTCTGCTTATGAATACATCAATTTTAAGCAGATTAAAATAGTTTTTTTTACTATTTTAGAAACATGGTGTAACTTTAACCGAAAGGCACGAAAATAAATATAAACACAAAATAACTTAATCTCAAAAAAAAGCAGTAAGCTAGTTCATGAAAGCAGTAACCGTATTGCAGGAAAACTAAAAATGAATATCTATTTTTAATCGTTTTATTTATCATAAATTTATGTCACATCTGTCAATTTTTAATTAAAAAGAAAAGTATCTCGATATTTCAATTACAACGTTGTATGGGACATTCGCTATTTTTAATATTTTGTTTCATTGCTTTACAATTGACTGACCGATTGGCCGAGTGGTTAGAGACTCAAACTGCAGAGCCAAGGGCCGCGGGTTTGAGTCCCGCCCGGGACATATATTTGTGTGCATGGACATATCTATTTGTTCCATGTCTGGGTGTAAAAATATCTATATACGTATATACTATAAAATAATATTTTAGTAAGTATACCGGTTGTCTAGTATCCCACAATACAAGCATAATACTTGCTTACTTTGTGGTCAGATGACGTTGTGTGGAATGTCCCAATTATAATTATCACGAAAAAAAAAAACGATTTTTGACAAACTAAAATTTTGACAACTATCCAAATTTTAATGACCTTTGATAAAAAACCGATGGCCGTCTTGTTTCCTTTTAGTATCATTCAATAGAAAATTATTGAGATATGATTACACAATCCTTCCCCGAAAAAAACCAATAACTCTAGTCACCATTTACGGCCGCTGTACGCTCCGCCCCGTGTCGGGCTAGAGATCTCGGGCACGTCGTCACAAAGAAGGCAACCAAACGTTATAAAATAACACTGTAGATAAAATAATTTATTACGAAAATGTAACGTATATTTTTTATTTACGTAATAACGTCTATTGGTGATACCTGACATCTAGAATTTTTTTAGATGGCTGTTAAAATTTCATCCTGTATATTAATACATTGTTATTAATTCATGTGTTCATAGTACATTATCAATATCTAAAACAGAAGGAAATCAAGTTTCGATTTTGTCGTACACGAAAATATTTACTACAAGTTTACACACACGCATAATTATTTGCTATCGTATAAAAAAAATTTGGAAATATTTTTACTTAGCTTTTCTCGCATATTTATATATCTGATCTATATATCTGGTTATAGCACAGCTGACACAAACTATGAGGTAATATACGTAACAATTTAATACATGACACAAATTATGCGATACATAGTATGTTTGACTTATTTGGCATGAATCATAACCGTTTAGCATAGTCATCTACCACATGTGACGTCATATTTATTCTACGTTTTCATAAAGCCATTACTATAAACGCTGTGTATTTATCTTTAATCGTATTTATAATTTTGTACCGATGTTTGAGAATCGATTCTCAAATAAAAGATATATACTACCTACCTAGTTTTCCGCCTGTAGACTTTATTCCTACGTTGCTTTAATTTAAACTTTAAGTAGTGATTACTGCAAGCTTCACTTAAAAACCTGTCTTAGAAGTATGGTTTAGGATTGCACTATTAATCGGTCCATAAATTATATGATGTTAAGTTTAAGTCTTTTTAGTCTAGGAGCCCATGACAAAAAGTAATAAGTCTTTCTAATAGCTGAATTTTCGATAAGTGATGCATGTGATGAGTACTTACAGAACCCGCTTTATATTATGTGAAAAAAAAACAGCTTTTATAATGTGGATTTTTTACTATTTTTTACATACCACATAATACATACATACGTACAGCCAGTGCCGGTTTTAGTACTACCAGCGCCTTGGGCGAGAATCCTACGGCGCCCTCTAACTGCCATTCAAACCTATATGAAAAAAGAGCAAAGGATATGCGCCGCCCCTGCGGCGCTCCTTTATGTCCGGCGCCCTTTGCGGTCGCCTCACCGCGCCCTACCCTAACGCCACTACTGCTACAGTAATTTTTTACATGAATAGAAAACGGGTACCTGTATTAAGCTATATGTTTTATTGTGTCCCTGTTGGTTTGCAGAACACCAATATGTGATTGAATGACTAATATTACGCTGTTTATTTATGTAAAAACTAGCAGCTTATACAAAAATTTTGGTTTCATTTGTTTTTTTTTTTTAATATTTATAATGTTTACACGAACGCAAATGCGTCGCACTTCTAAGTACATATATCTAACTGTCTGACTGCAGACAGAGAATGTGCATATTCTGTACTAACCCCTTCAAAAATTCAGCTTTTAGAATGCTCCCGGACTGTAAATTACTCTATGCCACGCTTTCTTGATCAATCAGCGTGTATGTACGTTAATGCGCATGTACATGCTTGGGTACACTAAAGTTTCTTACAGTCTTTGTTTTATATCTTAATTTACTTAGTTTATTTGGCCTGAGTTTCAGTCTGTTAGTACAACCTTACAAGTTGATAATAACTACGTGGAGGCGACACTTTCGTCACATATCCGAATTCCCGATCGTATTTAGTTTATAGTTAAACTACTAAATCGTACATAGTTGTCGCTTTTGCGTATTGCGTACGCCATCATTGTCCAGTCACGGGACAGAATATTTTATGAAAAAGTATTGATAATATTAAAAGTTTCCGTTTTTGTTATATGGATAGTTAAATAAATTGCATTGTGGGTTATTTAAAAAAAATTGGAAGTTTTGTGGCTCGCTTTAAATAACGTATTTCGCTTCATTCCGTTTAATGTAGTAACACATAAGAGTGAAAAGGATGTCTATACACCGCGTCACTGCTAAGACACGTGTTTTTAATATTTTTGTCTCTCTCGTTGTTAAGGAACATTTTATACTTCGCCGCCCGTAAATATGAAATTATCGTTGAAGTACATTACCTGACTTTTAATCTTTACAGGACAGGTTTAACTAACCATTTAAAATGATTTAAAGTAACTATATTATTTCAGATTTTTTAAATTTTTGCTTCAAAGACAAAACAAGAACTTTGTATTTTTCGTAGTCCTACATAAATTAATTATTTAACTAAATAATAAGAAACATTTATACCATACATAATGCACAGTTATTAAACTTCTAACTTTTTTTCAAAATAGCTCAGAAAGAGTTTTATCTGCCCACTCAGCAAAACCAAAAACTTTTAATTTTATCAAACCTTCTTTTTTTCTGACTACGATGTTACTAATATGCTCGTGGCACGCAGAGCAAAAGCTATAACATGAAAGCTTTCGGAAGTCCGGCTGTGTGATGTAAGCTTAGTGTATACAATATCTATACTCTAAGGATGTAAGCCTTTCCATGTGGTTATAATTACTATTGTACTCATTATACGACCCTACTTCAATATGCGAACGGATGTTGTACACATTTTGTAGACAATTTCTTATAAAGAGTTCTCTTTAAACCTGCGTATTCCATGAAAGGAATTTGTAAATTTTTGTATGGAAGCTGGCAGAGTCCATCTTTTCTTTTCAATTTAGAATCGCATAGCACAGTGAAACGTATATATTTAGATTGGGACATTAATAAAAAATGTTATGTCATAATGTACTAATTCCTAAAGGGCTACGTTATAGAGATAACATCGTAAAACGGCTCCAATAATTTTAAGATGCCCATATCTGAAAATATCTTCGAAGCGTTTCGTTAGTTGATAATACTGAGTGAATGAATAGTGAATATAATGAATGCATCGTCATTTATGTCAATCTTTATATACAACTTACTCTATAATGTGACACTTTAGGACATTTGTATGTGAAATTTTTAGTTTCTTGTATATATCTCCAATTCAAATATACAAGGTGAAATTTTAACAACCATCCAAATTTTAATGTAATGATCTTTGGTAAAAAACCGATGGCCGTCTTGTTTCCTTTTAGTATTATTCAATAGAAAATTATTGAGATATGATTACACAAACTTTTCCCGAAAAAACCAATAACTCTAGTCACCATTCACGGCCGCTGTACACTCCGCCCAGTGTCGGGCTAGAGGTCTCGGGTGCGTCGTCACAACGAAGGCAACCAAACGTTATAAAATAACACTGTAGATAAAATAATTTATTATGTAAATGTAACGTATATTTTTTATTTACGTAATGAGATCTATTGGTGATATCTAGGCATCTATATTTTTTTGGATGGTTGTTAAAATTTCGTCCTGTATGTACTTAAATAGTGCGACACGATTTAGAATTTAAAAAAAAATTGCGAATCAAGACTAGGCCGGCATCGATTAATAAAATTAAATCAAACCCCTTCCATGGAATATGTAGGTTCAAAAAGGTCTTCATTATGCCAAAAGCTTTCGAATCCCTTTATTTTTTTAGCAATAATGAGGAAATTTTTGTGTGTGTTCCAAGATTAGCAGCAATTAAAAAACTTCATTTACATTTAGTGCTGTTAGATATTATAAGTAGAATTATATCCACTTAGATTATGGCATGCACAACCAATAATGTTTTAACTATACAATTTTTTAAGACTTTAAAAGAAATGTAATATTAACGTAGAAACGTAGAAATTTATGTTTCAAATGACATGCATGATTAATACTCACATACTACGATTATCTCTATACATACTCTGCTTAAAGATACCAATATTTAGTCATTTCCAAATAATATATTTGTATGTTATTTAATTAATCCATTATTAATAATCGATTGATATATGCTGTGATAGATTTCGATTAATATCGATAATAATGTTGTCTATACCCAAAAGTAACTTATAGTGAACACGGTATGAGTGTAATGACAGATTTTTTTTAAAATCACTTAATAGAAAAAGCCAAACTTCTATATATAGGATACTTTGTTTATATGTTTTTAAGAGACAATATAGACTACATTTTAATGTTATTCTTGTATTTAGAGTAAATTCTCGATGCGTGCGCGCGTGTGGTGCGAGCCGCCGACAGATGGCGTTGACGAGTTCAAGCCAAGGGAAGCGCCGCACGTCGCTGCTAGACTCACACGCACCGAGCTGCCTAGGAAGCGGAATGACACGGTAACTTTTATTTTCTTAATGAAAAATTGTCTGAATGTGCGCAAAGATATTTTACTCATATTATAGTTTAAGGGGGTCTTCCTTCACCTCCAGTTAAAGCGTCAGTTATCCAATCTACCAGTTATCTGGCAGATTTCGTGTCCACGACGTACGGATACTGTTAACCTCCAGCTAAAGACACAGTTATCCCGTCAACCGTCGAACTGCCGTATAACTGCGTGATCCTTGTGACTGACAAATAAAAGCAATATGCGTATAATCCATCGATTTTATAATCGAAGCAGCTGGTTGCGTGCTTTCGTATAATTTGTGGTTGCGTCACCTACTTATTTTCAATTAATACATTCATTTATCTTTATTATATTATTTCTTTCGTCTTTTCCCGTGTGTATTTACCCGCGACAAAACGCCATCTAGTAGGAGTAATTTGCAGTTTCTTCTCATTGGCGAATCCAGGGCTGCAACTTATAAAAAACAAAGTAATATTCACTTATAGATTATAGTTTCAAGAATATTGACTTTCATCACGAAGTCTATTAATAACATTTGCACAAAATTACGATTGAAACATTTGATTGATATAATTTATGGTATAAGCTACACTGAGCTCTAGTTTACTAACTGTAGGTTAAATATGACGGTCAGTTATTGGTGGAAAAGCATCGGGATAAAAGTGACGTTCATCATTCTGTTAAAGATATCCACAGTTTAGTTAACTAGATGATAACTGATACTTGGTGGAAGACCCCCTAAGACACGCATCTTGGGGTATGAGTACGAGTACTGGGGATGAGACGCGTATGGTGAATACACTTTTTCGGCCAATGTACACTGGCGACGCGCGAATGAATTGCCCAACGGGTAAACTCGAGCGCTTGTGATGACTAATCGCGAACGGTTCTCGGCCCGTCCCGCGTCTCTTCATACCGCCGAACAGTTTCGAAAATAGACCTTGCGCAGATGACGTTGATATCTCGAAACATCTATCTCGAACTGTACAACATTGTACTCCGCGAGGAAATAAAAGGACTGTTTCGAGTTTTTTATCATCACTTACGTCACATAACTTAGGTTGGTGCCATGGCCATCGCATCGAAAAAGTCAAACGACAGTCGCATCTGATTATTAACGTTTATTGCACGACTAAGACGTACGTATTCTTCGAAACCGCTTGGAAGGCGTTACCTCCATATCAACGCATTATGCCCCATTGCAGGGACTCAGCCCCCGCCCCCTCGGGGTGAGGGTGCTTGATTCAACCACGCTGCTTCAATGCGCGTTGGTGGATTTTAACGACTATCATTAGATGGCAACCGAGACTGACGGCTTAACGTACATTGGTACATGCCGGTTTCTGGTATTCGAACCACGAACTTCTAAACAAGAAGTGGGTTTGCCACCACTCGGCTATCAAGACTTTTACTTGCCCGTTACTTGTAATACATAAATAAGGAAAAAAAGAAGGCAAAGAAATTATTTATAGCCAATAAATATAGCTAGTTTTTCAGACTGTCTACTCAGTGACAAATTTTGTTCGTGACTTACCGTAGTCCTATATATCTAGTTGTATCTTTTACAGGAAGAAGCTTACGGTCTCGCTCCATACGAGGAACTGCTCGAAGCCCGTGTGCGTGACGTCACCATTACCCTGAACATGAGTACGGCGCTCGCACTCTCAGAGTTCATCGAGGACGAAGTGATCGCGCCTCCCATGCCACTCGAGGTACTTTCAGATGGTCGCTCAAACTGCCACTCTTAGTGTAATATCAAGAAACAAATCCCCGATTTTGGGTGTGCATACACACATAAGCTGACGCCTGTTCTCTAGGAAGTTGCAAACATCTCCGTTTGGTACATACTTACATGCCACTTTCGGTTCATTAAAATTAATCAATTAGGGCTAGCAAATTAGGTTGCGACGGTGGCGCCACTAACACTCAGCTGTTCATTCGCATTTCAAACAAAGAAGTGTTTTTATAATTGAAGGGGTGAGGACAAAGGTGTCAACTAACAAAAAGTTCAAAAAAAGGTATGAATGTTTTTATGTTGCTTGTACCACATTTGCAAGCCTTAAATGTATGCATGTTTGTCAGTTAATAACTTTGCTATAGGTCTTTATTTTTGACACGAATCAAAATTTGCGCAATCGATTTATGATCATTTAAAACCTAATTCCATGCAAAAAGTCGATCTTGTTTTCTGATATAACACCTTTGTCCACTCGCCCCTTCAATTATTTTCTCATTTTCTTGAGTAGTAACAGTACCTTAATGTTGTTCGTTTATGCTCTTCAATAAACGGAATGAATTGCAAAGACTTCAAATTTGGATATTTTGCGTAAAATGGCTCGAAAAATTTTGATTCAGAGTATCAGTTCAATTGTTTTTGAGGGTATCCCATGGCTGAAAAAGGAGTCGAAAAAAAATCTCTTGACATATGTATCATTGTTCAGAACTCATTGTGTAGAGTACAAATGTTCAATATTTTACCATTTTTATTTTTAAAAATAAAAATAGGGGGCTGTCAAAGTTGTGCGTTTTAGACCATTTTTATTACAGAGCCTATCTCAAAAACAATCTAGAATTTGGGATTTCTGTTTATTATGTGCAACAATAAATACTGATAACGCCGATTTTTATGTTTGTAAACTGTGGTAAAAAAAAAATTTTGCATTGAGTGTTGAGAGATATGATATTTAAGCTACAAAAAGCGTATTTTTTGGTGATCGCATAACACAAATAAATTGCGATTTCACGGAATCCTCGATGCGCAAGTCCGACTCGCACTTAATCGTTTTTTTTTTAGTTTTTATTGAATTATATACGCGCATCGCCAATGGACTAAGACTAAAGATTACATTAATAGGCATTGTTCAGAATTTCGAAGGTTTAAATTTTTTTTGTATCCATAGGAATATGTGTTCTTATTCAATAGAAAGAATATGAAAATTTTTGGAAGTTTAATGTGATAGACATGAATATAATACGAGAAACACCAATGTGACGTCACTACTACATGTACCGGTCGATGGCCATACAAACAAGTGCAATACGTAAAACATCTATTTATTTATTTATTCAGGTAAAAACAGTCACATACAGTCATTTTTAATAAATACACTTAAACAAACACATCTAAATTACCATAAATTTTAAAACATGGTATAGTTCCAATTATACTTTATGGCGGATCGGAATACAACGCTTTATGCATGCTTGCGCAGGTTCAGTCATATGCCCCTCGCTCCACTGCGTCCCGCTACACCTAAAACTGGTTACTGCGACACGACTTGGGCCTATGTTCACATCCGCCATAAAGGTTGATTGGAACTGTAGCTATAATTGGCTGTAGTGACGTGATCAACTTTTAACAATCGATTATTCCTTGGAAAATCTATAATAAACTTTAATAAAAATTACTAAAATACTGCGCATTGTCTATATTTTCTTAAAAAATATATATTTTAAATTTTTTTTTGTAAATAGCCATTATTATGACAGGAAAACAAATACATATACTTCACCACTATAAAAACGTACTTTTACTTTTAATGCCATAAAGCTTATTAGTAACAGTTATTAGATTTGTCCATTTCACCATGAGCAACGTTATAGTTCGCCTCAAACTTTATGACGGATCGGAATACAACGCTATAAGCGTCCACTGTAAGCTTCACTGCGTCCCGCTACACCTAAAACTGGTTACTGCGACGCGGCTTGTGCCTACGTTCGAACCGTCATAAAGTTTGATTGAAACTGTACCAATAATGATATCACTTTAAAAACAAAATTGTTTTATTATTTATTACATTAACGTAATAAATTATCGTTTATTATGTAACCCTTTAAAATAATCACCTTCTTTGCTATCAGGTGCATATAGAGAATTTGAAACTGCATTTGGTGGAAGACCGTCCGACGAGATCTATTTCATCACCAGGCCCCCAACCCTTAGACGTGGACTTGACGAGTTTAAGATTGACACGAGATGGCGCTGGCGTCGTGAGGCTCGGGCCACCGGTGTCAACACCTTCGACTATCACGTCGCCAGTCACACCGCAGCCGACAATGGTATGAACATAGATTGATATTCATATGATTCCGGGTTCTGCGTGACGCGCTCAATAAAACGCACGGCCGTTCGTTGCACCGTTATTTCGCTAACCGCAGTGCACAGATAAACAAATATCTTGATATCCACTTAAAAATTCATACGACAACCTGACTTACTTGTTTTTTTGTAAGTTCTATCTTCCGTGAGTCGACAATCTGGCTGATTCTCTCTTGTCTAGGGTATCTATATATTCAAAGGTTCTGACATTATTTTTCGCTTTTCATAAATTCCCATCAAATTAAATTGGGCCTTGCTTGTTTTTCACCGAAATTTCTTGAACTTAACTCCAAATAATTAAAAAAAAACTATATATGTGATCGTAGCATGTTAACACTGCATGTTCCCTCAGCCCTTACACTCTTTGAGAATGAGACTGAAACATAATAATAATAATAATAACACATACAATCACAACAATGTCTAGGTCCCAAACTAAGCATTAGCTTGTATTTTGGGTACCAAGCGAAGACACCACATACATGTAACAACCGAGACCCGGTGCCAGTATTAATATTCATCATATAAATACTGACCCGACCTGGGATTCGAACCCGGGACTTCCAGCTTCGCAGGCAGGGTTGCTGCCCACTAGGCTAAGCGGTCGTCATTCTAACTTTAACTTTAACCACATAATTCTAACTTTCAGTAGAAACACTCATCAGATCAACGACAGATTTTAATGAAGAAAGCTGATAACACTATTTGGTAAATAAGATGTATATTTCACTTCACAGCCTGAGTTAGACGATGCCAAAGAAAAGATAGAAGAGTTGACCAGAGAGAATGAGGAATTGAAGAAGAGACTGACAACGTTGTCAAGAATAGCTGAAGACAACAGAGACTTGAGGGCGTTAGTATATTGATTTAGAAATTTTACATTAAATCGGACCGCGGATTATCGAAAGACGCATTCAAACAATGAGTACGTCTCTTACTCGCGCACACTAGCACACGACTAACACTGCCTCCCATCCCATGTCTTCGCACGGGTTCATTAATTACGTAAGTTCAAAATTGGAGGGGGAGACCGGTAAAATCTCACCAAAATTCATTTAGGAACAGAGGTCAATGAAAATGTCGTCAACTTTGAAATTCAGGGAACATACTATTTTATTATTTTTGTACTACTGTCTGTACCCACTTGGGATTTGAAACAAACCCCGCCCATTGACACTTGAAGTGTCATATTTCAGAAAAAAATAATTAATCTTATGGAGATGTGGGATATACCATCCAATTGTTACCCATGGACCTGTGCCTTACCAAATCCTATTGGTAAAGTATGTCATCATTTGCATACGGTAGGTAAAATTCTTGGTAAAGCCAACTTGTAAAATTTGAAATCCAATAAGAGGTTAGGACAGAAATGGAGTGGAAATTCGAAACGCGCGGGAAATTCAAATAGTGTCCCTGGCACTCCTGCGTTTATTTTAATTATTTTGAAAAATGTATACCATAAATCTTGGTTTTCAGAGACGGCACACGCCTGCAATAGCCTGCATGCTGTATATATAGTACCGGAAGCGCCCGCGTGTGATCCGTCTTGTAGGCCTTACATATCTCTCGCTTCGTCGACACTTATCATATATACCTAAACTTACTAAAAAATACACATACTAAATTCAAGTTAATAAAGAATGTTAATTGAAGCACAAACTAAGTTTTCTATCTCTTTCACTCTAACTTTCAAATGTAATCGGGATCAAAAACTCTGAATTCATCTTTATTGAAACTTTGACATATTGAATTTATACAGCAAAGTAGAAGAAGCATCAGTGCTGAGACAGTGTGTGCACTCCGCACAGCAAGAAGCAGCTAGCCTGCTCGCTGACAAGCAGGACTTACTTGAAACCGTCCGTATGCTTCAGGTAATTCTTTGGAAACGTACATTATACACAAAAGTAAAAAATATGACATCAATATTTATATTAACATTTAATTCTGAGACGATACCTTTAGTGGAATGTCACTAAAACATATATCCATGGAAAATGTTGAATAATTTATCTAAAACGATTGCTAGGGCATGAAGTACTTAGTAATGATTTCATTTAAACTATTCATGTATTATGTCTAATACAACAGGCATCGTTCAAAAATTTTGTATTTAGAACAATATTTGTCTTGATTCAACAGAAAAAAATATGAAAATTTTAAAGGCGTAATAACAGAAACATAAAATTAAAATAAAAAGAAAATGTGAAACATTAATGTGATGTCACTACTACATACAGAGATCGATACCTATCATACAAACATATTTATACAAACAACTATTACACTACTACAAACAATTTATCTATACAAACAACTGCAATATGTAGAATATCGTAGCTATAATTCGTGGTATCAATTTTTTTAAATTAATTATTCCTTGGAAACCATGACATAAAATTTAAAAAGAATTATTTCAGATTGTCTATATTTTCATGAAAAAATATTCAATCGTAATGTCGAAATTTTCAGTTTTTTTTTACATTCCAACAACCTCTAGGCCCCAAACTTTGCGTTAGCTTGTGTTTTAGGTACCAAGCAAAAACAACATACATATAACAACCAAGACGCGGTACCAGTATCAATATTCATCGTATAAATACTGACCAGACCTGGGATTCGAATCCGGGACCCCCAGCTTCGTAGGCAGGGTCGCTACCCACTAAAAAAACACCACGTATTTTTTTTAATATTTTATTTCTCGTCAGTGAGCATATATGTAAACAAGATTTTTGGCATAGATTAAACAATTGTTATCAATAATTTTAAGAATATGTGTGAATTATAAATACTTCCATGTGACTAATTTACTTTAACATAAATTTTTGTATTTTTACATGTCAGATTAAGTACAATTTCAACATAAGTCCACTATACCATACCCACTGCAGGGGCCTAGACCTCCCTTAACGACTGCCATCTATTGATGGCGACCGAGACCGACGGCTTGACGGGCTCTCTGAAGCACAGTCAGTGATAGTTATGTACATAAGTAAGAAAAACTCATTGGTACATGCCTTGGGATTCGAATCACGGCCTTCTAAACAAGAAGCGGGGGCGCTACCACTCGGCTATCACGACTATGTCCGGTAGACTGTAGTCCATACATCCAATTGATTTTTAAACGCGTCATATAAATAAACAATAAATTCAATCTCTAGGAACAAATATCGGGCGCTTGTCGCGGCAAGAGGTAGCGGTCGCGTGGCGCGCCGCAGTGCTGCCTCGACTGCACCGCCTGCTGCGCAACGCATCCGGCGTAAACACTTAATGCTGCGACCGTGTCGACGGTACATTGAAGAATGAGTGCGAAAGTATAGCCAGTGATATTATCCGAAATGAAATTTTTAAATTAAAACAAAGTGTTCTAAATGTGTATTGGCATTTAGATTGTTCGTCACACGTCAACATGATAGATTATAAAAAGCGAGTACTTATACATGTTGCTATTTTATTCGAGAAGTACAGTTCCAAGCAAGCTTAATGGCGGATGTGAACATAGGCACAAGTCGCGTCGCAGTAACCAGTTTTAAGTGTAGCGGGACGCAGTGGAGCGAGGGGCATATGACTGAACCTGCGCAAGCACGCATAAAGCGTTGTATTCCGATGCGCCATAAAGTTTTATTGGAACTATAATTAAAGTATGAGTTAGCCAAAAATCAACTAGTAAATCATTTGGATAGTAAGTATACTATGCTTTTGTCAGCAGGAAAAATATTAGGCTCAATAATTGGTAGCGAATAACCTAACAGTCGTCAGCATGTGAACTCATCTTTGATGAGATCTAGAATGAGATCTAGAACAAACCAGTAAGATTAGCATTTACTTAGCACGAAAATGGTATGCATAAGCTATGTGTATGAGTTTGCATGTTAAAATTGTTCGACATTGTACGACTTTTTTTCTTCGACCACAAAGATGCTCGATGGCGTTCTAGGTTACGTCGAATCAAAATTCGTGTATAAAAAAAACTCAATAATGACAAAAAAATTAAAAGTTTTTTATAGCCTGCGTATTGAAAATTTTACACCCTGAATGCGGAAACAAAAGATCATTCGCCTTCCGCAAGTGTCCGCGCGCGTGTGAGCTGTTACTTAGTCCACGTGACTATCAGTGATATATGCTCCTTAGGTTTGTACGATTTTTTTTTTCGTCATGTGTCAAAATGAACTTACATTTTCATTTCTATTTCGGATTCTTTATTTTTTGTGTTTGTTATTTTTATATAAATAAATTTTAAATAAATAAGTTCTGATACACGAGATATATTAATACATCCCACGCCATTTTGTGTCACAAATTATTTATTTGTAATTTATTTATATAGAAATAAACAAAAAAAAAACTATTAAAATGGCAACCAGTACAAAATATTATAAATTCAATTTATACAACGTGAATCAGACGGTCATGTCGACGTGTGAAAAAGTGATACAATATTGAATACACATCGTTTGCATGGAACTGGTGCATGTTAGCTATAGTTTCAATCAAACCTTATGGCGGATGTGAGCATAGCCACGAGTCGCGTCGCAGTAACCAGTTTTAGGTGTACCTGCGCAAGCACGCTTATAGCGTTGTATTCCGATCCGCCATAAAGTTTGAGGCGAACTATAACTAACGAGAAAGTGCTTAAATAATATGAAATAATCAAAATATTTTTAAATACAACGGTATACAAAAAGTCAAACTTTTCAATAAAAATGTAAAACGAAAATTAAAATTGATTGATGTATACATTATTTCGAAAATAATTCACAATTAGATTTCTTGAAAATGGCAATATCATGCTCAATTAATTTTTGAATAAACGGTATACACTTAAACAACAAAATTATATTAGTTAATATTTTTGTATGGGATCTTTCTTTCGTCGTTGTTTGAAATAAAAATACCATTTCTTATATTGAAATACTTGTCACAGCGTGTTTACTCTGATTAGAAAAAATTCAGAGGACATTAATACTGCATTTATGAAAATTGTAATAGGTCACAATTGTATGACATAAACAGAAATCGAACTGAATGACGTTGTAAATAATCTGCGCCTTTAGATCATATGTCTATCGCATGGCAACTTGAAAGAGAGTCCTTCGAACTACCGAATAGTTTACGTTCGTTACGTATCGAAAACTGTACTACCTGGTTACGTTTCTATTAAGATAGGACGTTTGGTGATGAGCGCTTCCTCTTCAACAAAATTATGTCTCATACGCTATTTCACTCGCTACAGTACAACAAACTGATGACTGTACTTTTTGAATGTCGGGAAAATACCGATTATGACCGGAGATATAACAAATCAAAGTTTGTTTTTTTATGACCCGCTCATGACCTCACTCGGTGTCGCTATGTACAAATTATCCACGTTAGACCATTAGTAATGTAACCGAGTGACGTCATGGGACGATTTACTTTAAAAATTTGTATCTTCGACATTTATGTAAATATCAATGAAATTCTTTCACTGATTAGTTTTTCTAAATAAATATAACATATTTCTATAGAATGCAAAAATACGTGCGCCACAGTGTGACCATTCTTAATAGATGTTTACTATTTGGTAGTTTTAAGACTTCATACTATAAAAATTAGAGGCGGTATAATAATTTTCTAAAATTAACTAATAATTTCGTATTTTAATGAATACAATTTTGTAAAATGTATCCCAACATTGTTTTTTAATATAATTAATCTCATTTATTTCTATTTTTGTCTTTTGTAATTACAAACAATAATGTGTAGGTATTCGTATTTTTCTGCGATTAGACAATGCCAACTTTCTATTCGCTCTACAGGTATCCACGAAATAATAATTAGAAATATGCAATTACAGTTTTTTTTTATAGAATGTCGTTTGAATTCTATAATTCTACAAGTGCAACACTCTCAGCTGTCATTAGTGCTTAGATCCAAAACGTCCAATCTTAATAGTAACGTAACTGGGTATTAGTACTCATATTCGCGATTTTAGTTTTTTTTTTTCAGTACCGCTAGAGGCGCTGTGCATTTCTCCGTACGGTAATTTACAATCATCCTGTTTGATTCAGCATCTATGTCGGCCGTGGGTGTTTAACGACGTCTAGTTCAATTCAAAATGATCTTTGAAAACTATTTATTAGGATATAATTTGTACGTACACAAACAATGTTACTTAACGCGTATGGAACGTAACTATCTGCGACCAAGTCGATCTCTCGTTAAAGAACAATCTTCAAATGTCTGCGTTCGTGTCGTTTACGAAAGTTGTTCGATCTCAAAATTAATTAATTTGTTCGATGTCGATTCACGCTTAAAAGCGATATAAGGTAGCATGCAAATGAACACCAATAAATGTGATTGGCAAATGCATAACCTCTCTTTTGGTGAGAGGTGAAAAACGTCTTCCTCGTGACATATCACGTATTGAAGTAAAATAAAATTTATTCCAACTTAAAATCAGCTGTTGGCAACTGTATATAATATTTCTGAAGAATTACATTGCATTATTGAATTAGTCTGCAATTTATATACGAAAGTACTTGTTTTAAACACGTCTACTTGGAGATGTTAAATATTGAATTTTAATAAATTCGTAAACAGTTTTATAAACTTTTAACATTGAAAATGTTTAAAGGGACGATATTACCAGGAAACTTTTAACATAAATACGTCATGTGTAGCCGGCGTAAAATTTTAAAGTGGTTTTAAATTAGATTAAGGAAGTTACGCCATTAAAATGACGGGTGAAATCGGATTGACGATAATGACGCGTAAATAAAAATAAAAATCTATTTCCAATGTTTTCCGAATATGTGTAAAATGTGCAAACCATAAATTTTTCTTTATTTGGAAAACATATAGTGGTTATATAACTACAGAAATAACAGTAATTACATCTAATCACCATTTAAATGTTTCCGTGTATAGAATACTAAAGTGATAGTTTGGTTATGGTTATACAAGCGAACGCCCGCGACTCCGCGTGGTTTTCATAATTTCTAAAAACTTTCAAGTTTACGCGGTAACCCCAAATATTATCGGAATAAAAAATAGACTATAATATTCTTTAAAAGGTCGTCTATCTGCCAATGACGGTTCCATCAAAATTGGTTACTTCACTTCACTTCATTAGCCCATTTTTACCTCACTGCAGGGGCTTAGGCCTCCCACAGGGTGAGGAGGCTTTGGAGCTTAAATCCATCACGCTGCTCCACTGCGGGTTGGGGATTATAACGACCGCCATCTATTGACAGCGCCCGGGACCGACTGCTTAACGTGCTCTCCGAAATATGGAGTCAGTGATAGTTATGTACTTAAGTCAGAAAAACTCATTGGTACACGTCCGGATTCGAACCATGGCCCTATAACTTTGAGACAGGTTTTTTGCGCTTTGGGCTATCACGACAAAATTGGTTACACAGAGACACAAATATTTTAAACACGCGTGATTGGATTTTGGTTATTTACAAATAACTATAAAGCACAAGTAAAACCTTTATTTCGAAATCACAAATAGAGATTTCAGTTTAATTTTTTTGTATACATGTATAGCTTAATAATATTTTTTTGTATCAAATCAATGAATATTGATATATATCGATTTTTATCAAAATATTTTTCCAATATTCAACAATAGCAACAAAACTAACGATTCAGTGATGAGAACTTTACCACACTAATTAGGTATTTGTCGGACATGTTGTCATAGTGGCTACAGTGAACGGGACGCGACATCCGTTCATATGTAGTGTAGATGTCTACATTTTGCTGTAGATTAATATTTATTAACATTAAAAAGTGTAAAAATTGTCTTTTGATATCAAATTATAAAATAGTTTAAGAAAATGATCGCAATATTGGAGAGCTTTCGATGTGGCATTCAAATATCCTATTGTTATGTGATTTTATATAATTATGTAATAAGAAAATGTAATATATACTATATCGTAATGAAAAAAATATTTTTTGTGCCAAGGTTACGTGGATTGTATAATCATTAATTAATAAGTTACTTTTAACCCGGTTGTTTACATAAAAGTGTGACATTTTTATTTTTGGTAAAATTTTATTTTTCATAAATCATCTCATAACGCTTAGAATATTTTTTATGTTGTGACAATGTTAGGTTGTAGTAAGCAAATAAAATAGTTTTTGTATTTCACTCTAAATATATAAATATATATAAAATGTAGTACATGTATTTGCCAAGTTAACATTTTTCAGATATTTGTTATCATAGATATTCCATGATATGGAAGAGATTGACTCCAATTGACGTGACCAAAGACGAAAGACCAAAATGTCATACTGGGGACTAATTCTCATATGCACTATGTCAAATATTTGGAAAAAAAATGCATTTATTTTTAAGTAGAACACTGCTTTTACATTTATTAAAAATTTATTCAAAACGTGTCTTGTATAAGGACCCCCTTTAACTTTTAAATTTATTTTATTATTTGTTGTTATAGCGGCTATAGTAATTGATACATATCATCATCATCATCAGCCCGTGTCTCTCCACTGCAGGATATAAGCCTCTCCCAAGGCTCGCCACCACACACGGTCCTCCGCCTTTCGCATCCAACTACCTCGGTTGGCCAGGAATAGAAGGGCCGCCGGAGACTAGGGGCCATTGTGTGTTTGTGTGCTGCATTGGGAGGGTTTGCCAATAATCATCGCGCTTGGCAGGCGGGTTGATTGATACACACTCAGTGAAAATTTCTTGTGTCTGCCTATTCATACGATACAACCCGGTGACAGACGGATGGACGAACGGACAAACGTCTAGCGGAGCTTTAGTAATCGGGTTCCTGTTGGTACCCTTTATATACGGAACCCTAAAAATGCTTCCAGCTTTAGTGCCCAATTCAGAAATGTTTATTTAAACCTAGTTTGAATATGTTTTGTCTATTTGTTTAAAACTTGTCGCAATGAAAGATATGAGCAAAACATTGAAATTAAAACTTAAAATCTTTTCATAGACTTAAAGAATAATATGTATTTCAGAATTTTTATACCTATCAAATTAAATTGCTGAAGAACTGATATAAAAATTTTGCATTTTGAAGAGACTTGGCCTTAACTTCATGAATGTAAATCGTTGACCAACATATTGTTACGTGTTAAGGTTCGTCGAACTTGGAGAGAAAGACCTGCTGACTTTTTGAAGACTTTATTCACTAACACTAGCACTACACTAACACTAACACAAAGCACTAAGTCCAAACACTAAGCACTAAGTCCAAACACTAAGCACTCACGATGTATTAGGTCGTAGCCAAGTCGTAGGTTTCACTTGTGTATCACTAGTTTCGCTTTGAGGTCGCTTAATCGTAGCCCAAAAATGAACTGAGATCGCTCACGCTCCTGCGGCTATTTATATGAGTCGTAAGAACCTTCTCGAGCGTTCCAGAAATCACTCCACTCACACGAACGCATTCGACCAGACCGGATAGTTCCAGAAAGCCCCGCGGTTCTTTTCTCCAACGCCATCTAGTATTGAGTAGGGGTTTCATGTTGTCCTTATTGTAAAACCCTTCTACAAAATGGTTTCACTGGTTGACGCTAGATGGCGGTCATTACTCTGTCCGTTCGTAACACTACTCCCCTCTTAGAGGTGCTCGTCCCGAGCATCGTTGTTACTGCCATGGTAGCGCGCCAGACGGTCTATGTGTACCACTTTGAATGTCCCTCTAGGTTGCTTTTGAATCCTATAAGTCACATCATTCAGTCGGGTAACCACTTTGTATGGACCGTCCCACTTGGTCTGCAACTTTGGAGATTTTCCTTTCCGGCGAGTTGGGTTATGCAGCCACACCAGTGACCCTTCCTCGAAGCCGCTCGTGTTCGATTTCCGGTCGTATCTGGTTTTCATGTTCTCACTTGACTGTAACCCATTTTCCCGAACCAAGGCGTGTATATATCGCATTTTTTCCCTTAAATCGCAGACATAGTCTTGTACGGTCTTTGGTTCCTCCGGTGACCCTCCTGTCAATAGGTCTACTGGTATTCGTAGTTCTCTACCGTAATTGACATACGCCGGGGTAGCTTTTATGCTCTCGTGCTCGGCGGTTCGGTACGACAGAAGGAAGAGTGGTATATACTTGTCCCAATCCTTTTGTTTGTCGTCTACCAATTTCGCCAAATGCCTCTCAAGGGTCTGGTTAAACCTCTCAACCATTCCATCAGACTGTGGATGGTACGCGGTAGTCCTCGTCTTATGCATGCCCAAAATTCTGCACACTTCCTGGAATACTTGCGATTCAAAGTTCCTGCCCTGATCAGAATGGATTTCTAGAGGCACACCAAAGCGACATATCACTTCTTCGACTAACTTAGAAGCGACTGTTGTAGCTTCTTGGTTCGGTATGGCGAACACTTCGGGCCATTTGGTGAAGTAGTCAATGACGACCATAAAATACTTGTTTCCCGATTCCGTTACAGGAAATGGCCCAGCTACGTCAACTGCAATTCGTTCCCACGGTGCACCGGCGTTATATAACCGCAGGTTCCCACGGCTCCTGGTCTGTGGTCCTTTTACAGCAGCGCACGTAGTACATTTGCGGCACCAATCCTGTACATCATCTCGACAATGCAACCAGTAGAATCGTTCTCGCACTTTTGTTAACGTTCTCCTGACACCTAGATGACCTCCTGATATGCCATCATGTATTTCGCGGAGAACGTCTGGTACTCTCGCTCGTGGGACAACTATCTGAAGATGGAACTCTCTGCCGTTAGTCTTCTCCCATTTCCGGTAGAGTATTCCGTTTTGGAGTATCAGACTGTCCCATTGCGCCCAGTACGCTTTAGTGACAGCGCCAGTGGGTGCAACCTCACTCCAGGTCGGTTTGACGTCACCCCGTTTCTTCCACGTGATGATGTGCCGAAGGTCGTCATCTCTTTCTTGAGCCTCCCTCATGGCATCATTCTCCCAGAGACCCAAAGGACTTGTTCTCGTTAGCTTTAATGTTACTTCCTTAGATTCCTGTTTAACACAATGTTTGCAGTCTTCCAAACACGGTCTTCGTGAGAGTGCGTCGGCATTCCCATGCGTCTTTCCGCTGCGGTGTTCCGTCTTGAAGTCATACTCTTGGAGCTGTTCAATCCATCGAGCTATTCGACCTTCCGGGTTCTTGAATTGCAGTAGCCACTTCAAGGCTGCGTGATCAGTTCGCAGTAAAAACTGTCTCCCGATGAGATATTTGTTGAAATGTTGTAGCGTCTTTACAACAGCCAAGAGTTCTCTTCTTGTCACACAGTAGTTTCTCTCTGGCCTAGATAAAGATTTGCTGAAATATGCAATAACAACTTCTCTCTCGCCCTGTTTTTGAGATAACACCCCTCCAATGGCCGTGTTGCTTGCATCCGTGTCGACTATAAACAGGCCTTCAGTTTGTGGATACCCCAGGATTGGTGTCTTACACAGATGTTTCTTCAGTTTCTGAAAAGAATCTTCACAAGTCTCATCCCAACTAAATTGTCGTTTATCTTCTGTCAGTCGATGTAATGGCTTGGCTATCTCTGAGAATCCCTTGACAAAACGCCTGTAGTATGAGCATAGGCCGAGGAATGCCCGCACTTCCGTTTTGTCCTTAGGGGTAGGCCATTTTTGAACTGCTTCCAGTTTCTCTGGGTCTGTCTGGATTCCATTACTGGAGATAACATGACCGAGATAATTGACCTCACTCCTGAATAAACGACACTTTTTCGGGTTCAACTTTAATTTGGCTCCCTCTATTTTGGCGAAAACTCGCTCCAAGTTTCGCAAATGGTCTTCGAAGTCACGGCCGACAATGATGACGTCATCCAAATAGACTAAGCAAGCCTCTCCAACTAAGCCTGCCAGTACACACTCCATGAGCCGCTCAAATGTGGCAGGTGCGTTGCACAATCCCAAGGGCATGACGTTAAATTGCCATAAACTTTTACCGGTCGAGAAAGCTGTCTTCTCCTTGTCTTTTGGATGAATTTCCACCTGCCAGTATCCAGATTTCAGGTCTAAGGTCGAAAACCATTTCATGCCACTCAAGGTATCCAAGGTGTCGTCGATTCGAGGTAACGGGTAACTGTCCTTCTTAGTGACATCATTGAGACGCCTATAGTCCACACAAAATCTCGTGCTATCATCTTTCTTCTTCACTAATACAACAGGTGAGCACCACGGACTTGCAGACGGTTCAATAATCTTATTCTTTCTCATATCTTCCAAAAGGCCTTCAACTTCTTTTTCCTTTGCAATTGGTATCCGTCTTGCTCGTTGACGAATTGGTCTCTCGCTTCCGGTATCTATCCTGTGCTGAACCATCGACGTTCTTCCAAGGTCCCCTTCTTGACTGGAGAAGATATTCGCGTAGCGCTGTAAAAACTTCTTAGCTTTCATGCCCTGCGAATAAGTCAGATTACTCTTGCAGTCATCGAGTACCTCAGTCACGAATCCGTAGTTGTTGCTGTTTGCTGAGTCTGCGCCTGTCATCGAACTACACGTTTTCTTTCCAGCTGGTGGCAGTTTCACCAGCCCCCGAGCAGGAGACGAAGCCCCTTGCTTCTTTAGCTCCTCTATTTGTTCCTCGATCCTTTTCATTCTTGACATCTGGGTCATCTTCTGCGGACAGTTGAGCTGAAGATGGCCCCTCTCACCGCACTTGTAGCACCTGGCTCCAGAACTTTTCTTCGTAGGAGCCTTAACCTCCTTGACTTCCTCAGAGACCGCGCGGATCTTATGGGTCTGCCGTATGTCATGGCGAACAGCCTCGACCTCCAAAGCATGGGCCAATGCTTCCTTTAGCGAGGTATGGCGACGAAGCCTCACTGCAGCCCTGACCTCTAGGTCTTTGATTCCGTCGACAAATGCTTGAACAGTATTTGTGTCTACCATCCTGGCGTCAGCTCCTGGGTGTGCCTTCCTGACGAGTTTTTGGATTTCCAACGCCCATTGTTGTAGTCCTTCTCCTGAGCGTTGAACTCGGTCACGCAGTTGGGCACGGAACACGTGCTCCAGGTGTCGCTCCCCGTATCTGGATTCAAGTGCCTCCATTAGGTCTTGGAAGCCATTTCCTGTATGTGGCAGTGCTTCCAGTACCGACAAAGCTTGCCCTCTGAGCGCAACAGTGAGAGCGGTCAAGCATTGTTCTTCCGTCCATCCGTTGGCAGTAGCAACAGTTTGGAATTGCTGACGATAAGCGTTCCAAGAAGTAGTGCCGTCGTATGGCGGCACCTTCACTCTCGGTCCTTGCACCACTCCGGTAGTTCCACTAGACATCGCAACACCCGTGGTTTTAAGGCGCACTACTTTCTTCTGTAGTTCAGCGAGGCCGGCTTTCACATTTTCGACATCCAATCCTAACCCGGTGACTCGTTCTTCCATTAAGTCGACATCTTTTCGCAGCTTGATCACCATGTCACTAACGTCATTTATAGCCCGAAGCGCTTTTTCTTGGAGGTCTTTTTGTTGCTCTTGTGATTCTCGAATCGCTCTGATTTCAGCCTTTTGAAATTCTTGAATCGTAGTCAGCTTGCGTTCTTGTGATTCCTGTAAAGCGCCGAGCTTGCGTTCTTGTGCTTCTTGTGATTCCTTCATTGCCTGCATCAATTCAATTAGACTTCCCAATTGAAGAGCCACTTGAGGAGCTGTAGATGGTACGGTGTCGCCGGTGGGCGTGGCTTGTCCGGTGGGCGTGGCCCAGTGGGCGGGGCCAGTGGGCGTGTCCTGGTGGGCGGGACCAGTGAGTGTGGCTCCGCCCACAGTGGGCGGAGCTTGAGCCAAAGTGGGCGGAGCCTGAGGGGCGTGGTCAATGGGCGTGGCCTGGTGGGCGGGGCCAGTGAGTGTGGCTCCGCCCACAGTGGGCGGAGCTTGGCCCTCAGTGGGCGTGGCCTCCGCAGCTCGTGCCCTTGTCCTGACGCCCTCCTGGAAGTCCTCTCTCGGAGTCAATGGCATCTCCAAATTTCACTTCCGACACCAGTTGTTACGTGTTAAGGTTCGTCGAACTTGGAGAGAAAGACCTGCTGACTCTTTTGAAGACTTTATTCACTAACACTAGCACTACACTAACACTAACACAAAGCACTAAGTCCAAACACTAAGCACTAAGTCCAAACACTAAGCACTCACGATGTATTAGGTCGTAGCCAAGTCGTAGGTTTCACTTGTGTATCACTAGTTTCGCTTTGAAGTCGCTTAATCGTAGCCCAAAAATGAACTGAGATCGCTCACGCTCCTGCGGCTATTTATATGAGTCGTAAGAACCTTCTCGAGCGTTCCAGAAATCACTCCACTCACACGAACGCATTCGACCAGACCGGATAGTTCCAGAAAGCCCCGCGGTTCTTTCCTCCAACGCCATCTAGTATTGAGTAGAGGTTTCATGTTGTCCTTATTGTAAAACCCTTCTACAAAATGGTTTCACTGGTTGACGCTAGATGGCGGTCATTACTCTGTCCGTTCGTAACAATATTTAAATGTTGTTACGCGCGTGTTCAACATTGGTCTCCGGTGTTTCCCTATCACTAGTTAAGTGTATCTATTCCAGAAGGTTCTGTGAGAAACGTGCGACCAACAAGGAAGGCGTGAAAACGTCCGAACATTCAAATATGAAAGAACGTATCATGTTAATATTATTCGAGATGTCCAGGAAATTCGAACTTACAGTCGAATTATAACAAAAATCAAGTGAAAAATAATAAATATGTCGTCACTGTATGTCAAAGCGACATATGGGTATTAGTGAATTTTTTTCGTCGTGATTGTGTAAAGAAACTTGCCACGTGGTGAGGCACTAATATGAAATTGCAAAGGTATTTTTAGGGTTGTTAGGAATATGCGTTTGCGGATACCCATATTAAGAATCTTTTATCAGTTATGGATGTGGTTAAGAGTTTCTAATACTAGGTACTACTTATATGGTTTTCGCTTTTGATATATTTATATGAACGCAAATGCCCGCGGTCTTAGCTTGCCAAAAAGGGTATTTAAATTGCACCCCTGGTGGCAAGAAAATTGGGTTCGTTTTCAGTAGTTCGACTAAGTAGTTCTACCATCGAACGAGTGAGATTTTTTTTTCTCATTTGGTCTACTGTCGAACTGGCGAGAATTATAATGTCTCACTAGTTCTACTTTATTTAAATATTAATTATCATTATGTACTGCTTTAGAAATGAATGAGATTTGTTCGAATACTATGTGAGATTTTTTATTTCGAAATAGCAAAGAAAAAACACAAGTTTTACATATTTAAAAACATTATCAAAAGAAAAGAAACAACTTTCTTAGAAACTGAATGATTATAACAACCTAAACAAATGTCTGCAAAGAAAAACTTTATACACCTAAATCAACTACTTACTAAACCTAAGAAATTAATGCAATTTTTTTGAGAAATGCCTCACTTTGATTTCTCCCCATGTTAATTGCATTTGAGCATCCTTAATAAATTCGTCATTTATTAAATCAATTTTCCTCCTTTAAGGACTATTGCTGGAACTGGAGGCAGGTCTTTTAAGAGTTTCATGTTGATATGACATGAAATATATTTTAAGCTTATTCAGATACAGTTGTGTAATTTTTTTTGTGAAAAAAAATTATTTCGAAAAATATTATCCAAAATATGTGTGTTTACTTTATTCCGTTAGGTTCATTTCCAATGTCGTAAAAAGTTCGTGCGAAAGCAGGAGATCCGTTGATTTTTCGAAATATTTTGTTTTAAATATTTGGTTTTCAATCTTCATACTTTAATTAATATTGTCAGTTTGGAGTGTGCATAGTTCACCTTATATCATTTTATAGATTCTGGATGAAGATTGAATTGGGGTAGAAATGTAAGTAAGATTAGTTTAGATATGATAATATTTTGCGGAGATCAAAATAACTTTAATAAATTTATATTTTAATACGTTTTGATCAATATAAATATTCTAAATTCTATAAATTTTGTCCGAAACTAAGACGAATTATAAACACCTACTCTCATAATTATGTTAATAAACGTAAAATTCTTTAGAAAAAAATTTTTTATTGCGAAATAGCAAAGAAGAAATCTTTGCTATTTCGCAATAAAAAATTTCACATAGTATTCGAACAAATTACATTCATTTCTAAGGCAGTACATAATGATAGTTAATTAAGTATTATTTAAATAAAGTAGAACCAGTGAGACATTATAATTCTCGCCAGTTCGACAGTAGAACAAATGAGAAAAAAAAATTCTCACTTGTTCGACGGTAGAACTACTTAGTCGAACTACTGAGATCATCATCATCAGCCCGTGTCTCTCCACTGCAGGATATAGGCCTCTCCCAAGGCTCGCCACCACACACGGTCCTCCGCCTTCCGCATCCAATTACCCCCGGGAACTACTGAGAACAAACCGAAAATTGTTCCTAATGTAAATCCGAAATAATCTGATATTTAAAATTCTGTAATTTTTTTTTTCGTGTTATGGTTGCAGTATATACGGAACTCTATTTCATCCTTAATATTATTTATAAACAAAAAAAAAACATTGCTGCTGTCCTCAAGTCAAGCTGTCAGTTAAATTCCAATGTGACATTTACATAGTCTCGATGAGAATTAGGCCCTTGTTATCCATCTATCCTACTGTAGTATGTGTCATTAATGTAATCGAAATTTGTCTAAAAATTTGGTCTTATTAGTATTTAATGTCCCAAATTTGTGCCTATATTATAAGATAAATTAATATATGTTGTGTAACAGACTGTCGAATTATGTGATTTCGTTATCGACACTGATCAATTAATATGTTAACTACTTCTTTTATATTTTCATATGAATAGTTCTCTCCACGAGACTTAACCTATTCGCTACTCATTAACCATATTTGGTCAGATTGAAGGTCACGACCCATTTAATTAAGAGAGGCGATCGATTGATAATGATTAATGACTGGTTAAAAGGTTAATAATGATGAGCTAGCGTTTGTCAGTAATAATCACAATAGTTCCAAAAATCGACGACAATAGGGCGCTGTCGTATATATGGCAAAACTAATTGTTACACTCAATATTTTCTATTGTTCTTTGGGTGCGTAAAAAGTAATGGTAAAAATGGTATAGACTGATGAGCATGACGTTTTGGTTTTGCTATGGGTACGACCAAATCACAAAAGTTACATGTTTTATTTTAAAATGCCAAAATGTTTGTAGACCGAAGAGGCACTATAGTATTAATATTTTATACTATTAAAGAATGTAGTTATTATAATGTATTTCTAGTTTTGGTACATAATCACAAGTAATTTACAGAAGAACAACTACTGAGGCCGTCTACACTCTCGCCAAAACTTACCGAGACGTACGAATACGAGAGTGTAGAGATGAAATAATTGCCTGGTATTGCCAATATTTTTGGTAACACATTTGGCTTTCTGCGAAATTTTATCCGGCAATTTTGTCAAGAGCGTCGAACTGACTTAGCTTTTATATTCGGCGTATATTGATGGCCCCTTTTCTACACATTCGCCAAAACCCGAGAATTATGAAAGATATTGACAAGACTAAGCAAATATGGCTTATACGCTCTCGTATTTGCCACTGCGAGATTGTAGCGCTGCCTTAACAGTAACTACCTGAACAGCATGATTATGCTTCGATAGCTGCCATTGAGGAGAGTGTAATCATGACTAACTATATAGCTTGTCCGAACATAGCGTCGAAGCTATGAGCAAAAGTGCTGTACCGCCGCAAACCCGCATCCGCCTCGTGTTCAGAACGGACATAAAGTTTAGCTCGATCTGTACCAAGTCTTGTGGAATGAACTATAATTGAGTTTACTTTTAATTTGAATCATTGTTTATGTTCTAGCTGAAAATATACACTATTTATGTGTATTGGTATGCTAAAATGTTGTTATACAATCTGTTTAGGTATGAAATTGTTATTAAATTCCATATTCTCATATTAGTTTTTCACTTATGTCGAACACACCATACACCTGATTACCTACTTAGGTGTTTGTGTTAGTAATCTCAAAAAAATAAGATCAATGTGTGCGTTAGCTAGATTGGAGTTGATGCATCTTATAACACCAGATATAATCAAAAATAAACACAGGCTATGAAGAAGACTGCTAAGATCACGGACATATTGAACATACGAGTATCTATGGAGTTATGTGATGATTCGGACAAACATTTGCAGACCATGTGCAGCTTTGGTGATGCTGCATCCATGTTATAACATATAGTGGCGTCTAATGCGTAGAAGCACGTCGATATTTTATAGAAAGTACTCGAATGATCACGCTGCTTCACAAGCATATCGACCGATTACAGAAATAACTAGAAATTCGAGTTAAAAAAAATATTTGAAATTTAATTCACTTGTTGGGCCGGCATTCGTCAAAAGAAACTGCGACCGCTCTCCGATGAAGTTCTATTTTAGAGGCGGCATGACTTAAGTAAGGGTGAAGCGCTGGCGCTTCGATTTATTGCCAAAATAAATTAGAATTTCAAAATAATTATAAATAAAGGTAATATAGTTCAATATTCATTAGAAAAGTTATGTTTGGTTCCCACAGAAGATTGTGGATAAAAAGAACTGTCGTCTTTTTAGGTTGCGGTATGTTTAAGTAATAATTTAAGTTTAAAGTGTTTATTACTTTAGTTCAGCTTCTCAGCACAAGATGGCATCTAAATATTTTTACTTTGCACAATAATATCAATAGTTTAGTTTTAGTTCTGTTTTATAATAATTATGTTCAGAAAGTCAACCACTTCCATAAAGTCGTTGGAGCTTTCGGGCTAACGACACGCGTCCTTAATTTGCTTCAGGCGGTTGTTTAAATGTTTAATAGGATCAATTCCCACATACTGAGAAACTGTAGAGTTTAATCCACCTTTCCACCGCAAGGGTAAAACAACAAAACAACAAGGGTAAACAAAAAAAAGAAAGTCAATGTACATTTATGTGAATTTTGAATAAAACAGCTTGTACCACATGCTGTGGCCACATTTTTTGCAGACGTTACCTTGAAACTTGGTTATATAAGAAAAGGGGCGATGGCTGAATTTGCCCTATTTGTAGACAAATATTAGAAGTCTGGGGAGACTCTAATATTGATTTACATTTTGGCCCAAATTTATCAGATGATGATTAAAGCATATCATTACCTGAGTGGTAGGTACACCCAGCCACCACTCAGTAACTAGGTAATGATATGCCTTAACATACCTGCAAACTGTATTGATTTGTGGTATTGTTTCGTATTGAAGTACCTTTATGTACCTACTACTTAATCGGTGTTTTCCTGCATCCAAAAACATCTGAACCTTTCAAAACCACTCAGACTAATTTTTCTGACATATTGTTTTTATGTTTTCTGTCAAAACTAGAGTTCAAAATAAAAAACGAATTTCGTTGTATTAAAACGTTGATTTAAAAAAAATATGGTTTTAAAATTTTTCAAAATGGTGATTGACGCGACTGGATATGACGACATATTTACGCTTTCATAGAGAGTAGAGTTGAAATAAATTCTATGCCACTAATTGGCATTGCTCGGTTGAAAGCTTTTTCAAAATGGCACATGTGGAGTAACTTTCTTTTGGCGTTAATTTGAGGAAAAGTCCACATAAATTATTATGAAGTATCATATAAGTGTATAAGTGAAATACGCCTATAATTATGTTTCGAAAACTCGAAAGTTTGTTCTAGAACAAACTAACTAATACTATGCCTAGGCATGAGTTCTCGATATAGGTACATTAGTGTCGAAACACTAAAACTTTAGGTAGCAGAATCATCAAGATGGAGCATGGTGGAGCGTTTCATACTTCGAAAAAATCGAAAACGTGACCAAAATGACTGACTCAGAAATTGGACGGACCTCATGTCGTCATTTACCACTGATTAATTTTTAGCTCGATAGATCGATTATGGTAACACTAGGGCATTGTGACAGCGCGGTAGTGGCGCGGAGTATACCGGTACTGTAACTATGGGCAACACTTTTAAATAGAGCTGTTCAATAGTCCAGCTTAATCGATTTTAATTACAAGTATATATATCGATCCTAATTGTACTTGCTACATTTAAACTGTTGTGGAGTTAAACATATTGAAGTGAAGATATTAAATGTAGTATGCCCTGTTAATATAAGAATTAATGAATTCCGTACAAATTATCAAAACTTTGTACTATATCTCTTAAATCTGTTTTCAAATTTATAACAAATATTTCAAGTTTATCGCTGATAAACAAAACCCAGAAAGTTTTTGAAAGCGTTATATCAAAAACAAGGTATTATTACGTTCAATGCATACTCAACTCCAATTAAAATCAACGTCATTGCGTTAGTGTAGATTAAATCGATTATTTACACACAACCACACAAAACTTTCTAAAAGACCAACACACACAAGAACACTGTAAAGAATAAGATAAAACATGTGTGTCAGATGTTTGGTAACCGAATTTTGAATCGAATAAATAATTATCATGAGCAAAACACCCAATACCATTTTAGGCATGTCTAAATCCATAAATATGTAAATAAATTTAAACTTATTATCACTATTGGGTTATCAGCAAGTGTTGGCTCGTTAAACAATTTAACAGTTTCCTTTATTTTTCAAAAGCGGATCAGTAGTTCTACGTTGTAACTATTTAACTATTAAAGATAAGGAAGATTAGAGTTTAACTTTTTTTTCATCATAATTTAAAATGAACTTTTATGATTGAAATTATAATTTTAAAAACACTTATGGATGAATAAAAAAAAGTAAAGATAGATGTATAAAGACAGTAAGTAATATTTCGTCTTTCAGTTTTTTATGTTCAGTATAAAATAATATCGATGAAGAACGGGAGTACTACTGATTTGAAAGCTATGTGTATCGATTCGGATTCTTTCGAACAGACAGCAGCTCTCCACTTATCCAGTGAGTGATGTCCCGTGATTAGTCTGTGTCTGTGCTAGTGATAATTGTAGTATGGCCAGTGTGACCACTTTTAGCATTTTTTATTTTATATTAGCATTTTTTTTTGCTTCTTTAGAATAATTTTAGCATATTTTGGCACAATTGGGATAAATAAATTGGTAGGTAATGATTTATTATTAAATATAGCAAAACCTTTATCATTTATATGACAACATTTTAGCCTGGACATCGTAATTATGACTATAGGTTTTAGATAGATATGTTCTCTAATATAAAATAAACTTGTAATCTCAAAAACAACTAATCAACAATGAGTATTTAATGAATTTTTAGCACTTAACTTCAAAAACTAATGACAGGCAAATTGGGTGGTATAGTGATTAACATTGAAGAATTTTGGTGTTTAATAGGTGATATAGTCAATAAAAAAAAAGAATGTAATTTTTTCAAATGTTTAATGCTCCTTCCGACACATAACACGAAAGAGGATTTTCACAGGTAAATTTAATGAAAACGAAACAAAAGAAGGACTGAACACGAGTCATTTACATTACACGTTAAACAAGGTCTCACAGAAAGCAATTCTTGTATGTATGAAGTACCGACGCAAGACATCGGTACTTAACAAAAATACTTCCAATAATGTGTATGTAGTGGATTGGACTAAAATGACTAATAGTTCGGAATAAACGATATACTTGTTGACATAAGTTTACTTATTGTTTCATTTCATAGCATATTTTTGACATTTCCATCTATATGTTTTAGCATATTTTAGCACAGGAAACCCTTACTTTTAGCATTTGTCTTGATTAAAAAACGGTCACACTGACGGTAGCAGTGATTGGCAGTGATGGCCGACATTTCAACCGTTGTGGATGTGTATTATTTTGCCAAATTTTGTGAACCTTAAAAAACGTTTTTAATTTAATTTAAATAAATTTAGGCAAGTCCCAAAGGATTCAGTGTTAGTGTTCGTATTCTACAAATAAACAGTGATTTTTTTTTATGTGTGCTAATAGGATTGGTCAATACGTCTATTGGATTATGCCGTTTTGCTGATTGCGGTGTAAAAACAGGTACCTATCATTTCTTGTATTATATTTTGCATTGAAACGATGTTAATTAAAAAAACAGGTTCATACAAATCTAAGCTATCTTATGTTTCCATTGCATCAATCAAAGTTTCCACGAATACATATTAGGTACGTGATTGAGGTTTTGAATTTGTTTTTATTTTGACTTGAATCGACTGAAAAATGTTATTTAATGAAGCGATGCTTATTTTGTAATCCAATGCTCCTTTTTTTTGTTAGACAGTTAAAAATACTCTGTTCCACTATAAGCCTAACGTAATTGTGCAAGCGGGTTATTATAGTCTAGTAAGATATTTTTATTCTTTTGTATGATAATAGAATCATTCAGATTTATGGTACCTAAGAAGTTATCCGGTTGGTTCGCAGTTAACAGTTACCAATTTAGCGTTTGCCACGAGTGCTGGACGCGTGATCTGCGTCTGAGATAACGGGCGATCGGTGTAGTCTCTGATAAGATTGTTAACTTTATTAAAAAACTGGGGTGGAATTTATATCGCTTTTGGCGATTACCAATTAAATAGATGATGGTGTTTATAGATCATTGGTAGTGGACTGATGAAAACACTATAATATTTTTTTTTAGGGACTGATTTTTTTGTAGTAATTAAATATTTACTTTTGAAATGAAATGAAATTTTTTTTTATTGTAAATTTTTTACAAAGTACTTTTATAATTTACTTTTTGTTGTTATGTAGAGTTACTTAAAAGTCTGTTGATCAATTTTGAATTAGGTTAATGGTCTATTTTTTGAAATAATTAGGTTAGGTTAGGTTTGTTTGTCAATGCAAGAAGCAAAGTGTAGCGGAGCGAGGAGCAAAGTGGAGCGGAGCGACAAGCTATTCAGAAGCCTATTCATTAATTTCCAAATTGTTTTGTTTAGGTTAATGGTCTATTTAGAAGTCTGTTGATCAATTTCGCCTTTTGTTAGTTTAGGTCAATGGTCAATTTTTTTTTAAATCATTAGGTTAGGTTTGTTTATGTCAATGCGTGAAGCGGAGTGAAGAGCCGTTCAGAAGCTTATTGATCAATTTTGAATCAGGTTAATTTAGGTTAATGGGCAATTTCTTTTAAATCATTAGGTTAGGTAAGGTTTGTTTATGTCGGGAGGGGAGGGGTTCCTAATAGGGCGATGGTATGGTTTGTGATCATTACCATCCCCCTCTTTTCAGTTATCGCCAGAAGCTATTTAAAATTCCAACCAAAAATTGACCATTTTATGTTCAATTTGTTACCTACTTAAAAAAAATCATATTTGAACGGGCAATCGGTGTAGCCTCTGATAACATTGTTAACTTTATAAAAAAACTTATGATTTTATGTTGAATTTGTTACTGACAAAAAATCAAAGTAGTCCGTATAGTTCTATCGTTAAGTTCTACTAGTCGGACTAAACGGAGAAAAAAATCTGTTCATTTTTACTAGTAGGACAGACCGGATTTATTTAAGAAATTAACGGACAAATAAGTTAAGCAGTCCATATAGTTCTACCATTTAATTCTACTAATAGTAGTCGCGTAGCCAGAGAAAAATTACTTACGATAATTCCAAGTATCTTCGTTTTTGGTGAGTAGATAGATAAAGTGCATTGTAAGCTATTGTTAAAAAGTTAGAAGTTTTAGGGCTGTGCTACGGGTGTGGCTAGGTATTTCTTAAAATTTCGTGTAACACGCTGTATATGGAATTAAAATTTGAAATTTTGATTGGTTCATAATTACAACTAACTTAAGCTCACGTTGTAAAATTTTTAGAAAGATAACATAAGGGATATTGAGAAAATTTAAAAAAAATAACAGTCTGGTCGTCGGACATTATATTTCGTAAAAAAGTTTTGATGATTCTAAAGCTGTTCCTTTTTTAATGAGTGGACAGACAAAGTGTATTGTGAGCTATTGTCAAAAAGTTAGAAGTTTTAGGGCTGTGCTAAGGGTGTAACTAGGTATTTCTTAATACTTCGTATAACACGCTGTATATAGAATTAAAATTTTAAATTTTGATTGGTTCATAATTAGAACTAATTTAACTTCACATTGTAAAATTTTTAGAAAGATAACATAAGGGATACTACGAAAATTTAAAAAAATAAGTCTAGTCGTGGGACATTAAATTTCATAAAAAAGTTTTAATAATTCTGAGGCGGTTCGTTTTTGACGAGTGAATAGATAAAGTGCATTGTAAGCTATTGTCAAAAAGGTAGAAGTTTTAGGGCTGTGCTAAGGGTGTGGCTAAGTATTTCTTAATACTTCGTATAACACGCTGTATATAGAATTAAAATTTTAAATTTTGATTGGTTCATAATTAGAACTAATTTAACTTCACATTGTAAAATTTTTAGAAAGATAACATAAGGGATACTACGAAAATTTAAAAAAATAAGTCTAGTCGTGGGACATTAAATTTCATAAAAAAGTTTTAATAATTCTGAGGCGGTTCGTTTTTGACGAGTGAATAGATAAAGTGCATTGTAAGCTATTGTCAAAAAGGTAGAAGTTTTAGGGCTGTGCTAAGGGTGTGGCTAAGTATTTCTTAATACTTCGTATAACACGCTGTATATAGAATTAAAATTTTAAATTTTGATTGGTTCATAATTAGAACTAACTTAACTTCACATTGTAAAATTTTTAGAAAGATAACATAAGGGATACTACGAAAATTAAACAAAAATAACAGTCTGGTCGTGGGACATTAAAATTCAAAAAAAAAGTTTTGATAATTCTAAAGCTGTTTGTTTTTTGATGAGTAGATAGATAAAGTGCATTGTGAGCTAACGTCAAAAAGTTAGAAATTTTAGGGCTGTGTTAAGGGTGTGGCTAGGTATTTCTTAATATTTCGCGTAACACGCCGTATATAGAATTAAAATTTGAAATTTTGATTGGTTCATAATTAGAACTAACTTAACTTCACATTGTAAAATTATTAGAAAGATAACATAAGGAATACTACGAAAATTTAAAAATAAATGAAACTAATTGTTTAAAAAAAATTTAATCTAATGCAATTATATTTTTAGTCTTTCGATGGTTATTCAAATCTGTTAAATAAAGTTTAGAAACTCAAGTGGTGTGCTTCTACTGTAATTTACTTTTTGTTTCGTAACAAACACAATAATAAATTAAAATTGATAAGTTCGCTATTAGCTCTTATGTGTCCTTATCAAAGCATTTGATTATCATACGAAAAATTAGAAGCATACATACTGTGGATTTTGTATAAATTTCGCGAACATGCGAATGATGTTACGTCCAGTACAGTCACGCGCAGAAGTGCCTTGAAATTATAACGTAAAAGACTAAGTACCTATCTACTTATGCCGATTAAGTATTTTATTATCACAGTAGATAGGTGCACAGTAGATTTGCAAAACTGCCATCATAGTATCGGGTAATTATTACGTATTGATAATATTTCTCATACACTTTTTTTGTAAAACTGATATTAACGTTTCATTACGTTTATTCATGTTTCTATATAAGTTGTAGAAAATTATTTATTTCCGTTATATGTCGGCTGATGGCTGCGTCTACATAGGTATGACATCATTCATTCTGATTGTTGTTTGATACACATGGTGGATGACTATAATTTTGTATTTTATTTCGACATAAAACAAGAAACTATCGCTTTTAATGTAAAATTAAAAATAATTTTTAAAGACATTTAAATATATTTTAAAATTTAAAACAATAATTTAATTCGTTCTTAGTTTTTGTCATCATTGTCATCAAGCCTATTTAAGTGAATGTAAGATGTTCATAAATGCTAATGAAATTAATTTATGAAATTTTACATATTTTTGAGTACCAACATACACCATGCTTCCATTTGAGGCTAAATATTTTTTATTGAGTCTGAATAAAATTCAATTCAATAACCTTAGTAAACTTATTGGGCAATCATCTTTTGCATTTTTCAAAAAGCCAGCAGAAGGAAAATAAATATCAGATTTATAAACTCAGAAACGTATTTCCTCTATATTATTTGGGCTACCATTATCGACTATACCACCATTTTCTTTCTAAGGCTCATACAAACTATTGTTAATAATTTGAGCACAATTTGAAAAAAAACACAACAGAAAGAATTCCAGATGTTACAATTACCTTGTGTGTCGAGCTTGCTACGAGTATTTTTTAAATATATCTGGGCATCTTTCAGCGCATGCAGTGCTTTTCTTTAAGTAATGGGGTCAGTAGCCCATTAATGTCATGGCCATTGTTGCTACAAATTTTGTCATTCTTATCGTATGGCTGAATTGAAGCGCAGGCGACATCTACTTTTGGAAAATACCAACGCTATGGCCTTGATTTACGACTTCTTAGAATCAAATAGGTACTGGGGATTTCCGATTTTTTTTGTCTGATATAAGAAATGCTTTACCGGATGTCAAACAACCAAGCGCAGACAAACATTTCAGATTTTACATGTGTCAGTACACTGTAAAATCTGAATTGTATTTTTGTACTGCAATGGTATTCCTATTGTTGAAGAGACAAATAAACAAATAAATAAAATCACCTTATCACTGTAACGTAATTTCTATATTTATTATAGAGTTATATTTTATAACTTGGTCGCTTGGTTGTTTGACATCCGGTAAAGCATTTCTTATATCAGACAAAAAGAATTGGAAATCCCCAGTACCTATTTGATTCCAAGAAGTCGTAAATCAAGACCATAGCGTTGGTATTTCCCAAAGGTAAATGTCGCCTGCGCTTCAGTTCAGCCATACGATAAGAACTGGGTGGATAAGAATGACAAAATTTGTAGCAACAATGGCCATGATATTTTGCATTAACTTTTAGACGATTGACGTCTTAAATTAGTCGCGTAGCCAGAAAAAAAAACGTACTGTAATATTAAAAATGTTCGATTTTGCTGAATAGATAGATAAAGTGCACCGTGAGCTATTGTCAGAAAGTTAGAAGTTTAACGGCAGTGCTTTGTCAATGGATTAGGTATTTCTTCTTCTTCCTCTTAATTATTGGCGTTCTCTGCATATAAAGCAATTTCGCCAGGGTCGAGTATTCTGTTCTTATTTTTAAATAAAAACTAATAAGAATAGGCAGCGTCATACAGTTAACATGAAGCTTTTTCAAAATATCGTTAGAAACCACGACGTTCCACGTGCGCCATTTTGAAAAAAACTACCAGATATTTCTTAATATTTCGTGTAACGTAATGTGTATACACAGAATTCAAGTTAGAAATTTTAATTGGATCATAATTAGAAATTTAGCTTTAGAAAGCTGACATATGTGACACAACGAAAATTTAGTTACTTAAAATTTAAAAATTACTCTTATGTTTTTCAACACAATATTAAAGTTTCTGAAATTGTTTTTTAAGATTTTCGGTGGTTCCTCAAATCTATTAGATAAAGTTTAGAAAGTCAAGTGGTGTGCTTCTATTATGATTTTACCTTTCTTTTCCAACATTCACAATGATGAATTGAAATTGATAAATTCGCTCGTATGTGACTTTATCAAAGCACTTGATTATCACACGAAAAATTAGAAACATACAAATTGTAAATTTTGTTCAAATTACGGATAAATTTTATTAGTGTAGCTGTGGGCGAGTCATAAAATACCTACGTAGGGACTTATTGTATGATTTTGCCTACATCGTGGTGCACACGTTGCCTTGTAATTGTTATTTTTAATAGTTTCGTACGATTCATAGTCTGAGAAGAAATCTATTTGAAAGGCTTGTATAGAGGAAATGGTATTTCTATATAAAACAGCACATACCCACCTTAATCAATATTAGTCTATATATTTTTATGACATACTTAATTCTAAATTTATTCTGCTTTTTCATGCACCACAGTACGTACAAGTAATTGACACAAACAAACTATAGCACCTATCATTATGATAACCAACAGTAGATATATACAACAATTATTTTTTATGTTAAAGAACTATGAGGTATTCTATGGTTATAGTTATGGTTAAACAATATACCTAAAAGAAAGTCAGATAAATTACGCTAGTGAGCAAATCATGATTTTTCACTACTTCTACGTTGCCAACCAACGCAACGTGTCGAGACAATTATCCGCTGGGGCACTGCACTGTATAAGCTGATTGGTTAAAATAGCAGATGCTACCTATCTTAGTTGTGTTTGACGACTTCAAAATTGCAACAATTACTTTTTCATATTTTCCAAAAACTGTTACCTGAACAAGCCTATAATAAGCGCCGGCGCAGCAGCGTGGCACTCTGAGAAGCGCGCGTTGTCCGCATACCAACCTGCGCCCCGCATGAATCGTGTGTTCGTTTAGCCTTTAGAAAATACCAACGCTATGGACTTGATTTATGGCTTTTTAGAAACATGTATTGGGGATTTCTAATTATTTTTGTCTGATATAAGAAATGCTTTACCGGATGTCGAACAACATAGCGACCAAGTTATAAAATATAACCAAAAATGACGTTACAGTGATAAGGTAACTATAACTTCTGGAATTCTATCTGTTGTGTTTTTTTATCAAATTGTATTCAAGTTATTCAAAATAGTTGGTATAAGGCTCAGAACAAAAATGATGGTATATACGATAATGACCGCAAAAATAATGAAGTTCCTGAGTTTATAAATTTGATATTTATTTTCTTCTACTGGATTTTTGAAAAATAGGAAAGATGATTGCCCAATAAGTTTTTTGAGGTTATTGAATTGAATTTCGTTCAGACTAAATAAAAAAAAACTTCACCCCGAAATGGACACATGGTATGTGTTGGTATGCAAAAACATGTGGAATTTGATAAATGAATTTCATTAGCGTTTATATACACCTTACAGTCACTAAAATAGACTTCATGACACTTTTAACAGTAACAAAGAACCAATGAAATTATTGTTCTGAATTTTAAAATAAATTTAAATGTGTGTAAAAATTATTTTCAATTTTACATTAAAAGTGCTATAGTGTCATGATTTTTGTTAAAATAAAAAACAAAATTATAGTCATCCACCATGTGTATTAAACAACTATCATTGCGAATTATGTCATATCTATGTAAACACAGCCATCAGTCGACGTATAACGCGAATAAATAATTTTCTATAACTTATATAGATACATGAATAAATGTAATGAAATGTTAATATCAATTGTACAAAAATAAAGTGTATGAGAAATATTATCAATACGTAATAATTACCTGATACTATGATGCAGTTTTGCAAGTAACTATACCTATCTACTGTGATAATAAAGTACTTAATCGGCGTATATAGGTAGGTACTTAGACTTTTATGTTATAATTTCAGGACACTTCTGCGCGTGACTGTACTGTACATTAGACAAATAATATATCAACTGACTCGTTGGCTAAAGTTATTTTTATGAGTTTCAGCAGTCTTTAATATATGGTTTCTTGAGTGTCTAGTTTTCTGACTTGATATTCACTAATTCTTCTATCAACAGGGTATTTTTGCACACCAGCCTGCGCCTCGCGCATCATTCGTATGTTCGCGCAATTGGTATAAAATCCACAGTATGTTTCCAATTTTTTGTGTAGTAAGCAAATGCTTTGATACAGCTGCATAATTATCAATTTTAATTCATTAATGTGTATCTTATGAAAGAAAAATGAAGTTATAGTAGAAGCACACCACTTGACTTTCTAAATTTCATCCAACAGATTTGAGTAACCACCGAAAGTCTTAAAATATAATTTCAGAAGTTTTAAAATATTTTTGAAAATTTTGTCTTATTAAATTTTGTATATTCGTAGTATGACATATGTTATCTTCATAAAAATTTTACAACGTGAGGTTAAGATAGTTCTAATTATGAACCAACTAGCGGTCATAGTCGGCTCCGCCCGGCCGGAATACAGAAACGTTCCCCTTCCCATTTCCTTTACCACTCCTCCTTGTTTTAACCCATGTTACTCTCTGATAATGTAGCTTTCTATAGGTGAAAGATTTTTCAAAATCAGTATACAACTGTGTAGTTTACGCGAGCAAAACCGCGGGCAGAAAGCTAGTATCTTTATAAATTATCGCGTACGTGTTATTCTGGTACATAAGCTACATTATTGTAAAGTTTCATTAAAATCCATTCAGTAGTTTTTGCGTGAAAGAGTAACAAACATCCACATACATACCCACATATACATCCATACATACAAATTTTCGCGTTTATGATATTAGCAGGATTAAAATTTCAAATTTTAATTCTATATACACTGTGTTACACGAAATATTAAGAAAAACCTATGCCATTTCCTTAGCACAGCCCAAAAACTTCTAACTTTTTGACAGTAGCTCACCATGCACTTTATCTATCCACTCACCAAAAACGAACAATTTTAGAATTATGAAAACCTTTTAGTAAAATTTAATGTCCCACGACCGGACTATAGTTATTATAAAGGAAAATGAATGGATACTTGACATACATGTCCCTGATAATTCAGAATTATTAAAGGCAAATCTAAACGGAACTTATAATTTGGATTTACTTATTTCTAACTCGTAAATAAATATAAGTATTTTGTACAAGCAACTGATGCTGGTCAAACCGCTCTTTCCATACATATGTCGGTGGCTCTTTCATACATTTATCATTGTAAGAATAGCAAATTTAAGTACAATACTTTATTTCATGTAGTCTTCTAAATATTCGTACTCTGCAAACAACAGGACTATACTTTTAGTTCATTTAGTCATATTGAATATCGTACAAAAATTAGTAGGACTAAAAGAACTTTCTCCAGTTAGTCCTACTAGTAAAACTGAACGGTGGAACTATACGGACTACTTCAAAAAAATCATATGAGAACTAGTGGCTCCATGAATTTGATTATATTGCAAAAATTCCCATGGCAAAATATAGTTTTCCTTCATTTATTTTTCTAACATGAGTGAGCCATTAAATCCTTGCCCTATACATAATTTATCATACTATTACCATCTTTCATTCAAATCAAATCAAATATCTTTATTTCATAGTTACGTAACATAATCTTGAAATACGTCACAAGAGTGAATTTATTACAATTTATTACTTTGTTGAAAAACGTCGTCACAAAGGTGCCGGTTCCTCTCAGAGGAATAAGCAAGAAAGTGAGGGACGCTTTCTTTTTTAACAATGTTATAAACAGTTTTTTTTAACAATAAATGCTTAAAATTGAAATAATTATTTGCTAAAATATAACTTGTAAGCATAAATCGAGATACGGGCAGATACAGCACCATGAACACAAAAATGTGAACCAAAAAAAAGTACACCACTGACCAAAAGTATGCAGCTCGCTATTTTGACATACCACTCTGAAATTAAATTTAGTGTATGTAAATACGAAACATTTAAAAATCATATTGCAGAAATAAATAAAAATTCTGGGGATATATTTTATGTGTAATTTAACAAACTGTCTAATCTCTGAGTCCGTAATTTTGTTCCGTTTTGTGATCTTTTTGAAATGTGAGATCTGGTATCTGAGCTTATTTCTTAGTAAACAAATTAACACATAATAGTAAGGCTATACTTTTTATTGAAATAATTTGCAGTTTGCACCAAATTTGTTCACTCTGAAATTGAACCAAGTAGTGTTGCAGTAAGAAAAACAGTTACAGAGGGTCGACACCCACCCGGCACTGCTACAAAATGGCACCCAGGTTTACTTCAGAGCGAACAAGAAGTTTGATGTGAGCTATAAATAAATTATCAAAACAATGAAGGGATGTATTAGTAGTTATTTAACAGTTTAATACATATCAATAGTTATTGGAGACTGGAACGGGTTACCTACAGAAGTCGTGAAAGCTAGTAACTTGAATCAATTCAAGAGTTGCCTGGATAATTACTTGAGCAGCAAGTGAGAAGGGAATGATATATGAGTATCAGCTCAAGCTGGTAGCTTATTATTAATAATACCTAATAATCATCCATAAAATTACACTAGTAGTCTACCCAACTTCCCCTTACTTACTCATATTTATTATTATGAACCATGACAGAACTGCTGGTCACTTATTAAGTTATTGCATGGATATTATTGACTGACCGGTTGGCAGAGTGGTTAGAGCCCATAACTGCAGAGCCGAAGGTACGGGTTCGATTCCTGCTCGGGACAAATATTTGTGTACATGAACATGTCTATTTGTTCCATGTCTGGGTGTAAAAGTATCTATATATGTATATATTATGAAAAAAAAAGAATATTTAAGTCTGTATATCAGTTGTCTTGTACCCCATAATACAAGCATAATACTTGCTTACTTTGGGACTAGATGATGCTGTGTGGGATGTCCCATTTATTATTATACTATTGAACAGCTGTTAATAACAAGTTACAGAATATTCACTAAAATATTTTAAATTGATTTATTACAAAAATTGTTTACATACGAGCGCTTAACATTTTCAGCTATTGTTGTATGACTCATCTGCATAATAATGATTACCTAACAATCCTCTATTTAACTGTTTTTCATACTTGAAAAGTTTTGTTTTATGTGAGTTCTGATTCATCGCAAGGTTACTACAATGTTGTACATATTTTTGGTCATGGCTTCTGTACCTACCCAGGATAGAATAATCTATGTAATATAATATCACTGTTGATGCACTTCCAGCTACTTCCATGAGATTAATTATTAAAATACTCAATATTGAATAGGCATTTAAAAAAGTTCATTTAACAATGATTTTTTTTAAAATTTATTATAATTATTTGTCAAAAAAGCATTGATACAACCATGAGATCAAATATTAACTAAATCATCCAGAAAATTTGAACACTATCTTGTAAAGTTTAGATGACCTGTTTAGGTATATCGTAAAGTTAATTGTCGAATGAACTCAGAATCTATGTGTTACATAAAAACAATAGTACTTCAAGTACCTAGTGAGAACGGAAAAGCATGGTTCCATGACAAAAATATTAATATTTACGATTTTATTATTCATAACACCTGCGCATTAAAATATGGCAGTGCCAGTGATTCATGAGTTTAATTAGTGGAGACCTTAAGAATTTGTACATATTTGTAAGTCTAAGTACCTACCTGCTTCCAAGGTTGTATTGGAATCAACTTTTTTTACATACAATAGTCATAGGCGTAATAAAAACTCCAGATTCCCTGTCACTGAACAACCATTGTAGCACTGCAATGGCGGCTGCGTATATATGAGTGAGTGGAACTTTGCAGTGCGCTGGCGGTTAATAGACACACTATGGGAAGAGTGTGTTCAAGTTGACGAGTATGTACGTGGGAAGCTGATGTACTCATCATCATCATCAGCCCATTTTTACCTTAAGTCTCTTTGAGCTTAAGTCCACCACACTGCTCCACTGCGGCTTGGGAATTGTAACGACCGCCATCAGTGATATTGTGTACTTAAGTCAGAAAATCATTGGTACACACCCGGATTCGAACCATGGCCTTATGGGGCCTTATAAATTTGAGATAGGCTTGTTGCGCTCTGGGCTATCACGACATGTACTAGGGATGCATACTTATGCATTAGTTAATTAATTATTAATTAGTTTGCTATATTAAGTCTTGTACTCATAGGTTCATGACAATAGTTTTTTTTATTTGTGATTATAGTGGTAGAATTGTTTTCATTATTGTATTCAATACTAAAAGATTTACAATGAATTGTCACATAAATACTGAGTACATAACAAAGACGTTTCACTATTATTGTTTTAGAAAATAATTCTTATATTCATAATATTATTCTTACAATCTTCTTTTCTGTGTCAAGTGGTCACGGCAACAGTTGGCAGAATTATATTTTTTTTAATCTGATTACTGATAACAGCTAGTCCTCATTAAGTCGATTATGAACGCAAATTCTTAATTTTTCATGCTTAATAGGTCTGTGTGTCAGTATTTGCATCCAAAAAATATAGTCGACTTGTAAATTTTTTTTTGTTGATGAATTTGCAAGACACTTTTTGGTATGTTAATAAATATGTGACAAAAAAATTAAACAATCCTTTTTCATTCAAATCTTCCATTTTTTTTTAATGATAGCTGTTTATTATGTCTAGTAAACCTATTATTCATTTTTAAATGCAAAAAAGGAGTAACATTAAAAATACTTAAGCGTTTTTGTTCATGGGCATGCTGAAAATAATATGCACGAGGATCCACATCCTTGTATGTAAGACTAATATCACTCTGGACTGTATTAAATTATTGATTAATTGATTGGTTATCTGGAACGTGGTAAGCAACCCCTTTAATATATATTTTTGGGTCGGTAATGTCTTTAAAGTCTACGCTAAAGGCACGCTAACTCTGCTGCTGTCAAAAAATTGCATATTTTATTAAATTGTTTAGAATAAAAAGGAAGTTAGTCACGAAAATGAAGTCTTGATACTTGAACTTAATTTAGGGTGAACAAATTCTAGTTGAGCCGATAAACTGAATGTCATCACAGTCAAACGAAATGTGTACATTTTTTAGGTTTTAATATTTCGACCAGTTTCTCTGAGTAACTACTAAACTTTCGTATTAAAAAGAAAGAAATTCCATTCCATCAGCCCTTTTTATACCCCACTGCAGGGGCTTAGGCCTTACCTCAAGATGAGGGGGCTTGGAGCTTAAATCCACCACGCTGTTCCAATGCGGGTTAGCTGATTGTAACGTCCGCCATCTATTGACAGCAACCGGGACCGACTGCTTAACGTGCTCTCCGAGGCACGGACTCAGTGATAGTTGATGTACTTAATTAAACACATTACAATGAACAAAACACATTCTATGGTGGAGTAATGTCAATACGCGTGTCGTGGAGTGTTTGTAACTTTGTCAAAAAGTCTAAAATTATTTTGAGCTAGCTATGATAGGGGACTTAATTAAACGAATACCAACCATTTTAGGCATTTGCGGCCACAGCTAACATACAATATCTTTGAAGATATTTTTTTACTAGCTGTGGCCGCAACTTCGTTTGCGTGGAAATCTATTTCAGCCGATTATTAAACGCAACATGTCTGTCTGTTCGTTAGTATTATTAAACAATTTACACGATTGTTTTGGTGTTCGTTAATTGGGCAGGTTAAAGACTTGATGCGATAATGACCTTATATTAGACACGTTCCCCCGCGACTCACCCTCCACAACACCGGGTACGCGTGACGCAGCGCTATGCTGCCGAAACTCTAAAATTGTTTTTGTTTTTGAGTCTGTGAGTTGATTTTCACAAAATAAACACTAAATGTTAATCAGTATAAAGCTTCATATTTTACTCTTTTTAGATTTTGAATGCAACGACTGGCTTTTACATGAAACGAAGAAGCAGACCGACATACAAACAAAAATTTCAAAAAATTGTTTTTAGGTATTTTACGTACGTAGGCCATACTGAAACTTTCTGGATTCCTATAAATAAGATCTGATATTTTACTTATGATACATTTATTATTTTTCAAAGTATATGCCACCATAATTGTCACATTTTTTCATTCGGTAGAATCATTGCAAAAAGCAGTTGGACCAATATTCTTTAGAGACCTCTTAAGTACCTTCATGAAATGCACTAGCCGTCGATTCAGGGCTCGTAAAACGTATGCCTCTAAGTTTATCTTAAATTTTCGTGTACAAAAAGAAGTCGCATGCTGCAAGATCTGGACTGTATGGCGGGTTTATCATCAGTTTTACATTTGAACCCTTCAAATACGCTTCTCTTATCTTAGCGGTATGTGAGGACGCATTATCGTGGTGAAGGACGACTTTGCTTCGAGGACGCTTTTCCCGAAATTTTTCTAAGACTCTGGGCAAGCAAGTGTTGATATACCAATCTGCAGTTACTGTTCTTTGGTCTTCAAGTGACACTGTTGTGTAATGTCCTTATTTGCCGAAAAAAGAAGCAACCATTTTCTTGCCAACGGCTCGACTTTTCTTCTTAGCTTTCGTTGGCAAATCTTCAAAAGGAAAGACCCATTCTGCCGATTGACTTTTTCTTTCTGGTTCAAAGCAGTACCCCCAGGTTTCGTCACCTGTCACGATATTACAGACAGTCAATGATTGCCCTCCTTTAAATTTTGCTATCATTTGACACCACTCTACACGCAGTCGTTTCTGGTCTTCCATCAAATCGTGCGATATCCATCGAGTCCGCAGCCAAAATCATTAAAAAACATAGCGCCCGACACACAATTTTCAAACCGACGCCACAGTCAAGAAACAAATGGCTTTCTATTTTTTTTTTTTATTGTAAGTGGCCAGTTCCAGAAACTAAGTATGCCCCACTTATTTCTTGCGTCTCCCAATTATTTTTAATGTATAGACAAAAAAATTTTTCTTTTTTATTATATACATAGATAACGTCAATAAAATCGAATCGCAGTAATATTAAACATACCGCACGTAATGATCATAAAAACTGTATAATATATTGTTTGGAATTTGGGGCATTCGTTTCGCGAAAGGGCCAGTGTCGTTCGGAGGCAAGGTCGATCGGCCGACCCGTTACTAGATAGCAGCTATTTAGCGTTATTTCGTTTTATACTTTCAGATATGTAAATATGCACCATGATTTTATTATAAGGAGATAACTAGGTATGTTAAACCTCGCTATGAAGCTCTATCTAGGTTGTCTGGTTGATACGTATGTTGTCTCTAATTTTTGTTATTATTTACGTGTAAAATATTAAAAATTAACCATTTAACAACATTAAAAAGTTTTTAAAATAATAAAGTAGTTATTATAAATGGATATATTTAAATATTTGTTATACGAAACATTTTAATGCAATAAACATTTAAAAAACGCTGGGATCATACTCAAATGGTGATCACGACTCGGACGTCGTAGTGTGGGACGGCCCTCTGCTAAATGGACCGAGGACCTGGTAAAAGTCGCGCTCTGTCGTTGTAAAGATGAATGATGTAACTATTAATGTCTCGTACCAAAGTAAAAGTACGATAGTTCTTCTTATTAAAGGGACGATAATTGAATTAGATCCAAGAAAAATCATATTTTTGATGTAACAGGGGCTTAGAGATTAATGCACCATGCGGGCTCCAGTGCGCGTTGGTGGATTTTAACGACTGCCGGTTATTAGTGGCAACCTTAATGTATATAACATACCCATAATTTTCCTTATTCACCATCACGTCACATCTTCGAGGTCTCGACCAGCTATTTAATATCTGATTACCTCAAGGTATAGTGGTGTTAGCACATACTTATTTCCGTTATTTAAATTCACCATTGCAGAGTTTACCAACTATTTAACTCAGGCATGACCAGTGTAAATAACTAATCGTTGTGCAATCCAACCGGAAAACGTGCGTCCGAACAACTATGAATAACTTTGTGGGTAACTGCATTTTGATTACCACAATACATATAAGCTATCAGTAGAGTTGATTGAAACGATAGTGAATTAAGTTTTTTCACTGTTTTGTTGTTTTTGTTGTTGTTGTTTTGTTGATTCACGCAGCACACTTGTAGCGGAGGCTAATTATTATTATTAAGGCTGCGCTGTCCATCCATCCGTCCGTCTGTCACAGGGCTGTATCGTCTGAACCGTAATAGATAGACATTTGAAATTTTCACAGATTGTGTATTACTTTGGCCACAATAACAGCAAATTACAGAATTAAAATAAAGTTCAAAATTAAAGGGGGTCCTCATACAAGAAACGCGTTTGCTTACACTTAAAATCGTCAAATTCAAATTTCATAATTATGCACTACTATGGCCGCTAGAACAATAAATATTAAAAATAAAATTAAGTTATAAATGAATATAATACATACAAGAAATATCCTTTTTATATATTGTACCGTAGTAAAGAACCCTTGCTGTTCGACTCCAACTCGCACTTTGCCGGTTTTTTAGTATGGTTTGTCTTGCACTCAAGGTCGCCATTTTAGTATAGGATTAATTCACTTGGCAGAGATGTAGACTGGGTCAATCTAGCTGATTAAGTCCGCGGGCCATCAACTTAATCCTGAGGGGCGGGACGGAGGACAAATAATATTTCACACTGCCGCACTTCTAACAAAAAATCATAGCGTTAGCGTTATATATTCTTCAGTTTTTTTCGGGCGTTATTGGGTTTTGGCTTTCAGACTATTTTTTTTTTAATAACTGGACATCCCACACAACGTTGTCTAGTCCTAAAATATAAGCAAGTATTGTGCTTGTGTTATGGGTGACAAGACCACTGATATACACACTTAAATATTCCTTATAATATGCACATATATAAATAATTAACACCCAGGTATGGAACGAAATAAACATGTTCATGCACACAAATATTTGTCTCGGGCGGGAATCGAACGCGCCACCTTCGGCTCCGCAATAAGGGTCTCTAACCACTCGGCTATTCTGTCAGTAATTACTTTTATTTTTATTTAATTACTTAGTTATATATACTCAGTACTAGCCTCTGTATTAGGTATACGGTTGCTCGTTTCGTGTTTTTTTAGTTGCCGAGTTACTGGTAAACTATTTAAATTCTGATAGTACCTTCGTAATACGTGTGGAAACGTCCATTCGATTTAATAGTCAATTTCCACGTGTAAATTGAAATCTCGCTACTCTTTGGCTACTTTCTAGTCACAGGTAGAAGCTTCAAAGATTGTAAATTCCTTCTTTTTTTTAATTGGTTTTTACACTTGGTCGAATCGTAAAGGTTAACTTTAATTAATACCAAAATACGGTTAATTAATTTTTATTACCAACGATACCAATATCTACGCATATAATACAAGTTTAAAAGCAATCTAATGAGTATGATGCTAAATAAAAAGATTTTACGTGTGTTTTAATACTTGGATTTCATTATAGATGAATTTAAAACATTGTCAAAGCAAATTTTTGATCTCGAATCTCGACCTTTTCCCATCACTAGTTTTGTTTCAGAAACTAATGTCGAAAACAGGCGACGACCTATTTTGTGTGAGTTTTCTGGCGCTAGCGCGAAAGCGATAGAACGTTCCAACGTTCAAGTATAAATAATTTTGCGTATACTTGCATCTATAAGATACGTTATTTTATATCACTAGTAAAATTGATTTCGAAAATTTCTTGACTAGTTTAATTTAAAAAAAAAAATTGCAAATGTGGGGATGACCTACGAGTGTATTAGATTATTAAATAACAAGTAGATATTGACATGCCCGCGTAAAATAATGCAGCGACTGCACGCTATATTTTCATTCGTGTAAATTGTGTAAATTAGCAGCAGTAATTAACCATATTTTTTATATTTTTTATTTTTTGCAAAATGTTAAAAATTGTTAGTCTATGCCTCGCCGGCGTAAGGCAGTAATTAAAAGCCGGAGACATTCTACTAGCTATTAATTTTTCTATAAAATGCCTAAATTTACCTCCTTCAATGTGTATTCTTTAATGTAAGTAATATAATTTATTTAATGCAAGTTTCATCTAAAGCAATTGTCGAACAGTTTACTTGTTTTACTCGTTCTTAATTATTTGTCTAGCTACGTTTGTTTTTGAATTTGTTACTTCTGAAATAATGAATTTTGTGAAAAAAATTGTTAAAGAGTTTAACGAATGTAATCTATAAGTTTTTATATATATAATAGAATACCTAAAATAGCCGTCATAAGGGAGTTTACTCTATCACTCCCTGTTGACAGCTCTCGCTACTTTACATACGCATGATTTGTAACAAATAGTTATTTTTTTCACTTTTGATAGAATAAAATAGCGTTTCAAATCTTCCATTCTTCAGAAACATTCGAAGATTTCGCCAATCCAACGAGTTAGGTAATCGATCTGTTAACTCCAAAATAATATACCTACAATACGCCAACCTCCATTCTTTCTTGATACACGAAGTGTTCAGCAAGGCTTAGCTTATAAGCGTTTGAATGTTCAAATATGCGAAATCCGTATTTCCGGCCGATCTGGACTGCGGCCGTCTAACTAATGACCGTGGAAGCGCGCTTCACCGCTGACATGTCGCAATACATCCTATTATTTCCGGAAACGTACGAAAGTAAACCGTCCGTGGCCGCTCGTGCTGTTTTGGTGGATTGCAATACGGCCAAGTTTATAAATATTACCCAAATGGTCGAATTGTCTACGTTTCGTTATAGGTGTCCTGCAGGGCTTTTTTTTTAGGTCCTAAGACGGTTCTTGAGTTTTACGGTTTTAGGACAGAAGTTGAATGATTTGGATTAACAAAACTGTTGCCTCGTACCAGCAGACTGTCTGGACAAAGATAGAACGACTGAACTATTTAAGCGCGCCACTAATCTTAAGATAACATTATATTCATCATCTGTGACGCGTTCTAGAGTTAAACCATCGATATTATAATACCCAGATATCTATAAATAATTATCTATAAAGCTTAGCACTACGCCGGAATGTTGAAATCGTACAAACGCCTTATATGATTAGTGCCGACAAATTGATTGAGCAATATATTGCTTTGTGATAATTTTACATTTGAATAATTATATCTAAAATTTCGATATATTTAGGTGATTTATGATAGAAAACTTAACTTCTGACTGCGATATACTGTACGTCGTGTCGTTGTAGCGTGTGCGCAATGTATTTGTTTTTAGTGCCTCATCATTGTTGTCTTCTGTTTACCAAGTCATGTATACAAATTACATCAGGATAAGGTCAAAGGAACATGGAGCTGTCAAATTCATGATGCCATAATAGTTATCGTGAATAACATAACATTCAAAAAAAAAAATTGTCGCAACCTTGATTTAATTTGTTGACATGTCTTACACAAATTTTAAACTTTTTTTGTTTTACCTTTGCGATGGGAAGGCGGATTAAACTCGACAGTTTCCGCGCATCCGAGCGCGCGGGGTATGTGGGAGTTGCACCAACTAAACAACCTCATGAAGCAGAATAAGGACGCGTGTCGTTATCCCGAAAGCTCCTACGACTTCATCGGAGCGGCCAGGCGGCACACTAGGGTATCGCCGCGACGCGAAGTTGTCGGGTAACCCCAAAGGGTTACTCGAGGCGAAATATCGCCAGAGGCGCGGGCCCCCGGTTAAGATTCTCGTTATTATTATAACATGGAATGACTTTTTTTGGGACATACCTAACACCTGGATAGGTGATGAAGGAGTAATGACGATTCCGGTTCAAAAGGGAAGTAATCCCTTAAGTGACAAAATTAAAAGGTTCTCAATTTTAAGTGATTTAGGACTGTTTGTAAATATTCACTATTAACTGTTAGAGATACCGAAACAACTTTAAATTTCACACCTTCATCACGGTACAGCCGATGGCTAAGGTTAAATGTATAATTAGTTTTTCTGTTACCAAAATAAGTTCAGTCTAACGACTCCTTCTATTTGTGTCAACTATAAATATAAATACAATAAGTGTGTTATCAAATGTTTTCCCACTGTCTTATAATTTCCTCGTATTTTACCCGACTGTGGAGGGTAATGTGCCAGTCTATTATACGTATGTAGGTTTCAATGAGGCACTCTAGAGGCGAAACGTGTAGGCCGATTTTGATGATTCTTACGACAATCGATTTGTCATAATGTTATGAGTGTCACGAAACACATGACAGTAATCAGAAGTCGACGACTAATAGGCGTCATATTGTGATAAATAAAAAAAATATATCAAGAACTACTTTATATCGAGTGGGGTATCATTGAAAAGGTCTAAAAATCATCTACATTTCTCAATAAATTTTTCTTTTTGAATTACCATTTAGGATATGTAACGATTTACAGTTGGTTGGCAACCATTCTCACTTAAATTTTTAATAATTAATACTTACAATATATTAAAATATATAAGATAACAGATAAGTAGATGGATTCACCTTCTTACAGTAATTGAAAAATGAAAAATATAAAAAAAGATAAAAACTTCGACTACGTAATACGGAATCGGAATATTTTTTTGTTTACTGTTTTTTGTTGAGCGATTTCTAAACTGCATTTTCGCCTTGTTGATGTTTATCAGTAATTTTTAGATTGAAGTGAATTAATATCTCATTAGAATTTCTTTAAAGCGACGCGGCAAAGCTAGCTAATGTGAATAATTAATATGTAAAATAATTGGTGTATGCGTAGGGGCTGACTGAAAATCAGTGCTGTGAGCGTGGTCAAACACACCTGCAGCGGGTGCTGAGTTAGCTCCTGTCATGGCTGCGGAGCATCTTTTTTTGTGTATTATTTTTTGTAGTTTTCTTTGTGTATTATGCATCCGTGGTTTTGATTAAATTTCTTTCTTTCTTTCTCTTTCTAATGTATTTCATTGATGTAGACGACCATTAGCTGACAATATTACAGGCCTATAAATTTATACGAAGGGATCGGAGTTCCTTGAGATCAAATTCTGTCTCATGAAACGGGTACTTGTTATCTCGATAGAGATTCAAACGTCCGTCCGCGGACAAAAGTGTTTATTCCATTTCGGTATTGCATTGTGGTCTCATGTATTTGAATATATCGAGTCGATTGAAAGGGCAGGAAAACACGAAAGCAGATATATATATCTGGTGTTCGGTTGAAGGTAGTCCAAACTAATAGAGCGTGTAAAAAAATGAAACTTTAAACACGTTTTTCTCGGTAACCGTTAGTTCGCGCGATCGGCTCGCTTAAAACTTTTTGTTTAGTTTAGTTTAAACTCTACACGCTCTATAAGTTCGGACTACGTTCAGCCGAACACGCGGCAGATATATTAGTAACCCTTAGTTTGCGCCATCTGCTCACTTGAAATTTTTTGTTTATTTCGGTAAGCTCTATAAGTGTAGACTACGTTCAGTCCAACTCCACGTATAGTTTATTTAATTTTTTTTTTACATGTATTTGTATGTGTTATTTTTATTTGTTTGTGTTATATTTGTATATTGTGATTGTATATGTTATTATTATTATTATTATGTGTATGAAATGTTTACATTTCCACACCAGAAATAGATTTAATGATCTTAGACGTATATCGTCGCCTTAGAGTGAAAACCTCGTGAAGTACAATTTTGCAAAATCAGCTTTATTTTTTTATTTGATAACAAACCTCGTTTAGCATCGATCTATTTAGTCGTCATTTCATTTTATAACTCGTACTGCCATCTATCGGTTTAAATGTAAACCTCGGAAAAAACCGATAGTCTTTAGTTGTTAGTTCAAAACTCGTATGGACAGGATTGTTTGCGACTCGCTCCCGAAAATTAAATCTAAAAGTTGGTTTAAACGTCGTGTTTCAATATTATTTCTACAAAATTATCTTCAGTAAGTACCTAGTTAGAATTATTAACACTTTTTTAAAAAAAAACATAGCCATTTACTACTCAAAATCGATGTCAAATTTTTTTTCATGATTTTAAATACACGAAATCCTCGTATAGTATTAAAATTACAACAAAACATAAATCTAACCTCGTAAAGCCGACTTACCGAGGTTTTCTGTACTTAATATTATTTTATTACATTATTTACCGATGTGTTAACTTTATTAGAATTAATAAAAGGGTATTAATTAGACGTGTTGTAATCTTGGTGTTTTTTTTTTAATTACAGATTGTCGAAAAAAATGAGCAGGGCTAAGAAGTTAGTTGAATTAGCGCAAAAGAACTTTAGAGAAGACTTCGAACTAAATCTTAATGTTACAGAAACTGAAGTTTTACAGGACGTCGAATCACTATTAACGGCTGAACGGTTTGAAACCCCCACTGAAATAGATTTACACGATAAAGAAAACTTCGATTCAAATTTAATTTTACCAGAAGATTTAAACATAATTATTTACCAACCTTCGACGAGCCTCGAAACTCAGATCTTTAATCAACCTCCATCGACAAACAATAGACCAAATAATACTAAAGTGTCAGAAATTCCGCAATTACTTCCAGTATTAGACAGTAGTATAGGCTCAGATATTGATTCATCATCATCTGCTTCAAATGGAGATTTTTCAGCATCAGATGAGGACTCTGATTATCAGCCACAAGAGTTACCTGTAAATTCATCAGATTCTGACTTAACTCAAAATGCTGAAACACCTGATCCTTTATCAGCCTCTATTGATTATTGATATATTGACAGCTTTAGACAACAAAAATAAACGCATGAAAGGACAAAACTACCAAGGAAGAAAAAAGAACGAAACAGGAAAAATAGTGTTTAATGTACCAAGGCCTGAACGATATGTTAAGCCTCGTTGTGATCACAAAGATTCTAAAATTTATCAATGTTCCCATATTACTGAAGAGATGAGGAATGACATGTTTGCTCAGTTTTGGCAATTATCGTGGGAAGGGAAAAAAATATCAATAAAGCAATTGGTTAAAAATAAACTTGTAGCATCCAGAAAAGCTAGCACTGTGAATTTTCGTCGCGATAACACCTTTGTTTATAATCTTAGTACATCTGAATTTAATTTTAAGGTTTGTAAAAAAATGGTTTTGAACACTTTAAACGTTGGAGAATGGTGTGTTTAGAACTGGACAAAAAATTCAATAATAACAAATTCGAAAGAAACCCCAAAAACAAAAAGATATGACAAAATTAAAGAAAAAGAAGAAACAAAGAGACAACACGTACAAGATTTTTTGAATAAATTACCTAAATTAGAATCTCATTACTGTAGGAAGACGACAAGTAAACTGTACTTGGAGCGCAATTGACAAAGCAAAGGAGCTTTGTACCGAGAGTATCTCAACTATCTTACTACTATTAACAAGAGCGAAAATAAAGTCTCGGTTTTTGTATTCTGGTCCATTTTTGAAACACTAAACTTGTCTTTATTTGTACCTAAAAAGGACGAGTGTGACATTTGCTCTGCCTACAGAGTAAACAATTTAAGTGAACAGGCTTACGCGTTGAACATTTTGAGAAAAAATACAGCTAGAGAAGAAAAGACTAATGATAAAGAGAGTTCAGGTTCATCTGTGGCAGTATTTACATTTGACCTCCAAGCAGTCCTGTTATCTCCCAGTTTGAAAGCTTCTGCACTTTATTACAAAACTAAATTGAAAGTACATAACTTTACAATATACGATCTGCAAACTGGCAATGGATATTGCTAAATTAGGAATGAAACGGAGGGAGGGGTGAATGCTGACGAGTTCGCAAGCATATTATTTTACTTTTTAAATAATAATGTGGATAACAATGTCATAAAGAAAATTATATTTTTTAGCGATGGCTGCACGAATCAAAACAGAAACGCTATTTTAGCCAATGGACTACTCCTTAGTGCTGTTAAAAATAAATTAACAATAATTCATAAATACCTTGAAAAAGGTCACACTCAAATGGAATGTGACGTAATGCATTCCACGATCGAAAAACAGCTGAAAAATAGAGAGATTTATACACCAGCGCAATATGTTGATGTATGTCGTGCAGCTAGATTTACAAAACCCTACATTGTAAAATACATTGACCATTCTTTTTTTCTTAAATTTAGCACAATGCCATATTTAAATTCGATTAGACCGGGACATAAGGCTGGGGACCCACAAGTTTTCGACTTGCGTTGCATAGAATATAACCCAAATGGTCAAATAAAAGTAAAGAAAAACTTTACAGAAGATTTTCAAATTTTGCCACGAAGAATTAAAAAACCAGAACCATCTGATTCTGAAAAGCTGCCACAGTTATATTTAGAGAGAATTCCGGTACAAATATCCAAATACGTTCATTTACAGGAGTTGAAGTTGGTGATACCACAAGATTTTCATTCATTTTATGATGACTTGCCACATCCCTGTCCCAATAAAAATAAGAAACTTCCTTGTTCCTGCAAGAAAATATAGCTGAACTAACAAAATAAATAGGTAAGGTGGAGTTTTGTAATTTCAACTATCTGGTTATTGCAACTAACTTAAATAACTCTCTTTAATCACCGTTTCGAACATCGACAGGCGTGAATTGTTCTTCTTAGTAAGTAGAAGTTCGAAACGGTGATCATAAAGTTAAGTTAGTTGAAATAACCAGATAGTTGCAATTACAAGACTCCACCTTACATGAACTAATAAGTCAGTAATGGACGTTACCCACCTCTTTAGTACCTACCTACTTAGTTTGTGATTATGCAGGTATTCGTCATCACAATAACGTTTTGTACTTTTGTTGATTGATTTTTTTTATAGCAATTTAGCTTTTTGTTTATGTATACGAAATAATTGGACGAAATTTAGTTTTTATTTGTCGTGTATCAGTTTCTTAATTCTTATTTCTTATTATGTGTGAAAATAAAGTAATCTTATTTCATTTTTTCTTTTATTTTATCTACGAAAACCTCGTAATATTTTATACAAAATTTATATAATTATTTTATGAAAAACTCGTAAGTCTGGTTTCTATATTTTCTAGTAATTATAACTACATGCTCATAATACTATGTAAAAGTCGAATTGTATAATGATAACTATTCTTCAAGAAAAATAATAATGTTTCATATATTTTTTTTTGGCATTGCAGTTTTTTGTGCCTCCTGGAAACTTACATAATTACGACTTACGAGGTTTTCACTCTAAGGCGACGATATAGTATTTGAACCTAGTGTATTTTACGAAATTCCATCACCACAAAGGCCATTTAGCAAACTATTTTCATATAGTTTTGGAGCTGTTACGCAAATTATGTTAGGTTATGGTACCTGTTCTCCTTGTGGACGCGCAAGGGAAACTAGACTTTCTGTATATGTAATAAAGTCTGTTTAGTATTGTTGAACGTTATGTGCGTGGGCCGGTATTTTAATAGCAGCTGCCGGTCTGAGCGGGCATCGAACGTTGTTATTAGAGATTCACTCGAAGCTATAAGAATTGTAGCGGCTGGATGGATGAATAGTTGTTAGTAATATTTGCTGGAAGGAATAAAAAATTAACATATTATAATACGGCCATGGACTAAAGCCGCGCATTTCCATGGGGAACGCTTACGTTAAAAAAACGCATTAAAATCGGTCTATCCCTTTAGGGACGATATGTATTAATTGTCTTTCAAAAACGTTCTAAAACAGTACTTTAACTAAAATGTGTATTGTCTTTGTCTTTCCTAGGAAATATAGAAATGGCTAGAAAGAGACAACTTACCATTTAATTAAACTACTTTTTTTAAAAGTTTATGAATAAGACAGTAAATATTTATTATTTTTTTATTTGTGTTTATCATAGTGAGATATGTTTAGGGAAATAATTGTAACTAGCTTGTAACAGCATTTATTGTAAATTTATTGTTTCTGTAATTTATCCAATAAAGAAAAATAAAATAGAATACCACAGACAAAATACATATAGACGTATACCTCAAATTAATAACATTCGTTTTCGACGTGGTCAGGGGTCAAAAAGGTACTTATACGCTCATTTGTTGTCGTATATCGAAAACCGTACTAAATCTAGTTTTCTTAATTCGCTGTCTAGATTTCTGTTGTACCGAAAATATAAAATTCTCTTTAAACACTAATAAAAAGTAGATATTATCTTAACGTAAGAGTAGTAAGTTGTGTTTGTAGTTTCTGTGAGTAGAACCAAAATGGTTTTATTGTAGAACGACTTTCGACTCAGTTCAGCTTTCGCCGCATTTACTGAGTTAGACTCCGCCATACGACGGGTGTCAAGTGCCCTGCGGGTTCTGTATTAATAACAGGAGCTGTATCTACGCTAGATATAGCTTCTAGGTCGCTCCTGAATCACTGTCCGAGTAGACGGAATGCTAAGTCTTAATACATTAAAAAAAGAATTTCAAACAAATTTCCAGCTAATATTTCATTTGAATAAATCGTAAAAGTGTGAATTGACTAGAAGCTCTCTTCGGCGTTGACGGTCTAACCACTCATACTCTAGCTAGCTGGTGTAAGGTGGCGAGTTTCAGTCCGCGAGGTCCCCGCTTCGGCTTCACCCCTAGGAAATTTACGGTATTTTCGATACTGTGAAGTGACATTTCTGACTATTAAAACCAAATGCTGCAATAAAATTTATTTACTATATGAAATAAATAAAAAGGTTCGAAGACGAGACGGCAACGCGAAGCAGTTCGTTAGTTATATATACATTTTGTAATAGCTTTGAGAACATACAACTTATTAATTATTTACGTAGGATATGCTAAATACGAGTCAAGGCGAGATAGTGAGTGATATGGAAAATATTACAATATTATATCCTCAAACTCTGCGTTATTACTACGTTTTGTTTTTTTTTTAGTCGAGGTCGTTTGTAATACGTTGAGAAATAATTTAACGACTATTTACGTTTTAATCTCGGATTTGTGATTAAAATATTTTTTCATAATAAATAGAATGTAATACACAATGAATTGACGACCGCTTAGCCTAGTGGGTAGCGACCCTGCCTACGAAGCTGGAGGTTCCGGGTTCGAATCCCAGGTTGGGTCAGTATTTATATGATGAATATTGATACTGGTACCGGGTCTTGGTTGTATATGTATGTGGTGTCTTCGCTTGGTACCCAAAACACAAGCTAATGCGTAGTTTGGGGCCTAGACGTTGTTGTCATGTTATACGTTATTATTATAATGAGTATACAATAATAATTATTTTTTTTTATTTTAATTGCGGCACAGGGTAAATAGAGGCTTTGATTATATATATCTCTAAATAGAGATTCGGCATCATTAAACGTAGATAAATATATCACTCAAAGAAAGTGAGAGTCGAGGTGACGTGAGTTTTTCAGAAAAAAAAACTGCGAAATAATAATAACGCATTTATAAAATAATAATAATAACAACGCAATAATAAAAATGTATTTGAAATAATAGTATTATGGAACAACTCACAGACTGTCATTTAATCTTAAACTGAGTAGAACCTGTATAGTATGTACTATGGATACTCGACAACTGATATACCTAAGTACCGAAATGTTTTTTACATCCAGACACGAATCAAATAGACATGTTCTTGCACACGAATATTTGTTCCCGTCGGGACTCGAACCCGTGACTTTTGGCTCTACAATCGGCGTCTCCGACCGGTCAGTCATCGAAATCATTGCTAAAGCAATAACAGAAGCGTCGCGTCGCTCACTTTAGTCGTGCGTGCAGTTGACTGCGATATCTTGAAACATACGATTAAAAATGTTGTCCGTGTCTGATGTACTTAATTTAGTTTTAGGGTTGAATCCAAAACACATAGGATAGTAGCAAAAAAAACATAAGTTCTTAAAAGACGGGAATGGCTGTAAAAAAGATAAGGAAAGAAAAGTAATAAAATAAAAAGAAACCTTTCCATTTAATACTATAACAACATCTGGGACATGTCAGTACGTACTATATAGAGTATATAGATATTTACACCCGGACGTGGGACAAATAGACATGTTTGTGCACACAAATATTTGTCTTGAGCGGGGATCGAACTCGTGACTTTTGGGTTTGCCCTTGTGTCTTTGACCACTATACCGATCGCCCCTAAAGCATATTAATTCAAGATTTCATTTTAACGTATGCTTTTCGTGTAGTGAAAATCCAGGAAGACTTATAGAGTCACTATAAAAAACATGCTTCATGAAAATTTCAAGTGTTAGCAGTGATCTCATGACCACCAATCACAAAAACGTCAAATAAAACACGTTTCTTGCTTTAATCGTTTATTTAATTTTTATTATTTGTTGTTTATAGCGCCTGTTGTAGTACACACTCCATGAAAATTTCAAGTGCTACCTATTACGGTTCAGACGATACAGGCCTGTGACAGACAGACAGACAGACGGACGACGGTAGGAACCCTTAAAAAAGAAATCGAACTCCTAGCTATTCAATAGCTCTTTACACTCGTTTTTGTATGTAAATACCGGTTTAATTGTTTGTAACTCGCAAAACAAGCCTGTTTCACATACGGCTGGCTACATTATAGTGACAATTGCACGAGATTTAATCGTTTGTAGCCAGACGGTGGCGGTTTGTTTGCTCGTAAATTGTAGTTATTTGCGCAGTCATCGGCCACACGTGACTCAAGTCGACAGTCGCATTATGTTTATTGAGTTCAATTAAAGCTCCGGTTTTTTGACCTCGTAATGACTCGGCGTGAACGCACAAGATGGTCATTGCTTTAACGCACGCAAAATATTAAGTACGCTAAATGGGACTACGTAATTACCGGTTTACCGGTTTTTCATTAGTTTGGACATTGTATTCATCAACTAGGTGAACAAAATGCGGCACGTGTTCTTTTGTTTACGACCCGAGTCGTAAACGAAATAAGTTCTGTGTTCCACTCGCCTGGAGTGGAACTTGAAAAACCAATATTTTAAGGTATGTTGCTAGAGCTGACTTTGAATTCAGTTTATAAGATTTTGAGGAATCAACTTAGTTTTGTAATTGCGCAAATTCGTAAATAGTTTTTAGGTCTTTCTTAAACATAAAAGTACGATTTGATTAGAAGCCCTTTTTTGCGTTTACCGTCTAACTATACTCATAGTCTAGCTAGCTGGTACAAGTCAACGAGTTTCAGTCCGCGAGGTCCCCACGAGCCGGTCTTCAACCCCGCGAAATTCGGTTTGACATTTTCGATACAGTTAAGTGACATTTATGACAATTAAAACCAAATTACCTACACTATGCTCTAAAAGAATATACGAGAGACGTGGAATGAAATATTACGAACCGTCTATTATTTTTTTTACCTTTAGTTTAGATAGGTACCTTGCGTTTTTCTATGAATAAACTTGATTTAAAATAAAGTTTATTTATTGGAAAAATCGTAGATTGTAGATAATCGTTTTGAAACAGCTCTTATGTAGAGGTAGAGTAAGATGCAATTTTTATAGGGATGGAACCTGAATTTATAATTTTTTAACATTTGCTGATGTAAATTTTTTCTGAGTTTATATTGGATATTTAACTATTGGTTCCGAAGTAAAAAAAGAAAATAGACTGTATCAAAAAAACACCTCTCTCTGTGTTATTCATCCTTTTTTTTTCTTTATATTATACATTTTCTTTTCAAAGTTCAATAACAGCAGGAGGTGTACTCCGATAATTCTCAATATTTATTTCGAGCCAGTTTATATACATTTTTTTTGCCAATGAAAGCGCTACTGATTTCGCGAGTTTTGACGCAGTCGATTATTAAATTAAAAATGGTATTTTATTTCATAATCAATTTAATTTTTAGTATGGTAAAAAATAATATTTTTATTCTCCACTTTGAAGTCTTATACCTACAAACTGTTCACTTGAGCTGTCTCGTTTATCTCCTTGTCTGTCATACTTTTAAGATAATCCACACATTTTTCTTATTATATATGTTTTCAATATATATACCTTATCTATTACAGTTTCTATTATTACCCCGTAAATCAAATTAAATCAAACATAATTCCATTAAATGGGTACCAATCAATTTAATTTGGATTGACCTCTCATTTTATAATGGAAGTTGCGTCACCTTGCATCCCATTGGTCGTTGCAGAGGCAAAAGCCAGTTGAAATGCGTATAAGACAATTAACGAAACTCGGCCGATCGCGGATTAGCGGGCGGTCGCCACAGCATTGCCTTTTTACTTCCATTGACTTTTATAACTTGAGTAACGATGAATGTTTTTTAATAATAATAATACTGGGACATTTCGCACAGCGCAATCTAGTTCCAAAGTAAGCAATTATTATGCTTGTATTATGGGGTACTAGATAACCGGTATATACACTTCAATATTCTTTATAATATATATATATATATATAGACATTTTACACCCAGACACAGAACAAATGGACATGGTTTGCACAGTACGCATTATTCAGTTTTTATTGTATTGCTTTTATTACTGCTCCACTCTTAAAGAAACCAATGTCGAATCATAGTTGCATCTTTTGTTTGTTTTATTTAATTCGGTAATCCTACAGCATTAGAGTTAAATATTACACAATTAAGTTTAATTTCAAATGAGGCCAAACATAGAAAGGCGGCGGCACGGCGCCCCGGCGGCGATTTCAAACAATCGGCCTGCACACGCAGTGTATGTTGATGTTGGTGCGTCGCGCTTTTATAATAAATACACAAAGCGCTTCGGAGGATTCGGATAACCAATATTTAAATATGTGATTTGATTTTCCATTGTTGCACTAAAATACCTGCTTGATGTAAAAATAAGACAAAAATGAGGTGCTGAATGATAAAATGATGTATTTATTTTTACATATATAGGGAGTTTCCAAAATATTTTGCGGGTGTACTGCAAACCATTTGAGCAGGCGGACTGTAAGTTCAATAAGTTTTTAAATTATAAACGTTCAAACGAAACCTACCTACCTACCATCTACCAAACCTACCTACAAACTATCTTGATAATATAAAATGTAAACCTCTGTGCCAATTTCCAAAAAAATCTGATGGAAAATAACGACGTTAGAGCGCGCTACCCAAATTATTGGGTCCTAGTAATTTGTAAGAGTGAAAAAGAGTTAAAAATCTAACTAGAGCGCTAGAACAAATCGATAAAAATCGAAAAAATAATCAAAGAATGTATCAATATATTTTTTGCTTATGGTAATAGTTTTAAATATTAATCATTCGTGTCAAATATACAGCTAGTTCAGAATCACCTCGCTGGTATTCCTTATTAATTTGATAGTTAATATTAAAATCCTCAGGTTCAAAATAACAGTAACATTTGGGATTTACATAATTCCTGAATGATAACCTTATATCTACACCAGTACTTTATTTCTCCAAATTAGTAAAATTAGGTGTGCATCACATCACATATGTTTAAGTGCCATTTTCTTGCGGTTATTACTGGTAGTACCATCGGTAGTATCAGGAGCAAGTCGCGCATTTTCCTTAGGCTTAGGCCACACTAGGTTTTTTATACCGAGGGAAAAAAACGCCGAAAATGAAACCCGTGATATACTATAATATGAACGCACGCACTTACGTTTTATTTCGACGTAATTGCGAGAATATACGGTAATAGGTGTCTCTACTCAACAGTAAAAATATGAAATTTTTTCGAAATATTAATATGACGTCATTATTACATGTAGCGGTCCACGGCTATACAAGTAAATGCAATACGTATACGTATCGATTATCCCTTGAAAAACCTACATAAAATAAAAAAAATAAAAATCTTAAATACACCAGATTGTCTATATTTTTATTAAAAAAATGTTCAAATGTAATGTGAAAATTTTTAGTCAATGCCCATTGCCTAGGTCCGATTATGACAATAGACAATCCCTTGAGTTTGGCTGCAAGAGCTGAACGTTAACTGTTCATCTGAACTTAACGAATTTACCCTATTAAGTAAACCGCCTATATTAACAGCTGTAAAGTTTTTGTCCTTTAGTTGACCAATATTGATCTTTATACACACTATTCCTAAAGTCTATATTCGTGTTACAAGCTAATGCGTGAGATAAAACCAGAAGCACTTTCGGGTCGGCCAAGGACGGGTATTGTTCAGATGTGACCCTCGGATAAGCAGCAGATGTCTTGAAATTACGAAACTGGACTTGCGTTTTTAGAATGTTTTCATACTGGTTCATTTTCCAAGTTGAAATGTTTTCGTAAGTTTAAGAAGATAATTTTCATTAAATACGTGGACATTCTTTAGAAATATAGTCTAAATTTCAATTTCCGATTCTTTCACAATTTAACTGATAATATATTTTTATGTACCTAATTAAATTCTATTGAATTTTTTAATTATTTATGCTAATTAAGATTTTTAATATTTGAAGTTTTTTTTTATTTTTATTTTTTACAATTAACCTTAAAATGCTTGATCCATAATAAGTTGTTGGTGATAAACAAGGTGATAGAATCTAAAGCGACAAAAACTATAATTTTTAGTATAATACGCTCTAATATAATTATTGCTAATAAATATATATAGATGGCGCTGTATGGGAGGTCTCAGATATTATTATTATATCAGGGCTTACAGTAGTTCAAAATGCGATTTAATAAAACTTAAAATACAATCTAATTATAATTTAATCATAAATTGTAGAACTCAAACTAATAGTACATACCAATTCTGGGTTAAAAAATAATGGCTACGTTATTCATCACTTATTTGTAACGTCATTTTTCGTAATTAAAATTAGCAAAGACAAACCAAACGATTGTAGATTCTTTAAACAAACGTTAATCTAAATTTAAAATAGAATGGTCTATCTATATGAAGGAGATAGTAAGTCGTTTTTGTGAAAAATTACAGTTTTATGTAACAGTAGCTAACTTAATAAAATTGTAATTAACTTCAAAATTAATAATAAAACATACAAACAATTGTTATTTCATAAAATTATAAAACATATCTTTTCCAAAAATAAAAATTTTGATTTTGACTTAAAAACCATCAAACATATTTCGATAATTGGTTTGTTCGACTGCAATAGTACCTTATATAACATTCAAATCATATCCATGTAAAGGTATATTTATTGTCATATAAAGGTTGCATTCGTTATGCAGCATCAAAATGTTTGAACGATTTGCCGTCCTCCAGCAAGAGATGCGACTATGTTGAACAACTTCAAAAAGATTTGCTAAGCGTATCTGCTAGAATCTCAAAATTTGAAACCTTAGCTGCAAGACTTGCTGGGTTAACTATATGTATTTGTATTTATTTATTTATTTCGATTGTGTGTGTGTGTGTGTGTATTTATTTATCTCATTGTGCTGCTTGGAGTGCTCGAATGATCTACCGCCGACTGTGTGTAGATCTGCGTTTGTGTGCTCTTTAGAATAATATTTAGGATGTTCTTGATTGTTACACACGTAAGAGCCTAATTTGCGTTTGTGGGACGGCCACTTGCGGTAATCACCTAGACCTAGCTGAAAACCAGCTTATTTTTGCCTCAAGAGGCTAGAATATGTATGCTGAGCCAGAAACTTTTAGAACAAATAGAATTTAAGGATCTGCTACATTGTATATTTTTACTGTACTTTCTATTTTCTAATAAACGCTTTTATTATTATTATTCACAACCTATATATTATAAAGCTTGTTTTTCACTTTACAGTTAATTACTTATACGTAGTCCAGTAGTATTATATTAATGTATTATGTAATAGTAGTGGTTTAAAAAGATGTTTGTTGTTTCAGCGCATGGGCGGGCCTCGGAGTCGGCATCGATGAGACGCGGCTAGCTCGGCGGAGGAGAGCGGCGTGACGCGCTCACCCTGTTTCAACATCCCTGTTAGTACACTCTTATGTATTTTATGGGAATCGAAGGTTCGTAGGTCGGTTGAGAACACAGTAGGCCGTGCGACCGTGAAAAGTTTACCGCTCGACTAAGTGACCACAACGGCATACTTATCCGCTTGGCTCCCATGCGTTTCTAGGATAATATTTTCGCCTTTTTACCCCTGTATTCTTAGGATCAAAATAGGATTGATATATGTCAACATGCCTTTAACAATTTGAATCCCACGTCTTTTCATGACCGTGGCTCCTGTTCCGTAGTTTTTTTTTTCATAGTGGATGATTAATGAAATAATAATTGTAATAAGATTTTCACACAGGAAATCAACCAAAAAAAGGTTGTGGCCATGTGGTACAAATTTAATTATTTTGAAATAAAATGAACATAAATATGTAGGTACGTTTCAGATTATAATAATTTGCCAATGTACATCCTTTATTTATTTACGTGTCGAAATAGAGCCACGCGGTACTATGACAAAATATAATGAGCCAACTGTTATATGCTTGTGAATGTTATTAAACAGTCCACATACTTCCGCTACGTCATATTATACATGTTCTATAATATTTTTTATGACATACGTAACCTTAATAGTCAATAAAGTAATAATAAGTGGCTGTTACATAATAATAATAATAATAACACACACAATCACAACAACGTCTAGGTCCCAAACTAAGCATTAGCTTGTATTTTGGGTACCAAGCGAAGACACCACATACATATAACAACCGAGACCCGGTGCCAGTATTAATATTCATCATATAAATACTGACCCGATCTGGGATTCGAACCCGGGACCTCCAGCTTCGCAGGCAGGGTCGTTGTCCGCTAAGCTAAGCGGTCGTCAATAGCACATTATCATGTAGACAGCATTATTCGATTTATTGAAACAAAATTATCTTTATTTAGCAGCTTAAGTAAATCTTCTAAACCAAGAGCCGAAAAGAATTATTAAAAGAAGAGAAGAATTAACGATCTTGTGGGGAGCTAAGAAGCATAAAACATTATTCTAGGGTCCCATGGGAGCTAACAGGTGGAAAAAATATCCTGTGATCCCATGTAAGCAGGAGCATGGGCGTCACGTAGACGGAGGGCAACGGCAAAGCTGAAATAATTCACATATCAGTCTAGAAAGTGATTTTCGCATGCTGTACCAAAATATGTCTAATCATTGTAAGAAATATAGGTGAAAAGGGAATCGAATTTTGCACGAATGCCTTTATTACAGTTATTTTTTTTAGTGACTTTAAAAATATTTCTTTACGATGCTTTCACTCTAACGATATATACGTTTAATCAGTTTTTATTTCGCTTGTTTTCTTGTTTGTGAATTTAGAAATCGTTTGTTGTCCTAATGGGTTTGCACACCCAACGCATCACATACACCACGGTAAATCATATCCTGCATAGCATTCGTGATTATTACAATTTAATATAGAATAGAAGTCCTGAACGTGTCCAAGGTGAGATAGCCGATTGTTATCTGAAGGTACTACTTGATGTTCAAATTTCCTCAAGGCTCGAGTCACGACAATGGTCACGTCTCGCGACTATACAGCTAATGTCTTTCGGACCTATTTTTCTGCATTGGTCTGTGGTATGTACAGAATGTTCCGTGGTGGTTGGGACAATGTCATGTTGGGAAATGCAACTAAACAATTGTGCTCCGGAAATCCCGCAAAAAGGAGGACTAATTATAATGTTTTTGAGTTTTTAATTTTTAGTATGTGGCTCACATTTTATCGGTACGTCCAATATGAGTAATGGCAAACCCAAAACTATATTTTTAGTCTGTTGTATATGTATAGTGTAAACTTTAAATAATGTTATTGTAAACAATTCTAAAACGAAGGAAAAATAAAATGAATAGCAGTCGTTTCTATAAAACTTTTTATCAACCTATTTTTTTTTTGCTGTTTTTTTAGAAATATTTTTTTACACAGTACCTACGTACGTATATACCGTATTTTTTAATTTAATGAAATCTATCAACTTTACTTTTTTGTTGAATTTTCGAACACAATTTTTTTACAATTCGACCTTATCGCCACTGAACATCCTGTATGTAATTATGTCTTTTCATTTCAATCGAAATATTTAATTTCTATCGATATTAAGGGACACGTAAATTATAGAAATATTTTTGTGATCATCGGCTTCGACATTTTTTTTTCCAAAGATTTTTATAATATTTTTATAATATATAATATTATTGATTTCTCGATCGCATTCATTATGCGCCGTTTCGCTGAAGGCATTTCATACTAAATCAAATATCTCACGCTAATTGTGTGCCGTGTTTAATATTAATCAGTATACCGATGTATGTAACGCGATACAATTATCTTTTAAACGCTTTAATTAGCTATGTCAGAAAGTAAATAAAAATTTATGAAATGTTATTGTTTTTCTATATGTTATTATGTAGATGCACACGCAATACATTTTGCCCAAGGCATAAAAGAGCACGTCTCTATCACTCTCCCATACAATGGATGAATGAAAAAAGCGGATTTAAGGTGCGCCGGCGCATGTACTAGTAGTATCCTGTGTGCGAGGAAATTGTGGTGCGGGGTCATGGCTCAATAGCATTGTTGGTAACTAGGTAAATGTTGTATTGTCTAGTCTACATAGATAGGTATATGCATAAGATCACGCCTAGGCGCCTGTTACCCACAAAAGTAGGTAGATCCACTTGATAAGTTTCGGATATTCATTTGGCCCTTCTTTAAAAATATTGTGTATCTAATCTGCGATTGTATATACATGTTAATGCCGATTGTTTTTTGTACCCCTTTTGATCCTTACCCGATTTCCACAAAAAAAATTATGGTGTTCAAATTAGCAAAAACTAGGTTCGATCGTTTTGATTTTCACCCATAAAAAAAAAAAACTAACTGCACCCTTTTTTTTGTTATTTGTCAAATTGATTTTCTTTTTTGCAACACGTTCGTCATAAAATTAAATGTTATTTAATAAAAACCTAAAACGTATAAACCTAGATCACGTCATACCAAATCGATGTAGATCAAAAGTAAACAATTGATGAAAATTTAGTAGTAGTAAAACGTCGACGCTCAGACACTAATTTCGCGAATTAAATTTACAATTTCGTTGGAAAGCTGTTACCAGTGACCGCTATCCAATCCTGTCGCGTGGCAGGCGGCGATGACACATCAGTTTGTGACATCAGTACTGAAATATCTTCTTCACTTCACTTCGTCAGCCCATTTTTACCCCACTGCAGGGGCTTAGACCTCCCCCAGGGGGTGGAGGGGGGCTTGGAGCTTAAGTCCACCACGCTGCTCCACTGTGGGTTGGAGATTGTAACGACGATTGAAATATCTATCTAAGCTTAACCCAGCGACTACACAATTCTCTTACGATGCCGCTAGTTTGGTGACACACTTTTTTCTATGGCACCCTTTACCGACCCTCGCTTCACATACTTATAGCCAAACCACTTCAACATACTTTTTTTTCCTCTAGTTACTACATGTTCTTTCAATTAGCATCGTTCTCTCGCACTATTCCTCTATCTATCTTTCGAAGATCATTCGCATTTTGCTACGCAGAATCGCATCTTCACTGAATTAATTTTAAGTAGTTTGTCTATTGGATTCATTTTACAACTTTATATTGACGATCGGCATAAGTAGGATCGTTCTCAACAAGGGAGGGGTCATAAAAGTACTAGTTGTGACAAGGATGAGCGGGGGAGTCAAAAAACCATGAAAATTATGTGACGTATTTATAGGTCCCCCCTTACGCTGTGAAAAAAATAGTAATCACTTAAAATGATAACGTCACGGCACCTGGACCAAGGAGCATTAAAAGGTTAACGATGTGAATAAAAAATTTCCTACCAAGAACAGGGCAAAGTTCACCAACTGAATTATTAATACAATCTTTAATTAATTATTTAACTTGGGTTTTAATTAATTGGTGTATAATGTAATTAGTTGGCTTATTAGATTCAAGGTTCTAATTAGGTATGTGTAAGTATTTATAAAGTGACGCTTACTATTAAACCGTTTGGAACCATGTCTTTAAAATATACTATTTTATTAGTCACGCATGAAAAGTCTAAGATTATATGGTTTTCGATAATACCATGGTCTTCGGTCGATGTTTCTAAGTAGACCAATTGGTAGTCAAACGTGCCTCCTCTTCTACAAAAAAAGCTCTTGTTAAGGTTAAGCTATAGCATTGATTTTCATACACATTTCAGGGGGGAAACAGTCATGGCCCGCAGGCAGTTTCGACGGGTTTTTGGGAATTTGATCTTGTCAGCTCTGTTACTTATGAACAGGTGGGGAAGAGGGATTGAAACGGCGATAGCGATGCCAATTCGAAGCCATGGAATGAAAGACTATCCCCTTAAGTGCTTAATTAGTTAATTTCACATCGAGAGTATCGCAACCTACACATCACGCCGAGCGATAATTATTTACGCGGTGTGTGTAATATGAAACACGGGCAAACAAACATTATTTAGTATTGTCCTTGTAATGTATATGCGGTTGTATTTGTATACCTTAATTGCGTAGACCATATCCAGATACGACTCTAATAGAGATTATAACGCTGCTATCAGAACAGAACTTTGCACATAAACACTTGGTCCATGAAGTCATTGTAGTGTATGATCACGGAATTATGGTTTTAACTGATTTTGTTTTGATGAACCGTAGCTATTCATAATAGGGCATTTCACTAACTATTCGTTTTTTCCTTTTGAGGTACGGAAAAGAGTAAAAGTTAATAAGTGCTAGGTAAATCAGGGCCAGATATTGAATTTTAAAATATTTTAATGTAGATCATTACATTAAAATTTGGATTTTTGTTAAAATTTCACCTTGTATAACAATAGTATGAAACCTCCACGGCCAGTGGTGGATAATATAACATATAGCTTTATTTTAAATGCGTTATTTAACCCCAACGGATTTAGCATATTATATTGGTTGCCTCTTGGTGCTATTAAATAAATAGCGCCACACGATCCCAATAGAGCAATACGTTCAACACAACGAAACACGTCCTACAACGAGCGTGATCGCGCGCTGACTGACTTGACTAGCGCTAACGCCGCCGCCAACGAAACACGTTGACCGTTGTACAACGCAACGACTCAACGAGACAACGAGACGCGGACGCGATCGCGCGCGAGAGCACAGCAGCAGACTAGTCACTCACGTGCGATCGGACCTCGTTGTAGGAGGTGTTTAGTTTTTGCGCTAAACGCACCGCGCGCTGCCTCGCTCGTTATGTTATAGCATAGCATATTATTTTATATTCACCTTGTCAAATAACATGCTAGAATAATATAGCTTATAGTCCGCAGCGCGTTTTTAAAATATAGCTGATTTTCACATCGCATGCTCACGGCACGAGTTCGATTCGCACTTCGTCAGTTTCTGCTCGTACGTATATGTCAGAGTGCCCAGTTGAGATATTATCATGCGATATCGTAAAAGTAAACAGCATACAGTAAAAGTGAAGTATGATAAGTCATAAAAAAACAACATCCAGCCATCTTTTATCATACACGCTGTCTAAACCCTTGAAGATTTACCGGTAATTGAAAATGGCAGATATGTTGCCAATGAAAAATTCTACAAAGAAGTTCTTATACGTTGCAATGGATAAATGCAGCTGAGGATCATTGCGATGTTCTCGCCTTATTTTCAAATATCCAGATGTTTGCAATCATATTTAGATTTTCGTAACTATCCCACAATATGTGTACCATTTCGTGATAATGATTAGGTGTTCGTTATATACATAACCACTTTTTAAGCGACTTCATTTCAATAAAAAAACCTTTCGGTAACGTTAAGACTTTGTAACATGATGGCTGTAGACAATCGAAACATTAAAATGATCTATCGATCTCTGACAATAAATAACTATGCTTAAACAAGAGGCCGCGAGTTATATAATCGAACGCGGAGTCGACACGTTTAATAGTTATGTGCGCCTGCTTATGCCATACATACGATTACGTGACATCGCGTTCCACTCACACGCTTCGTGTATCACATACATCTATGTGACAGAGTAACAAACAGCACAGTGCACGCACTTTTTGCAAAGTATTGATATACGGTACAAACAATGTCCTTGCTTCGTTTAGGATTGCCGTCAAAGTCAAATACCCAAAATATAAGTGTGAATCGCATATTCGCGTATACTAGAGAAATCTTGGAAATTTTATTGGCTTATTTTCCGCAATTACGTTTCCGCAATTTTGCATGACGAACTTCTGTCGTTTTGTTCGCCAGTGTAATTTATCACATTAGCGATCCTCGTAAATTTTCGATTGTACACTTTTATGAGGAGCTTGCTATCGCTTATAATAAAAATGGTGGTCGTTTGAATAGCGATTGTGCTTTTCCCTCGCTAATTGAACTTGTTCGTTCGTTTGCGAGTGAGAAATATTAGCGAGAGCAATGTGATTGAACTGCCTGGCCGTTGAAAATTTTAAGCTGGCCACACTGCACTCATTTGTAAAAGGTTGTACCTAGCCAGAGTTGCCAATTTGGTGCAAAATTGTTATGCAAAATGTTGGGAATTTCTCTTTGACGTGGAAAAGATCAAAGTCGTTATATTGTGTAATATGTAAAATTTCGTAGCATAATTAATTTATCAGTATTTTGCTTTTTTTTCCTAGTTGTAACTTAAAATGATAAGTATAATTAGACCATTTGTCTAGTAATAGTCTGATAGCAGTTACAAACGTTTCTGTTTATTGTTAAACTAGCGACCGCCCGCAGCTTCGCTTGCGTAGACTACGAATTCCTGTTATAGGTACTATTAACGTTCGAGATGGTTTATACGTACTTTTTGCTGGAACCAATTTTGGTTACACGCATTCAAACTTTCAATCTTCATTCCCCTTCCACCCTTTAAAAAAACCGATACAATTTTTCATCTCCCGTTTCCCACCCTTAAAATGTGGAAATCTAAAAACCCTGAAACACGTCATTATTTGAGTCTCTCCATTCCCATCCTTAAGTTTGAAATTTCTAAAAAAGCCTTTCTTAACTTAATGCTCACGTTATAAAATAAACCTATGTTCCAAATTTAAGCTTCCTAGATTTAGTAGTTTTGGCTGTAGTAGTTGATAGATCAGTGTGGACAAACGACAGACAGATAGACAGACAAACAAACACAAAAAGTTGCTTATGACACTCTTGACAATCTTCTTTCACGTCTGCAAAGTTTCATTAAAATCTGTTCAGCCGTAGTGGAAATTAGCTCGAATAGATAAAATTGAATTGAATAGACATGTAAACGTACAGACAAACAGACGGACAAAAAGTAGCTAATGTCAAATCTCTTGACAACCTTCTTTTCCGTCTGCAAAGTTTCCTTAAAATCTGTTTAGCCGTTTTGGAGATTAGCTCAAATAGACAGATACACGTACAGACAGACAGACAGACAGACAAAAAGTAACATTTGTTAGTTTTGACGACCTTACACGTACAGACAGACAGACGGACAAAAAGTAACTTTTGTTAGTTTTGACGACCTTCTTTTCATACTTGTGATGTTTCATTAAAATTGGTTTAGACAGATGGACGTACAGACAGACATACAAAAAGTTCTGTATGTCACTTTTGACTACATCCTTTCCATATGTGTAAAGTTTCATCAAAATTGGTTAAGCTGTTTTGGCCGAAACCTATTTGCTCGAATAGACAGACAGTTCGTTTTCATAAATATAGCCTATAACCCTCCGCTAGATTCAGGCTATCAAAAGCAAAAAAAAAAAAATTCAAATCCGACTGGTAGTTTCAGAGATTAGCGCATTCAAACAAACTCTTCAGCTTTATAATAAGTATTTCTATTATATAGATTAATAGATTATAAGATAATACTGAAAACCGTATCAAAGTCTATTGCGTGGTTTGGAAGTAAAAAGTTAACGAACAGAGGCAGACAGCGAATTTATTTTCTCCCGCTATAGTTTTCATATTTTGATAAAAACTGCTAAGATTTTAATTTAAATTGTGTAGTGTAAAGGGCAATTATAATATGCATGAAATGCTTAAGACAACTAACGTATTTAATTTGATAAGGATTAATATTACGTTTAAAAAACATCTTCGCAAATAGTACATTATGTTAGATCAAATTTGATTGTCATAAAAAAGGTTATAGTAAGCTAACTTTAAAAGATACACATATGCTGTTGCAGACTTTTGGTTAGAACTTTTAAAGGGGAACAATTCCGTAATACATGATTTTTGGTTAACATCAACCGTTTACGCAGCGCGCGCGACGGAAGCTCTCAAAAGGAATAATTTTTCCCGTTTTTGCAACATTTTTCATTGATGCTCCACTCCTATTGGTCGTAGCTTGATGTAGTATAGCCTATAGCCTTCCTCGATAAAAGGACTATCCAACACAACTATAATTTTTCAATTTGAACCAGTAGTTCCTGAGTTTTGCGCGTTCAAACAAACAAACAAACAAACTCTTCAGCTTTATAATATTAGTATAGAGTATAGATTAGTGTCTACAATAATAGTTTCAATTAATTTTTGTCGGAAATATTCAGTTTGAATTGCCGAAATAAAGAAATCCTGTGGGAGATTTGGCGATCTTAAACTTTAGTATTTATCTGCATATAAGTAAATGGTGTTTTCGACATTAGTTTCTTATGGAATTATGACAATTTTCGCCCAGCGCCATCTGAAGACAGCATGAAATAAACTTTGTAGACTAACACCATTGCGTATTGTCCGTCGGTGTGAAGAGCTGTCATAAAAGGTCATGATTGTGAGTTATACTGTGTCTCGTTCTGCCTTACTCAACTTTTTTATACTGCTTACAGTTGGCGACGCACGAAAACGGCGTTGGAACCTCCATCTTAGGCTCATGCGTACTTACACTTTACTGCTACTTTGGCAACTTTACATCGTAATAAACATCTGTGTCGAACAATTCAAACGAATGATATATAAACTTGAGATAGTGTTTTGGAGATTTACACATTGCTTGAAGTGTATTTTGTCCCGAATAAAAAATAATCGGACTTTTTGTTTGTTTGCTGTCTTTGCGCTTTTTAGTGACCTATACTGGGGTTCTTTTGAATTCGGTGAAGTTTTTATAAATACTTTTTACTCTGCAATATAGCTTTTGTCTTCCCGTGTATCAGCCGTTTTCCGACTGGCCGGACAAATATTTATATCATATTTTGATTATAATATGACCTATCCTTTGCGCTTGAACCACGTTCACGTGTTAGGTATTGGCTAATATATTTTTACTAACTGTGGGCAATCTTTTATGACAACGTCTGTGTATTTTTTATCACAAAATAGTATTGACTGTAATCATTATTAGATTACGCATATTAAGTCAGTTTTACAGATTAATCATTAGTAATGCGATTTCGAAGGGAAGCTGATAATAAGTACCCAGTCTACATAACTAATTATAAAAGAAAAGAGAATTGATAATTTTTTTTATATTTTCAATTTGGTACCCTGAGAGGAAAATGCCCTTATAACATTTCCTAGAAAGAGTACTCGAGTAATCGAGTAACGACGACCGCTTAGCCTAGTGGGCAGCGACCCTGCCTGCGAAGCTGGAGGTCCCGGGTTCGAATCCAGGTCGGGTCAGTATTTATATGATGAATATTAATACTGGCACCGGGTCTTGGTTGTTATATGTATGTGGTGTCTTCGCTTGGTACCCAAAATACAAGCTAATGTTTAGTTTGGGACCTAGACGTTGTTGTGATTGTATGTGTTATTATAAAAAAAAATAAAAAATTAAAAAATATTCCTTCGGTTTGTTGTCAAAATGTTCGTTTACTACTGCCGTCGTCTCATCATCTGTTAAACATAGCCGCTTCGTCCCCTTCAATTTTGCTTCAAAAGTCTAAACCGGAAATAATCGGAGGGTGCTAAGTCTGACCTGTAGGGTGGTGAATTTTTACAAAGCCGTTTTTTTTCATGGCTGGCTCTGTTGCTAGACCAGTATGTATAAATGCATTATTGTGCAAATCGGTATGCCTGAGTCTGCATCTTCTTATTTTTAGATTGACTCTCGTAGTTGATTCTACGAATTGGCATAGTATACTGTATTCATCGTAACTTTTTTTAGAGGGGAATGGTCTCTTAGTAACATCATACCTACTTTCAACATCCCTCATAATATGATAAACTAACTCAATACTAAGAAAGGTCTGCACACCAGCATTGATGGCTTAAAAAAACTTTCATGAAAAAATTAATATTTGTGACCACAGGCATAAAATTATAGCAGTTCGATGACTTTTCTGCTTTCCTTAGCTTTGAAGTATCAAAATGTGCACGTGAAAAACATTTAAAATATTTCAATCTAAACATTACAATTTACTGGAATGTCATGTTTTGTGTTTTTGATTTATGTCTACTTAATTTTACACACAGTGTCCATTATACTAGAAGATCGTTGTATTGTTCAACCAACTAAACACCAGTTTACTATGTTGTCGGTTTGTGGACCAAACTTCAAGCGATAACCGACCGCCGACACTCGCGTAACCGCCTTCACACCCGACACTTGTGAACACATTCGACACAGCTCAAACTGAGAATGCGTACCTATTCTACTATATCGTACGCAGCTGTCAGTTTCGTTACTTTAAAATGTTACGACGTAATTTTATGAAAGGCCAACACATTAGCAGAACCAGGCGCACCAGTATTTTAGAACGTCAGTTTACCTGTCTTGTCATTTTGATACCCCTACACTGCCTCCATGCCTAGTCGTTAGCAGATTAAATGTTTTAGTGCCCACCAGCACATAACGTTACATACCTAGTGAAATATTCAGCAGTTTGTAGGCAGTTTACGATGTGGTTATATCGCTCGTGTGCCGGTTAAAGCGTAATAACACTTACATTGTCCAATTCAGAAAGGTTTATTTTGATTTATTTAGACCAAGTTTAGACAAAACATGTTCAGTCTCTTTCTTTCAACACTAGTGTCACAATCGAAAAAGAAGGACAAAACATATTTTAACTTAAAGTTTACATCTAGAAATTGCTGACGAGTTGGTATTGTGCACTCATAAGTTGTTGGCGACAGTCCTTGGCCACAGAATCACGATCTGCTACCAAGGATGTTGCCTACCGAGAGCACGACAGTGGAAGCGTATTGAATTACAATTTTGTATTGTCGAGTTACATGGGCACGTGTCAGGCTTACCTTATATTCTATCTTTCACGTAGACTTCTCGCGTCCGCGCAGGCCAGCTCAAGGCTAAGCCAAAATTCAGGGTTACCGGTTTCCCGTTTCCCCAGAGTCGCCAAGATTTCACCACAATTGTACGCGAGGAATGTCTTTCCCACACCAGGCACACAAACTTTCACACGTTGGCGTAGTCAGTTTTTAGGCACCGAAACAAACAAATAAGGCACAAATCTTACAATATGATAAATCGAGACAAAACGCGAGAGATTTTCTCGTTGCGAGGCCATTCAACTTGGTAGCCGGTCCACTCGATTCAACAACAAGTCGCGATCTGTTAACCCACAGAGTAGTTTTACCATAGACTATCCATTTCAATCACATGAATTTTTATATCAAACATAAGTGTTGCGTTCGCTTGGGTACCTAATTCTTTATTTTATCAAAATGTCTAAACTGAATCATACATCGATGATGCATCGATAATTAAAAAGGAAATAACGTCCGAAAGGCGCGACATTAATTTGACGTCGGAATGCGGGTCAGTATCTCAAAAGTACCGGCGCGTGCGCACATGTTTCAAGCATTTTCTTGCTTCATAGTTGCTTGTCCGGAAGGAACCGTTATACTAATATCTATATCTACATAGCAAAGAACGCCGGTCAATATACGTACATTTTTCTTAGGTGTTCCGAGTGTCACATCTTGTCAGGTGGGAAGTTGTGACACGATTACGCTTTTAAAAAAAAACTCTAATGTAGTCAGTAATTTTTTTATGAGATATTTCACATGGTTAGCTGGTCCCAAATTAGGTGGAGATAGTACTATGGGTACTAGACAACTGATATACACCAACATAGGTATATAAATATTTTTCATACTGATACATGTTCATCCCAGGCGGGGGTCGGAGCCGTGGGCAAATAGTCTCCAACCACTTAACTGAAGCATTTGATTTGGTATATTTACCAGCTCAACTCACGAACAAGTGGAGAAGGCTTGATTTGTAACTGCCCCAAAAATAAAAAGCATTTTTTATGCCAAGGTGCCAATGTCAATGTGATTGGGGAAACTCTAGAACACCTGCTGTGTCTGTGGCTTTTTTATTTTTAGTCAAAAGAACAAACTAGGAAAAATAAGAAAGCGCTGTAAACTTTGTTTGATACGTGTATCAAGATGTTGACCTGATTCATTTTGCAAAGAAATACGTAAGGTTAATTGAAACTAACAAGTTTAGAGTCGGATGGTGCTGATACATGGTCGTAAGTCGCAGAACGCCAAAATATGTTAAATGCATGGATAATAATAATAATAATAATAACGTATACATCACAACAACGTCTAGGCCCCAAACTAAGCATTAGCTTCTGTTTTTGGGTACCAAGCGAAGACACCACAGATGTTCATAGAGATACCGCGTAGTGACAAAAATGTTAGCAAAAAAATATACCACGTAAACCAAACATACAATTGTGAAGTAGAATTTTGTGTGACGTGCATGTAAAATTCGTATTGGAAAATAAAAATGATGATGACGTTTGGTCTGTCTAATCTATGAGTCTGTCGTTTATCTCATGGTTTCGATCGTTTCGAAGAATGAATCGCTCCATCTTGTTTATTATGCTGCCTAAGGTAAAATGTAATAACACAAAATCCAATGACGTATCATATAGCGTCTCCTGTTAGCTTGAAACTTTTTTATTACGTTTAAGATCTCTACACGGCCTACTTTAATTTACACATAAATCGAAAGCATCAAAAAATCTCTTCATAAAATCAATCGTCTTGACACGCAAAATGCATGTATTTTTCTCATTTCAAATATCTTTCCATATTAATTACTGTATATGAGTAGGTAAAGGTAAGTGTGCCAAAGAAACTCACGGCTCATCAATCATAAGTTGTCTCCGTAGCGATTAGGCTGCTGTTTCTCTACTTTCACCTGCGTGACCTAAGTAATTTTCCACAATTAATGCCCAGCACCACGAAATTATGGCTTAATTTTGTAATCAGGTTTTTTTTTTGCTGCTCGGAGCTGGGCCGTGTGAAACGATGAGCAGTCAAGTCTCAAAACAATGGCCGTCGCCAAATAGAACGGACCCTTAAACGATCCAAATACAGTACAATTTGTCATTGATCTTATATTCAACTCTCGTGATAGCCCGAGCGCAGCGAACCTATTTCGGGTTTAGAAGACCGTGCTGTTGTGGTTCGATTCCGGACGTGTGCCAATGAGTTTTTCTGACTTAAGTTCATAACTATCACTGACTCCGTGCCTCGGAGAGCACGTTAAGCTGTCGATCCCGGTTGCCATCAATAGATGGCAGTCGTTAAAATCCACGAACCCGCATTGGGTTAAAATCCACCACCCCACAATTTCAGTGGACCAGTAAATAATAACCTATTTGGCAGTCTATGAGCTCTGCCACGGTCTACGAGTACTTGCATGACACGTGATTTACTAGAAAATATACAAATATTTTCTTGATGATGTTACATTTGTATGATGTAGAAGAAGAAAATCTTAACGATATATTGATGCGTGATGTTTATAGCTATTTCACGTGGTATAAAAATATGAAGTGGGTCTAAAACATCTATAGTAAGGTCTAAATTTGTGATCTGGGTATATTATATACCCAGACGGTAAAGATTCGACAGTACGTACTTAAATATAGAAATCGCAAATTATTATTTGCTAAATAAATCACTTCTATATATACAAGTGTTCGGAAATTCCTCCGCTCTTGAATAATATTTATTGATGAGGTTTAGTTTACTATCGTAAAATACATGAATATTGAAATGAAGGAAGGACGAATGACGTTATTTCCCCTAACTCGTGTTGACTTTTTTCGAAAACTCAGCATATGCGCCGTGCGGTCGCCAAACAAATTGTATATTTAAAAAATATAAATATGTTTAGTTTTCGAAAAAAGTCAACACGAGTTAGGGGGAATAACGTCGTATACGAATACCGGTATATAACACTTCATTGTGTTGTCGTTAAATCATTTAGCACTAGCTTAACGAATTAGACATTTAACTGGGGCCGTCGTCTGAGATGAATTTATATAATCGATGCCATTGAACATCAAATAAAATAAAAACCGACTGCTTCTGTCTCCATCCATATTATGCAATCCTACAAATTCCTAGAATGTTCATAAAAAGGAATCCGAAACACAAATTAATAAAATATTAGAAATATTTAAACCTTAAACGTTTTTTTCCATTTCATTCCGTCAGCCCCTTTTTATACCCTCTTGCTGGGGCTTAGACCTCCCCTCAAAATGAGGGGGCTTTGAGCTTAAATCCACTACACTGCTCCAATGCGGGTTGGCGGATTGTAACGACCGCCATCTATTGACAGCAACCGGAACCGACCGCTCAACGTGGTCTCCGAGGCGCGGAGTTAGTGGTAGTTAATGTTCGGATTCGAATCTTGATGGCCACATGGCCTTATATATTTGTAACAGGTTCGCTGCTTTCGAGCTATCACGACACTAAAACACTTCTAAAGTTTGATAAATTCTAAAAATTTTATAACTACATTCAACGGAAGCTCTCCTCCGATGTCTCAAGTGACGGCTTAATTTTATTGGTAATCGGTTTTGTGTTAGGTCTAGGTAGGCCGTGTGAAGCCAAGAACCGTCAAATCAAACAATGACCGTGTCCAATGGACTGTATGAGACCTGCGATGGATCCAAAAGAATACGCTCACTTCTCGGGTGTCACCGTACAATCGCCTACAATAGCCCTACTGTTTACTTGGAACCGTTCACGGTTGTATTGAACGGTCCCAGGTGAATAATTATGTTTGCTTTTTGTTGAAGTGCGTGAAATTCAATTAGCAAGTTATTTTTTAGTTTCTAAAATATTCTCCGATTTGAAATTGTTATAAAAGTATCAACACGAGTTTCATATGTGCTTTTTGGCCCTTATGACATCATTCTATTTTAACGTTTTTCGATTAATTAATTAATATTAATATCGAATCAACTGATCGACTGCCGGCCAGTAACTATAATAATAATAAAAATAATAATAATAAATATAATAATAATAAAAATAATAATAATATTATCCATAACTAAATGTGGTGTCGTGATAGCCCAGAGCGCAACGAACCTGTCTCAAATTTATAAGGCCATGGTTCGAATCCGGGCGTGTACCAATGAGTTTTTCTGACTTAAGTACACAATATCACTGACACCGTGCTTCGGAGGGCACGTTAAGCAGTCGGTCCCGGACGCTGTCAATAGATGGCGGTCGTTACAGTTCCCAACCCGCAGTGGTGCAGCGTGGTGGACTTAAGCTCCAAGCCCCCCCTCCTCACCCTGGGGGAGGCCTAAGCCCCTGCAGTGGGGTAAAAATGGGCTGATGATGATGATGATGATGATGATAACTAAATGACCCCTGCAAATATTTTCCATACTCTTAAGTTTAAATAATCAGCGCCATCTGTTGGCTCCTACTAAGGACATTGAAATTGCTTTAAAATTGTAATTTAACAAAAAATCAATTTCCGGTCGTATTCATTTTCCACCATTACCCGTGAAGGTAATTTTCAAATTGATGGCTCAATCATTGAGTTTATGAAATACAAAAGCAGGTATGGATATGGCTTGAAATATTTAGGATTTTTTTTATTAAATAACACAATAAATTTAGAATTTATCACAGTAAAATTAATTTTATAATAATTATAATTGTGTCGTTATAGCCATGTGGTGGGCAGCCCGTTTCTTGTTTAGAAGGTCGTGGTTCGAATCCCAGATATAAGATTTCTTCTGACTGAAGTACACAACTATCACTGACTCCGTGCCTCGAAGAGCATGTTAAGCCGTCGGTTCCGGTTGCCATTATCAGATATCAGTCGTTAAAATCCACCAACCCCCCACACTGGAGCAGCGTGATGGATTAAGCTCCAAGCACCTTCATCCCGAGAGGAGGTCTAAGCACCTACAATGGGGCATAAAGTTCTAATATGGACACTTAAAATAATGCTAAGTTTTTTTTAATGGAAAACTATCAATAATGACATATTTTGGTCCTATAGAGGCGCATATTATCTTTGCTATGATGAAGCTTAAAATTTTTTTTTGAGCCTTAGTCAACAATTGGCAATATGTCATAAACGTGACACAATCGACTACTCGCCATCTAAATAATTAGGTAACGATGGTAATTCTCTCCGACACGGCCGTGTAAGTTTCTAACCAGAAGAGGCCCCCCCGTGCCGGTAATCTCGTTAGACTAATAACGCCTCAAACAATGGCCGAGTATTTGTGAGAGTGACAGACGTCAAAACAATGAACCGATACAAATTGTTTAGGCTATGTCTGCTACGGGGATATGGTGTTGATTTATTGATTGTGCAAAGTGTCTAGTCGGTGTGTTTTTGAAGTGAAACTTCTTATGGTACGGGGTGAGCCTAAAACGACACGAAAATGCGTCACGCTAAATAATATAAGTGAGGGAGATATAAGGAACAATCGGCTTTCGCACGAGAAGCTGGTTGTTTTCTATATCCCCACTACTAACTGAGGAATGTAGGGAGTAAGGCCAGAGCGTTACTTAGTTTCGTGTCGCTGGCAGCTGCGTCATATATCTCCACTACTAACTGCTGAGTGTGGGGAGTAAGGCCAGAGCGTTTCTCAGTTTCCTGTCGTTGGCAGCTGCGTCATTGCTCGGAGTGTCAATGGATGTGAAACCGCGAAAACCAGATTGATGTTGATAATTTTAATAACATTATGAAAATTCAGATTTTAATATTAAAAGTTCTTAGTTTTCACTTCTGTCGGCAATTGCCACTGCCAATCAGTTTTTTACACCTAGTATGATTCTTCTACAATATGAGCGTTTTAATGGGTTTTTGACCAAAATTTTAAGGTTGTATTGTTATTAAATTCAAAAGGATTAAGGCTCTAGAACAATCTGGCTAAATATCTAAAAAAAAAATTAAGAATTTGTCAGATAGTCATGATAATGCATCTGACGTTCTGTAACGTCATCTGAACAGTTGAGATTATTCCGCTCTTTTTCACAATAAAAAAAAACACAAAAAGTAATCATGAAATATTTAGTATATTCCCTATATCAAATGAAATTGTAATTATTCAAAATATTATGATCTTATTATAAAACAAATAATAAACATCTGTCCAGATAACTTCACAGGGATATTTATTAATAAAATTTTAGAAAAACAATACTTAAGAAATGCTGATAAAAATTAATAGATTAATAGATAATAGATCCGAATTCTAACAAAAAGATTTAAAATATATTCTAGAAAGAAGCAAGAGATATAAAGCAATAAATTTATTGTTTTGAATAAATCGAGCAGAGCATTCGCCGGATTTTTCAAAATGACATTCAAAATTTTCTAAAAATATATTATGTACGCACGCAACACTGATCCGTTTCTTCTGCAAAAATAAAATAAACTTAATTACCTTCCTACGCACGGAGTAACGGATGCTTAATTGTGGTTGGCTATTAAATTTATTTATTAGTAGGCGTATATATATGCCAAAAGAATGACAATTGCCAGTTTGGGGAGATGACAAAACATTGTGATGTCAATAATTTGCCGAGAGAGCGTCGTCTGTAAAGAAATCCAATACGGCTCTTATTAAGTTGTAAGTTTTTATTCGAGAGCAATTAAATATCTCGAAATGGCTGTTCAAGTAGCGTTCTGAAGTAGTTTGACTAACATAAGAAATAGAATGAGAAGAGCTTCGTCGAAGCCGTCCGTCGACTGTGAATAGTAAATCGCCTTAAGCGTTACTATAACACGTATAATCCCTTTAAGGCAGGTCGCGACTGCATTCCTACGCTCGGCCGATCCAGGAAATACCGTCGCTAAGCCGCCCTGCTTGCTCATCGATTTATCTATGTCCTAACCTTAGTGAAAATAGGTAAACTCTCGGATGTTAGTAACATCGAAAATTTAATTTGAAATCGGTCTGTAGATCTTTGACATTAAATGCCTTGTGGAATAAGATGCCTGCACGTAAGTGTTCACATATGATAGATGGTGAAACCGTTTTATAAAATAGTTTAAGTTTTGCGTATTTAAATTCATGTTCTGTTTGTACTTCGTTGATGGGTGGAGCGAAAATGGTTGATTGGGTTGAAAGTCCCGATTGATTTTATTCACAGCTTTAAGAAAGCTCGAAGAGCTATACGATACACTAGTTTCTTGTCGTGCGATCTGATCGTTATCCAAGAGATGCCACAGACAACCCAAATTACCCATAATATACTCGACGAATTAATAAGATGAAATGGCAGTTAGTTGAGCGGTCCCATATATAATTTTTTTTTCAGTCCTTTGATATTAACAACTAACGCCTTTCATCTAAAAAAAAAAAATAGGTAAAATATTCAATTTAATATATCCCAAATAAATATCGATGCAGCGTGGTTACTATGTCAAACATAAATGCTACGTATGAAAAAGGCGACCACGAATGTAGCAGGGAGGGCTATCCCGCTGGCGGCCGCCGACAGTAGCCGACAAACTGTCAGTAGCCCGCGCATGCCTGCTGTAATACGGTGATAGCTTTGTCGCGCCATTTCTCAATATTTTAATACTGAATAATGCTAAAAAAGAAAAACATGTATTTTATTATTATTTTTACGAACACTGTAATATTAAAATTTGGAAGGTGATGATGAAGGTGTCGTAAAATCGATGGACGTTGGAGAATAAAGCTTCTCAAATGGCCATCACAATTTGAAAATGTAGGATTGGATTGCCATGACCTAAATGATGAGATGATAACTTTTTGGATACACAAGGCGCAAAATAGGTTAGAGAAACGAATGCTAGAAAAACCTGCTCGATAATGGGGGGTAATGGAATAACTAGTTGATTTTTTCAATAATTTTACTTCAGCCGTAAAGGGTTTGTAGGTCAGATATTTCTGTATATTCTACAACGTCGAGTCAAGTAGGTGGCGAATTCTAGAAAAAACCTGCCCAGTAATATATGGTAATGAGAAAGGTAGTTGACTTTTAATTGAATAATTTTACTTCAGTCGTATAGCGTTTGAAGTTCTGACTTTGCTTATTCCACAACGTCGATTCAAGTTGCGACTTTTAGAAAAACCTGCCACTTAAAGGTATGTACTAAAATACGTAGTTTTTTTTTAATTTGTGTACTTCAGTCGTAAAGCTTTTTTAGATCTGCCTTTCACGTACTGTGTTCCATAAGTAAGATACACTTTACAGTGATGAACCTATATTGGGTATAATGCGTCCGTATCCGGTGCAATTCAGACTTGTTGCCAAAAGGGAAATCGTATTAGCGAAGTCACATCACCGTGACGGTCACGATCTCTAGTTTCGCTATTGAACCTAGACACTTCGGATATTGCCGTGCAACTATGTTTAACTGCATCGTTTATTTAGGAGGAATTTTGGTAACTTGGCGTATATTTCTTCATCGTCGATGAACAAATCTTGAGTACCATATTAGGAATTTATTATGCAAACACAACTCTGTCTATTTAACTGTAAATGTAAATATGGGACATAACTGAAGATTGACGTAACGTTACTTTATTCGTATATAATATAGGAAAAAACTTGGCATCTCTTGGTAGGGGTTCATACAAAATGATTGTGAGATATCGAACCAACTAGAATTCGCAGCGCCTTGATTCGATACGTAATAATTATACCGTGTGATTTAAACCTCCTGACAGTTTGATGGTGGTTACAAGTAACAGCTTCCAAGCCCAAATAAATTTAAAAAAAATGTTCTAAAATAAAATTTACGCATCTTTATTTCTATTCAAGTTGTTACTGGATGCGTTTCGCGGTCAGTAACCTTGTGTGAACGTTTAGGTATTGCGTAGCGTCAATATGACGCTGTTGCACGTGTTGAAGTGGAAAATTTGATCATTTAATAAAATCAATAATAAATAAGGTCTTCATCCTATTATGTACCACACCTTGTGTTTATGTAATCCCGTTTATCGTTATGCAAGAGTAGTAAATTTCTAGTAGTCTTATAGTAGTTAAGTACTCGTAGTCACGGCTACCTACAAATCGATGCTTCAAGTGAACGTGACCGTTAGGTCGCTTACCTGTTAGTCGTCAGACGGCCGAGGACCCGGGGGATTATACTCGTTGACTGTCACATGTCTAACCTATAGATGTCCTCTAGATATATTAGAATATTTTCTGCTTAGTTGCATTTTATTTTATTTTAGCCTCTATATATTCTATATCCCCCAATTTATCCTCGTTTGGATGTGTCAAGGGAGTTTGATCGGATTACTAAATTCTATATAGGATACAAAATTTAAACCAATTCGTTCATAATACGTATTATTAAAAACACCCTATAAAGTCGTGCGACCTTGACTTTCCGCTATTAGTTGTCTTACACGTGCCTGAAAAACTCCGCGTGTCGTTTGAGACAGCAATAGTTCAAGACAAAATCACGTTCTGGCTAATTACTGAACCTTTGACCAATCTAAAACGTTTTAGAAGAAAATCTGTATGGTTCTAAATCTCCTTTACATAAAAGATGTTACGAAATTGAAGTCAAAATTAGATGAAATTCTTTAAAATTTTGGAGCTAATAATTAGTTGACACTTGCATTATTAGTTGGATGCGAAAGGCCGAGGACCGTGTGTGGTGGCGAGCCTTGGGAGAGGCCTATATCATGCAGTGGAGAGACACGAGCTGATGATGATGATGATGAATTAGTACTCATATTACTGAAAATTTTGAATTTTCATTTTTTTAAAACGGCTAAGCACACAGAGCATTAAAGTAAGTTAGAGTTGTCACTTAGACTGATACGCTGTCCTCTTCGAGTATGCAGTATAGCGCATACTTAAGGTAGATCTAAACTAAACCTAAACTCTTAAGGCAAAACTATTTACGTATGCGTATCATTTTTGCTTATTTTTCTTTGCTGAATAATTATTTTTGGATTGCGTATTTCCGAACAAATACCGTGACATAGCACTTCTAACCTACTCAAGTCTCTGTGGCTAAGCCGATTTGGATACGGTTTTTTGTATTACATAAGTGCCTATTACTTTAGAGGGTGCTACTAGATATTTCTTCAAAACGGCTTTTTCATCATCTTCCGCTTATATTTTTGGTTCGGCACAGACCTAAAATTAATAAATAATACAGTATATATAAAAAAATAAAACCCTTGCCGTACCAGATGTAAATAACAATAAAATTAAAACGCTGGTTAGGTACTAAAGCTTCAGAATTTTGAAGAAAGTCCACAACCTCTGGAACTTCGCTTTCCTTTAGAGGTCCTTGTACAAATGTGTAATCAAAGCAGACGAAGCCGCAGGCAGGAAGTAATACCAAACTTTAAATTCTATTAAATTGTGAGAAGTTTCGTAATAAATTGTACTCAATCCATCCACAAAAGGAAACACAAATTCATTAACGCTTACTTATATATATTCTTCCGGCATTCTATTTTATACAAAGAAAGACAATTCGATTTTTGTAAGATCAAACACTGTTCCGAGAATTTATTGTTTTATCATAAATACTGTATATTTAGGCCAACGATTTATTTTTGATCGTGCAACGTCTTTGGATTCTTTTAATGCGTTCTCATCTACGGTCGCTTCTATCTCGAATCGCTAATTGGGAAGACAATAGTCTCTTTGGTTTGCTCTTTCCTCGTTTGGATGGTTTGAATCGGTGCTTTTAAGTATAGTTTGTTGTTCTTCGAATTGCCAAGAATTATAACTTGCGTCCGTTCATGTCAATGGAAACTGCTCGTTTGAAATAAGTATAAATAGAAATACCACAAAGTTCAACGACCTTTTAAACAGGCTGGCTGTCGACCAGTGCTCTGCAAGGTAGGTGTGCGACGAACGAGAAAAAAGCCACAAATACTATGATTTTTTTTTGCTATTAGGTTAGGAATGTTGACTGTATTCATTTGTTTATATTTGTCGCGAGGGCGCTGGCTCCGATCACAAGTACAAAAACTAATCGGAGAACAAGAGCGTTGTTTTACATGTCGTATTCGGTTTGACCTCGAGTGGTTACAAATGATGTTATAATAAATTATAAAGTAATGAATGCTCTTGTGTTCTATGTTCCTCGTATTCCCCTCGTAGCTCTCTTAGTTTAAACACGTTTGCGTGCCGAGTGTCGATTGTGGAATATAAATTGTTTCTGAAAATTCCAAATTAACTAGTTTTATTTATATCACCTATATCTCCATAATCCAATAAGGAAGACTCGTTAATTTTATATATTCCTCGCACATTACTGATTGACTGCTAGCTTTAAAATAGACCATCGTCCTAGGCCGGTTTTTTGATGTACATGAAAGTCTCAATTTTTGGAGGAAAAAATTGTTTTATTTGTTTTAGATTTCGAGTTTCTATTTATGTAGTAGAAGACAGAAAGTTAAGAGATGATCCTTTTACAAGGTTTTTTTTGCTGCTTACTGTATTTTTGTATAGCTTTACTATTTTTTTTATTTATTAAAATATTTTACAGAATAAAATATTCCATCTTAACTTAACAATAACTTAGAAAAATGAAAAACGAAAACTTACATGCGGTGTACTTTATATTATATAGAAGGACTTAACCAATCTCCATATTATGTCATTAGGCGCGATACGATAGAAAAACGGCCTCGGCCGAGGGTCTATACATTTTTCAAAACTCGAGGGGGACCAGAAACAAACTGAAATTTGTAGTTTATCATAACGTACTTACAACATGCTTTTACCAAAATGGGGTTCACGGGGCACTTTAAAGCACAAAGTGGAGTACGGCCGTCTCTGCCGCTAAAACTTACAAATATGATAACTCGTAAGACATATCGTTGAACATTTTATTACATAATTTATTCTCAGCCACCAGCTGTTTGATCCATTAAGCGAAGTTCCCATAGGGTACGACTGTTTCGTCAGTAAATAACATATATATGCTTTGTTTAAATAATGTCTCAGTAAAGAGTCAGCTTCAAAAAATGTAGATAAAAATAACACGTAACTGTTCGGTTATAATTTATACACACAGAGATGGTTGGTACATGGTTAGTATGGCGTAGCGATATTATAATCAAAGCATATGTGTTGTGAACTTGTCAAGTCTACCAGTTCTTTGTCGTGTTATGATTCCGTAGCTTAGTTCCATCATGAATCCTGAATAGGGAGATAATAATTGGCTAGTATTTTTCAGACGTAATAAATATATACAATCGGAACTTTGTGGGTCAGTTTTACATCAGCAGCTCGATTGGTTAAATATAAATCCAAAGACAACAGTCTAATAATAAAATTTAATGAAACAAATGTATAAACACTAAAACTGCTTCTCTAATCATTGTATTAATCTTTTGTATACAACGATTTTTTGTTTCAATGAGTCATTGATTACCGATGCCTGATTCTTGTCGGAAAATTACACGGTGGGAAGTTTACTTACTGCTAAATGATAATTCGCCAGAGTCTCGCATTAATATACTAACCTTCAGCAAGTGCATTGTGGATAATTTTATATTTTCGGATACGGTTTAACTGGTTTTCGGTTCGTGTTTCGTAAATCTATCAATGTGTCAGTCATCTGTTACTAATGTCTGGTCATTTGGACTTACATTGAAACAGAATGAGTGTGGTTATATTTTGAGAGTGAATTTTTGGGAAATTTAAAAAATCTTGTGCTAAAACAAAACACAGAAGAAACTGTGCGAGTAACTCACATAATCTAATTTGGATTACCAAGTGTGATAAAATATTAAATTTACGTGTTATCATCTCTGTCCTAAAAATAAGTGTCTGTTTTGTTTGGCAATGAGTGAGTTTCTAAATACGATACTTTTACTTTTCAGTTCCTCTAATACGCTTACAAGTGAGTAATTTTGAATAACTTGTTATACGATTTTGGATGATTGTTATTTGGTATTAGATTAAAATTAAATGAAGTAAAAATAAACTAAACGATAAAACAAATAGCGTGTTTATTTTATTTTTAAATTTATTTTAAATTATTATTTAAATTTATTTAAAAATAAAATAAGTAGCAAGTGAGTCGGTCTAATATAACTAAGCCCCATATTTTTTTACACTTAGATCTCACATGAACACACATACTTACTGTATATATGATTGCGCAAACCTAAAATGCCAAATAACTGTTATATAAATCTTTTTTTTTTAATTCATATTTATTGAGATCTTAATCGATGGGTGATCATATCAGCCTCATACGGAATCTTTTAGGGCGCTCATTAAGTCATATCTACAACTTTCTTCCTCAGGGATTTATCAAATTTAAGTAGCGAAGTAAAGACAAGAGGTTTGAAGACAGACCCCCAGATTGGTAATTGCTGACTCAGATCTTCATTGTGGACATATTCCGTGAGGACCTGGCTGAGATTCCGTGATTCCGAGCAATTCGGAATTCTGCTTATTTCATTAAGGTGTAAATATAAATCATATAAAACAAAGTTTTATTCTATTGGTCCTATTGGCAGTATTTTCGACAGTATTCGAAAATATACACTTAAACTACGAGCACGCAGTTAACTGTTTTTTTTTCTCGTATCTATTGTATGTAGGTCTGGCTTTACAGATAGATTACAAGGCCGTTTCACTCGTTTGCAGACTCGAGTGTCGCAGACTCGGTTACTTACGTGTCTATGTGGCAGTTGGTTACTGTATTTCAGCTTTTCGTAATACAGCCAGATTTACTAGATATATCGGAATCTCTATGGGGAACTCCTCTCGTCAACAGAAACTTAGGGCTGGTGCGTCTTCGGTTTTGGGACCTTATGTATAGATAGAATTTTTAAAAGTAGACCCTAGTTCGTAGTTGTTTGCAACATTTTTCATTTGTTTCAATACAATATTACAATACTTGTTTGTTTAAAGTTTAGATTTTTGGATCACAAAACAAAATTACAAAACCAGCCTACATAACAAGTTTACTGCGTTAAAACAAAAACAAAATACAAGCATCTTCTTAGGGTTTCGTACTTCTAAAGGAAAAATTATAGGATCACTTCCTTGTCAGTCCGTCTGTTCGTCTGTCTGTCTGTCAAGACTCTTTTTCTCAAGAACGTAAAGGGTATCAGGTATAAATTAATATTAAATACTTAAGTCTACGGTAGATTAGAGCCGTAGCCGGCCTAGCCGAATCCGGCAAGGATACGCTCGCTGTGGAGCCCCGAGAGTCAGGGGGCTCCTTGGGCGGAATGTTGCCTCCGAGTCATTATCTCCGAGATGTAGTTTTGAGCGCAAATAAATAAAGCATTGCTTTGTTTGTGAACGATAAATCCTTTGGAGATACATTAGGCGGACATCCGTCATAAGCTTATATTTATGCCTGGACTGTGTTATCATTTCACGAAACTACATTTCGACTGTTACACGTGTTATGTAGAACATTTTTATTAATAGAAACGCAGAGGCGTGCGGCACGATCGTTTTGTAGTCGCCTAGTGTTTGTTGATGTTGTTATCTCTCCAATGTAGTCGAAGGCGGGATGTTTCTACTTACTTGAAGTTGCGTTAATACGGTAATTTTTCGTATTGACTGTGTCGTATCACGTCAAAAGCCTCATTAGAAATTAAATCATAGATACAATTGATCAACAATTCAAATGTTCGCCTTAAACAACTCACGAGAGGTCGTACGTGATGACACGTGAGTGACGTGACGTGCCGTGCCTTGTGATCCGGCAGCCTCACGAACTACGATCGCATATGAATTATTTAGAATTTACGCGCGTATGGACTTTTTTTGTCATCGTAATGGAAATATAAAAATACGTGGAAAAATGTGCAAAAATAATTAGGTGGTATTACTCATTAAAATATTTTTGATCAAATATAGCTCGCGTGCTTGAAGACACGTACAAAATATATATATACCACTCATAATGAAACGTTGAGTCGAAACCGTTAAAGCGTAAAACACGAAAGCACATTAGCTTTGTTTTGTAACGTAAGCATCCGCTAAAAAAGGATTTTTTTGAAATACTACCCCCAAGGGGTAAAATATACCTGAAGTTAAGAGCATGAGAATTGGTATATGGACTTTGGAGCAGATATTAAATATGACGCGATTCAAACTTTTTGGAAATTTAACACTATAAGGTAGTGAAATCTAGGGGTGAAACTTTTATACTTTAACTCTTAAAAATATTGAAAATTGTAAAATAACCTTTAATAAATGCTAATACACGAGTGTGATTCATCTGCGCTAAAGCGCGGGCGGTCGCTGCTATTAGATAAAAACAGAGGCAAGTTTATAAGATTAAAGTGAACTGACACTATCTATTCTACTAGAAAACTGGCATTTGATGTCAATATAAAGGGCATAATTTAAAATGACTGTAAATATAAAAAAAAAAAATACTTCACTGAACAACCAAAATCGATACGAATCAACGTGTCAACTACTGATGTATTCTCAACAACAGACCTCCCCACTGTTGCACTCTGCCTTATTGCATACCAATACTTAAGGGGGCAATTACAAAAAAACGGCATTTTTAGGTACATTTTTAGGAAGTTTGGAAAGATATATGGTCATAAACCTAATTCTAAAATAAAGATCAGTTCTTAATTTACAATTGTGTTAGAAAACATTTGCATATTTTAAACTCTTTCACACTGAAAAAATATTATTTTGTAACCCACTTTTGCCGAAATCTCGGAAAATTGACATTTTTCGGTACATATTACACAATCATCACAAGGTTTCTTGAGATAAAAAAATCATTTGAGTATTGTTAATACTTCATTCTTTCTTTTTATTAAAGGAAATTTTGATAATAAACGGAAAAGTGGCAGAAAAAAATTATCAATAATATGCAATTTCACCGAAATTTCGCCATACTATTTTGTATGAACTGACAGCACACTGACAGTTTATAATCAACCGCACACGGTATCGTGCTTCAGACCGCTCCGAGGAGCGCTATTGAAAGGTCGGGTGTACGTCTTTGTTTCTCTCCGATCAAATGCTGTACGTATGGTAAAGTTGAACTCAATCAATCTTGAGACGTGGGTGAAAGTAAATTTATAATATTTTATGAATTGAATTAGTTTGAATTATTTTTTTTCCAAGGCGGAAAGCTATTAAACTTAAAATAAAAATCTTACACTATATTTACAATGTACATAATATATACATTACTGAGTTGACCATTTAATAAATTTTTTTTAATAAAAATATTAAATTAAAACATATTTAAAAAGTGGTGTCCTCTTGGAATGGTGTAATTATTTTAATTTTAATACGCTTTTATAAGTTCCACCTGTATGTTTTTTTGTATCTAATGGAATCTTTAAACGCGATTGTCACCCACTTCCACTGAAGATATTGGGCTGAAATTCAGAATACATAAGTAACTTCGATGACAATACACTAAAATGATAAACTTAGCTTGATGTTGCAGCCAGGATTGTTTCCTCATAAGGATACTCTTCACCGGTTAGTAGCACGAACACGAAACTTTGTATGTAGGTTGGATTTCGATAGTTATCCCTGATTTTCACTATGAACTGATGATGCACCACGATAATTTGTTTACGAGGGAACTCCTCAGTGGTTAGATTAGCACCGACATGAAGCTTTGTGTCGGTTTGTATCATTTCATCGTTTTATAGGTAATTGTGAGTTCCACCTTTGTTTGTAAATTTTGATGGAATGTAGTTTAAAAAATATTGAGACTAAAAAAAGAAAAACAATAATATGTTAAAAAAAATTTTATAAATTACACTTTGATAGACAATCGAACTTTAAAAAAGAAAATAAGTAGAAAATTAATCTAATTGTGAAAAATCTTGGAGTGCAATGAAATATTTAAAACAACTGATATCGGGCACCCCACGTTTTGTCACAATAACATTATTTTTCCTCATTAAACACTTTATTCTTATTCTAAAAGTTATTTTCTTCTTTATAGATCGATTTGGTATTAAAGCGCAAGTTTCTTAGTTTTTTTAAACTATAATGTTTTTAGAAGGCGGTCTGAATGATCGTTAAATTTGAAGGGCAAGTTAGTCAAAACAGGGGTGTTCGCGTGGTTCCTCTATTTATAGAAATAAATAATGGTGGGAGCTAAGGGCGCGAGTGGGTTACTTTTCGCGGTTTACGCATGCGGTGCAAACAGAATGCTCGCTTGTGATTGTAATCCATTGAAATGTTACATTTTTTAGGCCTTACCTTGCGTTTCTTAGAGGACGCAATTTTATTTTTTAGATATGTAGGGGGGTCAGTGTAAGGTTAAAACCAAGTTTGTGAGGTCGCCACCCTTGTCCCACGGCCGCCATCTTGGAAAAAGGGGTTGAAATGGTTTTAACGATTTATCTCGTAATCTATTGGTCTCATAAAAAAAAATTGTTAACATTTTTTGTTGCAAATTAAATTATCTACAACTTTGATTCAGCAATTTTTTGTCGCAGAACCATAAACAAAAAAGTTATGAGCAAAAATGTACAGAAATTAGATTTTTCGATATAACTTTTTTTCTAATCATTTTACGAAAAAATGATATCAGATCATTTTTGTAGATTGTGTTTTGAGGAACAACTTTTATTTGGAATATTTTTTAATTTAGTCAATAGTTGAGGTTTTACAGCGCTTCGAAGCGAGTACCATTTTTCAGTACTCATAACTATACATATATTATATGAATGTATTAATGATTTGCCATAAGTTTTTATCATCTTGTTTTTTTTTATGATAATCTTTTTAATTATTAATTTTGCAATATTGATATTAATTAATTATTGATTTGCCACTCCATTACAGAACTTTACAATTATTGATTTTTAAAATAATTTTTATTTTTTTTTATAATTTTTAAAATTAATAAATTCTCTTGACAGCCTAAGGTATAAACGATTCGCCAAGTCAGTGACAGAAAGTACATTTAATCTATCTCCACTTCCTCCAACACAAGACACAGCTCGCTTTCACAGTTTCCGAGTCTACCATCAGGTCCAGTCGTGGCTTGGTAATTATAATGATCCTGAAGACTGGGGCTGGAAAAAATGTGGAAAATTATTGATGCCAGTGCAGAGCTCTAAACCTCAAGCACCCCCTGAGCTTCTAAAATTATTTTTTTTGCAAATGCAAAGGAAACTGTGGAGCGATGTGTGGATGTCGAAAAGCAGGGCTGAAATGTTCTGCAGTATGCTTCCATTGTTTGGAGAGACTTGCAACAACGTAATGGAGCTCTCAAAATTAATAAATGGAAATGATTTTGATGATGAACCGCCGACATTAACACCACTTCCTTCTCCAGTTCCCCAACTAATATTTAATGTAGAAAGCCAACCAGATGCTGAGCCGCAGCCTGGTCCATCAAAAAGACCGAGGACAGATTAGTTGTGATTTAAAAAATTACCGTGGATTATGCCTACTGGGGATACCACTTAAAAAAAAACACGCCTCCAGACTCTACCTCGTGGGTGGTGGGGAAAAGAGTCAATAATTAATTGACAATATTGCAAAATCAATAATTAAAAAGATTATCATAAAAAAACAAACTAGATGATAAAAACTTATGGCAAATCATTAATACATACATATAATATATGTATAGTTATGAGTACTGAAAAATGGTACTCGCTTCGAAGCGCTGTAAAACCTTAACTATTGACTAAATTAAAAAATATTCCAAATAAAAGTTGTTCCTCAAAACACAATCTACAAAAATGATCTGATATCATTTTTTCGTAAAATGATTAGAAAAAAAGTTATATCGAAAAATCTAATTTCTGTACATTTTTGCTCATAACTTTTTTGTTTATGGTTCTGCGACAAAAAATTGCTGAATCAAAGTTGTAGATAATTTAATTTGCAACAAAAAATGTTAACAATTTTTTTTTATGAGACCAATAGATTACGAGATAAATCGTTAAAACCATTTCAACCCCTTTTTCCAAGATAGCGGCCGTGGGACAAGGGTGGCGACTCCACAAACTTGGTTTTAACCTTACACTGACCCCCCTACACATCTAAAAAATAAAATTGCGTCCTCTAAAAAACGCAACCCCAAATGTAACTTTCCGATGGACCATTGGTGTAAAGTAAAAAGATTTAGTACTGTAAAATACAACATTGCGGTACAAGTTTCGATGTCATAAAGAACGTATTAATAGTAACTGTATTGACAAAAGTATTAATCGTTGTTGTAATAACGCATACAGACTTGTTTTTTTTTTTTTTCGTAATGTGGTTGGACCTGTTAGCAGCTGAAGCTAATATGACAGTACAAGGGTCCGACTGCACGCATGATGTTGCGAGATTGAAGGAAAAATACAAAACATTAAAGAATAGCGTGAAACAGGTAGTAGCTAGAAAGAAGAAAGAAATAAATGCGAAATTGGAGGAAAGGATGTCTGAGGATTTTCAAAGTAATAGAAAGCTGTTTTGGAAAACGGTTAGAAAAACTAGGGAAAATTGTAAATCAACAAATAATATGTTAGTGGTCAGGGATTCGAAAGGCGAGATTTTGAACGACGAGGTAAGTGTATTAAAAAGATGGAAAGAATACTTTGAAAACTTGTTTGAAAGAGAAGAAAGTACAGTTACATATCAGTGTGATGATAGTGTGAGTGATAGTAGTGAAATCAGTATGAAAGAAATTGTCGAGGCAATGAAAAGTATGAAATTAGGGAAAGCTGTGGGGTATGATAGAGTGTCTGTCGAAATGCTGAGGGCTGGGGGCGGCGTTGTTGCGAATGTGTTGTACCTCCTTTTAAATTTTTGTTGGCGCACTGGCAAAGTACCAGACGATTGGTGTAAGGCTGTGATTGTGCCATTGTACAAAGGAAAAGGGTCACAGCAGGATTGCAGGAACTATCGCGGTATCAGCCTCCTTAGTATTGTCGGCAAGTTGTATGCTAAGATATTGATTGGCAGAGTTGTACAAGTGACTGATGAGAAATTGTGGGATGTACAGGCGGGATTTAGAAAGGGAATGGGATGCATGAATCAAGTGTTCTCCTTGCGGTGCATCACCGAAAAGTGTTTGGCAAAAAGTCAAAAAGTGTTTTGCACTTTCGTGGATTTGGAGAAGGCTTATGACAGAGTGGTGAGGAATGAGCTGTGGTCAGTACTGTCCATGTACGGTGTGGACGGTGATCTGATTCGGGCTCTGAAATCTCTGTATAGGGATTCCAGTGCGTGCGTTAGATTAAACGGGGCCTACACAGAATGGTTTTACATCCAAAAGGGGGTCCGACAAGGATGTGTAGCGTCTCCGTGTCTGTTTAATCTGTTCATGGATAGCTGCCTAAATGAATTGAGAAATAGTGAATGTGGGTTGAGCATGGGAGAGTTACTTATCAAATGCCTTTTATACGCTGATGATCAAGTCCTACTTGCATCATCGGAGGAAGTGTTGCAAGAGATGGTAACGATTACGAATGAAGCGTTCAAGAAGAAGGGAATGAAAGTTAATGTTAGTAAAACAAAAGTGATGGTGTTTGAGAAAGACGAAAGGATGACTGAGTGTAAGATATTGATTGGGGATGAAAGGGTTGAACAGGTGAAAGAATTCGTGTACTTAGGTAATATGTTTACGAGGGACGGAAAGTGTGACAGTGATATTGAAAGGAGAGTGAAAGCAGGAAATCAAGTAAATGGAGCTTTGCGCTCTTTTGTGGGCAGCCAGAGTATTTCTCGAAAAGCTAGATTGGCTGTGCATAGGGGAGTTCTTGCGCCGACCTTGATGTATGGAAGTGAATGTTGGGTATGGCAGAAGAAGCATAAAAGTAAAATTAATGCAGTAGAGATGAGATCATTGAGAAGTATATGCGGGGTTAGTTTGAGAGACAGAATAAGGAATAGTGTGATAAGAGAACGGTGTGATATGGAAGAAGATGTAGTGACAAAAATTGAAAAAGGAATGCTGCGATGGTTTGGTCATTTGGAGAGGATGGATGAAAGAAGACTTACGAAAGAAATTTACTGTGCGGAGGTGAAAGGTAGGGTCGGAATGGGTCGCCCTAGACGAACTTACATGAATCAGATTCGGGACATACTAGAGAAGGGTCAAGTCCAGAGTACCCGGAGTATTCGGAGTGTCCGGAGAGCGTGTATGAGAAGAGTGATGAGTGTTGATGAAGCGAAAGAAGTATGCCAGGATCGCACTATGTGGAAATCTGTAGTCTCTGCCTACCCCAATGGGAAGCAGGCGTGAGTATATGTATGTATGTATGTATGTAATGTGGACCATATAATAATAAAATTTTAATCTATACGAAACAGACTTTATTTTAGTAGTGTTAGGCTCAGAAAGAAAGAAGTTCAAAATGGCAGACACTATTTTCAGTTTTGACCGCAGATTTGTGAAAGGAGACCACATGGACCCATAGATATCGATTTTGAAAGCAAGCAGTTCAAAAACTAAAATAGATTCAAAGGCAGTAATTTTTTTTAGTTCTGAGCACAGATTCGTAATCGAAGACCATACAGACTCTTAGACATTGATTTTGAAAACAATCGGTCCAGAATCAAAAATAGTAGAATTTGACGAAATGGGAAATGAAAAGGTCACCTCATTCAATGGGACCTCGGTTTCGCCATCGCCACGTATCACAAACAAAATGAACTCGTATTGCAAAACTCCTCATACGATAACTGTGGCACAGTGTATTTTCTAATATTTTTTTTATGGAACTGTAAAAGACATCTTAACCCACACCCATAACACAAGCTTTGCTTAGTTTGGGACTAGATAGCGCTGTGTGGGATGTCCCAGGTATTATTGTTATCACTATATATTATAAAATAAAGTCCCCCGCCGCGTCTGTCTGTCTGTCTGAACGTGACAAACTCAAAAAGTACTGAACGGATTGGCATATTATTGACATTAATGGACAGAGTGATTCAAGAGGAAATTTGTTGAAATATGACGATTATTGTTGAAGAAGTCGGAAAAAAATCAAGCCGGTTGGAAACTTTCATCGAAAATGCTGCCTAATCTTTTTGAGATATAACAAAATAATGTATGGAGAAATTGTGTCTCTTTTATAGGACTAAAGAAAAGTCCACGATGGCATATATCTATCTTTTATAGATAGCTTACTATACTATTTTTATGGTGTAATATGATGAGGTGATTGGAAAACAATTTATACGGATATGGTATTAATCCTTATCAAATTAAATACGATATTTACCTTCAGCATTTCATGAACATTATGATTGCCGTTTGTATTCTACAATTTAAATCAATATCTTAAGAGCCATACCGGACGACGCGACACGCGTGGTTAGGCTGAAGTTATCAATGTTGTATACAAAGAAATATTTTAGTTTGTTTTTAGGTATTTCTTCTTTACTTTTTCATATATTTATAGAATTCGAAATAAAATACATTAAAAATAATCCAAGTTGGACGAACTTGCGTTACATTTAAATCTAGTGAAATCCAGTCCACGTGTTCGACACAACAAGCTGATACGACACTACGACCGTAAACACATTATGGCTCTGCTACCCGTGCGAAACCGGGGCGGATCGTTAGTTATTATATAAAATAAAGCAACATTAAAAACCTGACATAAAAAAAAACTAATTCTTAAATAAATAAAAATAATAATGATCAAGACTAATTAGTTCTGGTATAGAGCCAAGTATGTGTTGCCTCTGGTGCAGATGCGCGTGTAGTAGTAAGCAAGCTGTCAAGTAAAACCTATTTTCGAGCTGTCACTTTTTGTATATGGGTCCTTAACATTTTGTTTTGTTGCCGCAGAGGGCGGTCGCGGCGCCGTCATGTCGCACCACAGCGACGAACAGGCGCTGTTAACAGTAACGTCAGATTCCTTCTGGGAGCCTGGCAACTACAAAAGGACTACAAAACGTATAGACGATGGCCACAGACTATGCGGTGAACTACAAGCGTTGGTGCAAGAACGTGCTGACATTGAAAAGGCATACGCGAAAAGCTTAAGAGGATGGTCGAAAAAATGGAACGATATTATTGAAAAGGGTAAGTGACTATGCTTATTATTAGCGACCGCCCGCGACTCTACATGTTTGTATATATCGTAATCACATTCAATCACTTCATAACAGAGTATAGTTCCAATCAAACTTTATGGCGGATCGGAATTCAACGCTTTATGCATGCTTGCGCAGGTTCAGTCATATGCCTCTCGCTACACTGCGTCCCGCTACACCATAAACTGGTTACTGCGACGCGACTTGTGCCTATGTTCACATCCGCCATAGAAGTTGATTGGAACTATAACTCTCTTACATTATCAGTTTCTTACCCGTTGTTCGCTTGTCATTTCAAAACTAAAGTGATAATCCCGTGATAAATGAGGTCATAGTTATGAAAAATCCTTTATTTTGAAATCACAAACAGACACTTCTCTAATTTATTTATATATATAAAATAAAAAGTAACCAAAATTACTTCCCGAAAAGTTCTGTATCTGTCAATGAAAGTTCTATCAAAATTGGTTCAACCGTTTCGGAGAATAGTCCGGACAAACAAACAAACAGACAGACAGACGCGATAATATAGCCTATGTCTTTTTTAAATATTGATGAATGAACTTTTTCTTACATTCAAACTTACATTCTTTACCTCTTTGTAATATTAGTATAGATATTTAAACCTTTGGAAGACAAACTTTGCTATTGTGGGTAGTTTAGATCTCATGGAATGCCAAGAATCCAAGGCATGTAAACCTAGCCTGCAGACTGATTTGAATCTAACATAAAGAAACGTTACCGATAATATATGGCGTTGAAAACTTTTGGTCTTTGACTTTTGATTTCGAGAAACTTTTAGATTTTGGTGATTGGTGTTGCAATATCTCGAACCTACACTTGATATAATGTTCATGCCATTTCAAAACAAAATTAGATCTAATACGTTAATGAAGTTGTTCTCTTGCAAATGGAATTGGAATACCGAGTCCTTATTTTTAATAGCGAAAATTATAAGAAATTGACAACTTTAAAAAATTGTTGGAACAATATTGATCTGAAAGGACGATTTAAAAGAAAACGATATGGGGACTATAGTGGAAAAAGGTAAAGTAGTGTAACCATATGGAAAGAATGGTGAAAGTAAAAAAAACGCGCCCCCTTATATTTTCCGGTGGAACTTGAGCACATAACACTTTAATTGTGTTATTTGATTACAAATCAACGATTTTCGGATTTTTTACTTGTGCTTTGATACCTAGCTTCTTGCCTTCATAATTCTGGGTCAAGGAAATACCTATTATTAAACCTATCCTATAGGTTTTGATTCATTTGTGAGTGGCAAATCATGGGGCATAAATAATAATACCTGGAGCAGCCTACGCAGCGCCACCACACACAAATGGCCGTGTTTCTTAATTGCGTGGACTTTGAAGCTTGCTTTTATTACAGCTCCGAGAGACCGTGTACCTAAGTAGGTATTCGATGTTAATTTCAACTTATCTACGCTTTCCTAAAAAAAGGTCTCTACAGATAGACGGACAACGATGTGATCCTATTCCCTTTTGAGATAGGGGACCTATAAAAACTAAGAAAATGTCCATAGCGCTATGTTACGAAAGGGTCAGTAGGTAAAGGTCGCTTTAGAACTACCCATATCCACCAAATTGGCGACATATTAGAGAAGGGTAGGTAAAATTTTACGCACCCGAATCTCATCGAATGTAGTAGAGTATTTTCCAAACAGTGATTTACGCACGAGTTAATACACGACGCGACTGACGTAATCGACGGTATTCCAGTTTTCTTTTTTTTTTTCAGTTTTCTATTTCGACCATTCAATGCGACGCTAACCGAATGTCGAGTTTTTTTAAAATGTCTTATTGTGATCCAGTAGGTAACATGAATTATCGCAATAACTCATTATAGTTGACAGCGTGAATTTATTCTATCCTTTGTAATGACGAAATATTTTCATTACCTATAACAATTTATATTGAATGTTCTATCTTACGTACCCGGACAGCATTACTTTCTCTTCGAAGAAAAAACGAATTATTGAATGAAATTATCTAACTGCTGGTCGAAAGCGTTTGACTTGACTGGAAGTGTACGTGTTTGTTTGTAAAATGACAGCTGTAACATTTGGACTAGGCGGGCCTATATAGGCGTCAATTTGTTACCCGTGCAGCAAATGAATTGACGTGTTTGCAATACGTATTTGTTTATACTAGAGGTCGGCCATCGGTCGAAGTTCGATCATACTCACTTTTTAAGTCAATTCAAACTGCATCAAATGACAGATCATTAAACTTTTATGCTTGACAGTATTTGTAACACATATTAAAATATATGTAGATTTTAGCTTTTGGCGCTTCTTTTCCATGTAAACTTTACCTATGTCAAATCTCACACCCCTCCGTACCCTTACAATGCTTTAATAAGGGTACACAGTTTTTTCTTTACGTATAAATATATAGATTATCAAATCAAGTGGTTTGATTCCTTGTTGAAGGAATAGATTTTTCAAAAAACGTGAATATGCAGTTTTGTTTCTCATAAATCGAGGTCATGAATCCTTTGAACACTTTTCTCAGTAAGAAAAGCAATTCAATGCGCGAACAATTAGATGTTTTTGTAATTCAATATTATAATCGAATTATCAGCGCATCATTACATATAATTGTCGGGATATTGATTCATGCCTGTGACAAACATTTGTATACATGAACATGTTTATTTTGTTTCCTGTTTGGAATGTGGTCTGGGTGTAAAATATCCATCGTATATGTGTATATTAGTTGGTTAGTAGTACCTATGATACATTATCATCATCATCATCAGCCCGTGTCTCTCCACTGCAGAATATAGGCCTCTCCCAAGGCTCGCTACCTCACACGATCCTCCGCCTTGCGCATCCAATTACTCCCGGTATGATGCTTTAGGTCATCAGTTTACCTGGCCGAGGGACGTCCAGCGCTTCGCTACATGATACAGGCTCAGCCTAGTTTGGCACTAAATGGCCGTGCGTAACATGTCCCAGGTATTATTATTATTACTGACAATACTGTCTCTTTTAATTTTCTGTAATTTTTTATTTTATACACGGTCATTTTCAAAGTTATTACTGTAAAAATCGTCGTTTCAACTAAACATCCGCCGCGCCATTCGCGACCGTCCACGCTCGCAATTTGTCATCTATTTGCGTCGAGGACTACTCCACTCATTGGATAAATGAGAAATGGTAACAAGCGAGAACCCATCGCTGATGCATTGTAATCATTCTCTAGGACACTCCTTAAACTATAGTTTATACTTTATATAGTAAAACAGTTTATATGTTTTGGATCGTTGAAAACATATAAATTTAAATCGGTTCGGATAGCCGTTTTAGTTGGAAAATATCGGCAAGAAACTCGGTAGTAACATATTATTTTTATTTGAAAAGTTCATAAAATTACATCTGAACAATCGACGCACTTAAATATTTATTTACTGTTTTTTTTTTGTTTAAAATTATTGATTGTATGGAAGGTCAAATTTTAAAGTTCTGTAGGTACTTTCTTATAAATAAATGTGCCTGGCTCCATAACACAGTGGACTTTCTTCATTGTAAATCATTAATGGGAAATGCGTTATAATCCCTATTAATATTAAAAAAAAAAAACTAAAGTCATGACTGATATGTAGTAAATATCCTTCAATGTCGAATAATTTACCACCCCAAAAAAAGCAGATGGTCACGAGAATAATGCACCGCCAAGATAAGGCATCGACCTTAGACAAGAATGTGCCTTTCGCTTACCCTCAATTCTGAAATCAGGTTCATGAATCAGGCGATAACATCAATAACTAAGCGACAATACTAGCAAAAAAAACTGGCCAAGTGCGAGTCGGGCTCGCGCATCGAGTGTTTTGTACCAGCACACAATATATTTGCATTATATATTTTTACCAAAACTAGCTACATGCACTAACCTTAAATTATTTAAGACAAATATAAATGTATATAGGTCTATTTTTATATAGAAATCTATTTATCTTTTATCTTTATTATAAATGCGAAAGGTTTAGTTATTTTATTTGTTTGTGCTTTGTTCGTGTTGTAACGGTGCAACGAAACGTCGTCATTTTCTGCACAGAAATAGTTAATGCGACGTAGATTAACATAGACTACTGTTTGTTCTGGTCGATGATTAACATGGAATATGAATCAGCATTTGAAATGAATGACGCAAAGCTTTGAGTTTGAACACACACACACACACACACATTGTTAAATAAATAGCTAAACTAAATTATGTTTTATTAATGGAAGAGCGCAGTCTCCTGCCTGGTGTAAGCATTCTTAACCTATTCGCTACTCATTAACCATATTTGGTCAGATTGAAGGTCACGACCCATTTCATAAACAGAGACAATTGATTGATAATGATTGATGACTAGTTAAAAGGTTAAGAGGACACTCCAAATAGTTTTTTGTTTATGTTCTGTACTTGAACCAATAAACTAATAAATCTTCAAAAATGTTCGCTGTATTTTGAAAACAATACATTTCATATCGAATATCCGCTTTAAACGATACATTTCTGAAATACCTCAAATGTAATCAAAATCAATTCGCAGAATAAAAAAATTATTATCTGAGTAATCTATCAGACTATCTTAGGTTACCTACTCACACGCCTTTGCGTGGAACCTGCTTGGAATGCGTTGTTTTATTGGAATAAAATACCAAAGAGAAAGTCAGTTGGGTTATACACTTGACTAGTGTTTTCATCCTCAAGCGATGTGTATCGATATTAATTAATTTAATTCGATAAAATTACAATTCTAATCAAACTTTATGGCGGATCAGAATATAGGCACAAGTCGCGTCGCGGTAACCAGTTTTAAGTGTAGCGGGACGCAGTGGAGCTAGGGGTATATGACTGTACCTGCGCAAGCACGTTTATAGCGTTGTATTCCGATCCGCCATAAAGTTTGATGCGAACTATAACTCGAGTTACTGTACAAGATTTCACCGGTCGATCGCTCATGTTTGTAAGCAACCTTATAACTATTAGCCGATTATGGTTTAAGGTATATCGATAACGTCGATATCGCCAATAAAACGCATCCGATTATAGTAATAAAAAAAAGTAGCACGGATCGAAACTACATAAAACTTGATAATAGCTCTTATTAGCCCACGCTATATGGACTATTCAAATTGTGGGTCGAATTACTCAACTGTGAACTCGTATCGAACATATGTTATGTAATTTTTACCCCGATTCATAGCGTTGCATAACGTTCACGATCTCGAGAAAGTGTATCGTTAACTATCGAAAGTTGGCTATTCGATGGAATTCAAAATTCCTTACACGTGACGCGGAAAAGTGCCGACGAAAGAATTCCGACCACTAGATAGTGCAGGTGAGACACGTAGCATCTGAAAGCCGGTCGCGTTTAACATATCTTATTGGATTGGAAAACGAAAGTGTCTGCGCGACGAGTTTTCATATAATGTTGTTAAGAATGCAACGGCCAAAACGGGGAAATCTTCACACAAACGGTGTCGTGAATCGATTTGAAATCGGTTAGCCGGTTCAGTTGATATCTCGCATGTAAGATTGGATACGACACACCTGTGTTTGTACCGTACCAATTTATTGAAAATCAAAACTAAAAGAATATTTCAGTCATAGAAAGTTTTGTATTTTAATGACTAAAACGCGATGTTTAATGTTAAAAACTATTATAAATGAAATTTTAAAACGATATAAACATCTATAATATTAATCTATTTTGAAAATAAGAAATAACATTGAATGTGCAATAGTTGTCTAAATTTATTTATTATTACTTATTATTCATTTATCTTAAATGTTAATGTTGTAGATTACTATTAATATTATTTATTTATTTAAATGAAAACAATGCTACGATTGACTAGCGAAAACGGACAAAAATGCTGTTAGGGCGTTGTTGATAGCGTTTTGTAATTTTTAAAAAGGGTGTATAATCGACACCCGCGGACATCCTGTTCTTCGCTAAAATGAAAACATTTATCGAAAACACAAAAGAAAGCTCTCCTGTTTTCTAACCTTTGTGCTGTTTTTTTTTTTAATTTAAATGGGATCGTCATCGTCATCAGCCCATTTTCACCCACTGCAGGGGCTTAGGGCTCCCCCAGAGTGAAGAGGGGGGGGGCTTGGAGCTTAAGTCCACCACGCTGCTCCACTGCGGGTTGGGAACTGTAGCGACCGCCATCTATTATCAGCGTCCGGGACCGACTGCTTGACGTGCCCTCCAAAGCACGGTGTCAGTGATATTGTGTACTTAAGTCAGAAAAACTCATTGGTACACGCCCGGATTCGAACCATGGCCCTATAGGGCCTTATAAATTTGAGACAGGTTCGTTGCGCTCTGGGCTATCACGACACTTAACTAACTCACGACACTTAAATGGGATCAACTTATAGTATTTGACTTATAGGCAAGTATACCCTGTCAAATAAAAAGAATCATCCAAATCGGACTACACTGTAAAAAATTAAGTCCGAACACACATTTACATATATATGTGCAAACAAATGGAGAACCTCCTTTATTCGTCGGTTAAAAATTATATTACTTGCGAAGAATGAGCATATACATATAATATAGCATTCGATGAATTTTCATCGGACGCGCTCAGTAAACCGGATCTTTGGCGAGAGTTGTTAACTGTTCGTGACCTGACGCTAGTGCACTGTCATAGACAAGTGGATAATTTATCGAGGTGTTCTGCATGTTTATGTTCCCAACGGATGACCATAAATAATGTATCTTCGTAGATAGGTGTCTAAAACATTATAAAGTTTGAGGTTTGATGTTGCCTAACATAAAATGACATGACGTTTGTTTATTTGTTTGTCAGCTCTTTCAAGGACTCGGCAGTTTACCTGCATTTTTAATATGCGAGTTCTGAAACGATTGTTTAGTTAATAGTTTGTTAAACAATGTTTAAACTCTGGTTTAAACAGCTTTTCAGATGTAATATTGATTATGTCCTTCTCTCATCAATGCTTTCTTTGATTAGTCGACTATTAGCAGTAAAGTTTTTTGATTTGAGAAACGTCAGTTGGGTAGAAAGAGACAACGCTATGCCTTTGACAATAAGCCTGAACGCCATAGCAATATGAATGAATGAATCGTTCGAACTTTAAATACGCCTATCTATACTAATATTATAAAGCTGAAGAGTTTGTTTGTTTGTTTGAACGCGCAAATCTCAGGAACTACTGGTTCGAATTGAAAAATTCTTTTTGTGTTGGATAGGCTATTTATTGAGGAAGGCTATAGGCTATATGTATAAAATAATACTATCTGTCTGTCTGTCTATTTGAGCAAATCTCCAAAACGGCTAAACTGATTTTGATGAAACTTCACAGATATGGAAAAGAAGTGGTCAAAAGTGATATACACTACTTTTGTATGTCTGTATGTACGTCCATCTGTCTATTCGAGCTAATTTCCAAAACGGTTAAACCAACTTTAGTGAAATTTCACGGGTATGAAAAGGAGGTGGTCAAAAGTGACATACGCAACTTTTTGTCCGTCTGTTTGTCTGTACGTCTATGTGTCTATTCAAACTAATCTTCAAAACGGCTCAACAGATTTTAATGAAACTTTGCAGACGTGAAGGAAGGTTGTTAAGAGTGACATCAGCTACTTTTTGTGTCTGTCTGTCGTTTGTCTTCACTGATCTATCAACGTAGATAAAGCCGAAACTACTAAGTCTAGGAAGCCGAAATTTGGAACAGTGGTTTATTTTATAACGTATCAATTTTTTATGAAAGGAATATTTGGAAATGGAAATTCAAATTTAAGGAGGGAGGGACGGAAGGGCTTTGTATGAGTCTTTGTTCTTTAAATGTATAAACAATTTCGAAAGTTAATACTACCTAAAACAGGAATTTATAGTCTACGCAAGCGAAGCTGCGGGCGGTCGCTAGTTAGTTTATAATATTAGCTAAGCTTATAAGTTTGAATTAAGAGGTAATTTCTGAAACTATTCATCCTATTTCAAAAATTCTTTCACCAATATTAAGAAGATACTTTCAAGATGAAGATAGACTATATATTATCGTGTCTGTCCAGCTGTTTGTTGACTTTCATTGGATGGAGGACTTTTCGGAAAGTAATTTAGGTTGCTTTTATTTATACATATAAATAAAATAGAAGTGTCTGCCTGTGATTTCAAAGCAAAGGTTTTTTTTTATATGAGAATGAATAATCATTGCAGAATTATCACTTCAATTTTGAAATGACAAGCGAAGAGCAGATGAAAGGAAATGGATCTTTTCCTTACCCTATTAAGAAATGATTAAGTTCAATTACAATATATATAAACTTTTGTCTACTTTTGTCTGTCTGTCAATTTTTTTGTCCAGGCTAATCTCCAAAACGACAGATCCATTTATTATTTTCGTTCCAGAAACATTTAGGAACCCTGTGTAAACTTTAGGAAATTATAAAACCACGCGAAAGAAGTCGCCTGCAGTCGCTAGTCGATATTTACAATTATATATATATATTTCAGTTACGAATTTTAAATAAGACAGATCAACAGTGCAATACGTCGAAGCCATTAAGAAAGGAATGCGAATCTTTCATCGGAGAGACTGCACCTCTTACATAACTGTTGCGAGACAAGTGTTATGCTCGAGCTCGACGCGTTTTCGCATCGGTTACGACACGTACTGGGCGCGGGGTGCTTACGAAAATTGGCTTCCAGTCGCCATTCGGCATGTTCATGTCATGCCGACGCGTTGCACATCATCGATTCGTTTGTTTTGTCATCGCAAGTGTCAAGGAAAACCTTACGGAGGTAGAAATCTCATGGTTTAGGACTTGAAAGTTCTTGCCCACGAAAATGCCGAATCTTCGAAAATATGGTGTAGGGTTCTGGTGCAATTGAAATAAAAACATTTTAAATATTTAAAGGGGTATTTTTTACATTTAGATTTTCATCGTCAGTTAAGTTGAATTACAAAACGGCGCCCAATGATATCGGACACTTATCACTGTCATCGGACGCCTGTGGACTGTAATTGACCAGAAAGCAGATCGTATCTGGCAAATGCCGGCGGGATAGTAACCCTTTGGTAACCCTATGACGCTACCTTCATAACCTTTATTGATAGCCCTAAGCTATGCTAGCGTATTTATTATTTAGGGCGGTATTGAACGTTGTTACATCTTTGGAATACACTACTAGCCGACCGAAACGTCAATAATTGGGCCAATCCAATTAAAGCGTAAAGTTTTACTCCACTGACCTTGCGCGAAGTTAAAAGCTTTACTTGGAATCGACAGTCAGTGGACCGAACGCTTTCACTGACAGATAGCTAATTCGTTCTGCGTGATATGATGCAGTGATAGATTTATAGTTACCAATGGTGAATATGTAAATAAAGTCACAATATTTGAGTCTGTATAAAGTTGTTAGATGATTTGACGTTTTTTGAGGCACCCTATTCAATCGTTTAATTCGATATGTAAAGCTATTTGTTTATATATATACATATATATATTTTGATAGATTAAACTATTTTGAGAATCCAATTTCAATATTTTTGCCTTGCAACAAGTAATTGTTTTTTAATAATTTTTCAAAATTTTCTTAGTGTGCAGGCAATCTTACGTATGATCTAACGTACGACACATGTTTTCTTATGTGAGGATCACAAACTACGCCTAAATTACGCATATTATTATTTGCGTTCACTACAAATAATTTTTAGTAATACCTATTCGTATTATTCTGTGAATTTGACAATGTCATTTTTTTTCCCAATTACTTGGATACTAATCTAACTAACTACTAAGACTTAGTAAAACTGTCATAATATAAATGTGAAACAGAGGTCAAAACAAGATCAAACAATTAAATTTATTTTTCTTAAAATAATTGCCATCTTGCTGTTTTAATAGCTCTTAACAGCAAAATATGGCTAAGAAACAATTTATCTTGAAACTATTTTGGAACTGGCCTAATCTATTTTTTACTTTACATACAGAATTGTATCAGTTGAATTATAGTATTAGTTTAATTAACAGTACCAGTGCACTAGAAATTCCAACTCACTGCTCGAGCTTTTGTATTATCACATCAACATCAGACTGACCGGATGGTTAGATAGAGACTTTAACTGCAATTCTGAAGGTCATGGGGTCGATTCTCGCCAGGGATAAATATTTGTTAGCATGAACATGACTATTTTTTTTTAAGTAGATTTCTCAATGGTTTCACCACGGCTTATTCTATGACTGACGGGAAGAAGGGTTTCGAGATGTGTCTAATCTCCATAATAAGTTAAAAATGTCAGATTAATGTTGCTTCATCTATTATGTTACTTACTAGTGACTGACGAAGCGTGTACGGATAAAATGCGCGATCGATTTCAACTGAAAATTTTCTGCCCGGTTGACTACATAAGCATGAAATGTAGGTTATAGGCTTATGACTAACAGTTGTGAGAAAAATGAAAGTTGCTAGTGAGTCAGGTGTTTGTTGTTACGTGTGCGTTGATAATTGTTTTGATCGAGAGCAGATCTTGCCGTTTTAATTATTGTATCCATGTTATTTATACTCTACGAATATATTTTTGGTGATTTATAATTTAACGATTGACTTTCGTGTACGATGTTACGAATATGTACCTATACATTTTGACAAAATATTGTAATTGTCACAGCCTAAGAAGCGACATTTGGTTCATTGTATGCAAACACGACGTATCGGTGTCGTGATAGCCCAAAGCGCAACGAACCTTTCTCAAATTCATAAGGCCCCATAGGGCCATGGTTCGAATCCGGGCGTGTACCAATGATTTTTTCTGACTTAAGTACATAACTATCACTGGCTCCGTACCTCGGAAAGCACGTTAAACAGTCAGTCCCGAACGCTGTCAATAGATGGCGGTCGTTACAATCCCAAACCCGCAGTGGAGCAGCGTGGTGAATTTAAGCTCCAAGCCCCCCTTCTCACGCTGGGGGAGGCCTAAGCCCCTGCAGTGGGGTAAAAATGGGCTGATGAAGTGAAGTGAATGCAAAAACCCATATCTCCACCTGTGCTCAATAAATAGACAATAATCCACAAGTTGGTAAAATTTCACTTTTTATTTGAAATTTGATTAATTCTGTCTTTTTATTTGGTGTGTACTCGCATTATCATAACATTTTTTTTATTATCACTTAAGAATTTTAATTTAGTTATTTACACATACCTACTTGTGACACATTTTCCTAATATCTTTGTTTTTCTCACTAGTGCCATATTTAGATCTATGGTTTCGGTTTTGGTGAACTGTATTATTAAATTTAAACAGTATAAAATTTTTTCTTTAAATTCCAGCAGGAATGTGCCATCATGTTTACATTTTAAGGAAACGTTACGTTTAGCAATTTCTTCCAGGTGCACACTAAAAATATCAAAATGTGCAAGTGACAAAAAAACTTCCAGGTTTAACAATAATACCTACACGGTCGTTATTGAAAAATCGCAACAATTATTCAAACTTTAGATTCATATTCGCCTGTGAATCATAAATAAGCTTCATATAAATAAGTAGCGTGTGCCGACTGTTCGTTACTAGTAGGTATAAGTTGTGGTTAAATGCACAACGGAAGTAAAACTTCCGTGTATGCGACTGTGTATGCGAACGTAGTTAACAATCTATAAAGGATAGACACGTAAAGATTACTTACTTTAGAAACCCGATATTCAGTAAACTTAAATGTCGTACTCCATGAGGCGAGAACTGAGATTTGCGTTTGTGTTGGAAAGTAGAGACAGTGCGTTGCAACGAGTGCGTGGCTGGACAGGAACTGATGATGGAGCCGCACCGCGATTAAAGCCAATTGTGGAAAAACATATAATAGTGACTCGGCTGATTAAACCTTTTACACTATCGGTGTACCCTCACACAAACACAAAGCTCAGGTGTATGCAATACTTAGTATACACCTGAGCTTTGTGTTTGAGTGAGGACACACCGAAATCGATAGAATTAATACATATATTTTCTTAGTTTTACTATTACCGAATAGTTATATTAGTATATATTATTATTTATACATATTTATCTATAGTATATATTATTAGTAATTCTGTTAGTAATTGTACAAGTTATTAAAATTCTCATTATTAGAAACATAAAGGTACATGCTCGGCTAACGCTGGTGTCAAATTTATTTACCTGATTAGATATAAAATATTTTTAATGAAAGGGTTTGCCTGACAAGGGGGAAGGGGAATACAAATTAATTCTATTTATTTCGAGTGTAGTACACCAACCAGTGCTTGACTGTACACGTATTTGGTATTCAGTACATATTTTGTCTGCATTAAGTCTGCAATCAAACGTTTCCTTCCCGAATCGAAAACAGTGAATGTCCAAAGAGCGATATCATGTTATTATGCATCGGTATACGTAGTATGAATACTAATTGAAATACTTTTATATAAATATTCAACTCATCGTGTCGCTTGCTATGTTGCGTATAGTCTATTCGTTGTGTTTTATGGGATCCCATATATACCGACAACGTCCTATAAATAATAGTTCAGGGATGACATTTGTACAAAACAAAGACCAGTACAAAGACAAAATAGCGCGCTCGTAGTCCACATGGATCGATAGAGATTTACAATTGGCGGTGGCGCTGTAAAAAATAAATATGGTGTGTTCGGCTGAACGTAGTCCAAATTTGTAGAGCGTGTAGGGCTTAAAATTAGTTAAATGATAAAAAAAAACTTTCAACATGTTTTTCTCGGTAACTGTTAGTTTGCGCCGTCTACTCTTAGAACTTTTTGTTACAATATTTATTTTTTCTTTAAGTTATAAATGTAGTTGCTGCCTATTCTCCAAAACATAAACAATCCAAACATAAAATTATTTTCAGACGGTCATTTCTCTATTTGTTATTTGCAAAAAAACAAACGTATTTACTGATTGCACGTATTTGTCCACCAGGTCCCGAATATGGCACAATGGAAGCAGCATGGAAAGGTGCACTGGTAGAAGCCGATCGGCTGGCCGAATTGCATCTGCGCGTACGAGACAGCCTCGTCAATGAAGTCATAGCGCAAATTAAAAATTGGCAGAAGGATACCTATCACAAGGTAAGAGTTCTGTTCTAAATTTTAGAAACCTTAACTATTCGGTTTTTAACAAACATTATGAGCTTCCAAACGTGCAAAATGTATTATTTCACTAAAATACGTATTGTTTCAAAATGAAACATTCGTATGTAGCCGTGTGACATATAAAGATGTCGCCACTAGTATATGTTTAATATATAAATAAAAACGCGGCTCCGTTGGAAATATATTTATTTATTACATTACATATTACCTACATATATTATTACAGGTCATTTTCAAAAAGGACGAGATTTTCAGGGACACGTTTCAATTTGAGACAACTTATAGTGACGAATAGTGAAGACTTAGGTCAACTGCTTATGGTGCAATTGCCATTGCTTTTTGTCATTTACTAGCGCAATCGTAGTGTTTAGTACTACCTTTTTGAGCATATTATTATGCGGTGTTTTGGGCGCGGTGAATGGGAAGGAATATACTATGTCTTGCCGGTTGTCGCCCACTCGGTTTGCGACTCGCCGTATCAAGTTTAAATCACACAGCCCACTACGGACGACGCGTCGCCACGAGACCTGCCGTTTCCGTTCATCGTTCGACGATTATGGTTAGCCAACTTCTATAAAGGACTGTCGTCTTGTACTCCACGGGTCTATGTTACAGTTAGTATGCGAAAACACCTTGTCGATAAAACGACTAGGTTTCTGTGTGGATTTATCTTGCGGAATATTGTAAAACATATATATTTCCTCCCTTTGGAGATTAATTATACAGAATTCGATATTTAACTTTTGCATCGCAATAAAACAACCATCGATTGTTTTAGTAAATTAAAAAAAAAACATCCGACCATTCGAAGCTTCAACTGCATAGTAATCTAAAAGTAATTTGTCAATACATATGAATTATCTAAATAGTAAACGACTGTCAACATTTCAAGATTTTCAAAATCTGCGGTTATTACACAAAGAAAGACGACGGTTGTTTTGTTGGGTCGAGCTACTCGAGCTGTGTATCTATATTAACATAAATTACTAAATACAGTGAAACAGTAATTTACGCAATATGAAGTACGCTAAACGAACACAGATTTGTGAACGCATTTTATCGGCTACTGAAAATACAAATATTGGCGTTGAGTACCGTACACTTTTTCAAGTCAAAAAAGTTTTAATTAAAAGGCCTACTTTACATGAATGGATATTTAAACGATTAATATGTTGGCCATCATTTTGTTTTAAATATTTCTTTTTAATTTATCTATGACTGTATTTTTCTTTCATTTATTTTAAAAAGAATTAATTAACTTGTTGGTTCTTTTTAATAGAATTTACTTTCTGAACCGATAGTAGCCTTGACGGTTAAAAAGTGTTTGTAAACGTCTACGGAAAAAGATTTTTTTTGACATTATTAGGAGTTTTGTGTTGTTCGCTGTACAATAAGACAGCATAACAAAGAAATATTCATAAAACTCGGTGAATATTACTGATCTGAATCCGCATTATTGTTTTAAGGTTTTTTTTAATACAGATATGTTGTATGTCCATTCCATCGAAACAAATGTCATTACTAGAAGTACAAAATCATCGAAAACTACACCAAAAACTGTCTTTGGAGCCAGTCTGTTAGGGTCTATAATTTCATCCATACGAATAGTAAATCAACTGTGGAGTGGTTAATACAATAGTTATGCTTTATATGTTTATAACAGAACAAGTTGCAAACTCATGCCATAACTTAGCAACTTTGAGCATGATATGAACAAAGACTCAGTCGTACTAGATTCCTCATACGCTCAGATGAAACCGAAAACTAGTAACTTTCTGATAATATCTGTTTACCGCACGAACTGTAGCTCACGCGTTTGTATATAAATATTATGACTATATGTTTAATTTATAAGTGTCTACGTCCATGTACGTCACTAGTAAAGGCGACACGTGCCTCACGAGTTCAAGTTTAAAATTATGATGAAACCAAGTTTATTATTTGAATATTTATTTAATATATCTTCAAATATTATTACATTGTTTATATTAACCTTCTAAATCTAAAGATATTTTTTTACCAACTTAATAGAAATGTTTACCTACCTTTTCTGTTAAATATTCTTACCAAATCGTATTTTAGAGTCATTGTTGTTACTACAATACGAAAAAAGTTGTTACGAAAAAAGGTAACGGAGTCATTTGATCACTAAATACTCTTCATATTTTTCCCATACCGGGCTTTTATATAAAAATCGATTCTTAAGGAGTAAACTACAATAAAAATTAATAAAATTTTGTCTCGCTTAAAATCACATTTAAGAAAGAAATATTTCCGTACATTAGCAAGTTCATTTTGATTACATAAACAGCATTAATTTATAAATAATTTTATGCTTAGAAATAAAAATCTAACGGTTACTGGGTTACCACATTTTACAATTTGAACTTATATCGAAAGATAAAAATATTTTAGTTTACATCATTATTATTACATAATTTCTCTTTATGAGGCGCAATAAAATTCAAATATCTTGGCCTCGTATCGAATACTTATCGATTTTATCGTACAAACGGTGTCAACGATAATCGGCATATGTTACATCATAAAAATATCACATGTATGTATATCGAATTCAATGATAACTGCGCTTGCGCTTGTAAACGCAGTGCATTATGAATCAACCGTGGAGCTGTGACAGTTTTTGCGCCGTTGGGATCAAAGAATAATAAGTAATCTGTCACAATACAAACATATTAATAATATTCAATTTAGGTATAGCTCTTTGATATAATTTGTTTCCATTTTTTTGGCAACATCTTATTTGTGCACTAATTTGCTTAGTAATAGCAATATCCGCATAAATAAAATTATTTTTGAAATCAGCAAACCAAAAGTTTTCGAACAGTGCGAGTGTATCCCGTTTTCTCATAATTATTTATAGCGAATAACAATAGATAACGCAAACGGCCGCAGCTTATACCGCAAATACATACGTAAGGCAGAATTTAGAAGTGTATATTATAATCAGAAAAAAACTTTTTCGAAACGAGCTTTATAAAATGAGCTTTAAACCGCTCATACAGCTCATAGGTGTCGTGGACAAGTGTTTTGGCGTTTATCCAATAGGCGAAAAGCTTTGGAATAAAAAATATCGGATGTATCATTATATTATATAAATATACTGAACGCTTGTATCAATAAAAAATCGTAGTTTGGTATTGCACATTATTATAAATTCATTTTGTTTGGTTCGAGTGTTATAACTAATTGGTACACGCTGGTTACTGGAATTCGAACCACGACCTTCTGAACAGGGAAGGGCTCGCCGCTTTTCGGCTATCACGACACGAGAATCCTCAATATGAATTATCTAAAAACATAACAATTTACCCAGCTCTAGTTGTTATTTTATATTATAATTAAGCTTCCATCTAAAAGGTCAGGTCAGAGCAGTTATTTCGAAGACTTTTTTTTTAGTAAAACGGCTTGGCGACGTGCCAAATAGAGAGCTCTTTGGCGCCTACGTGCGCGGCACCCGTGATAAATAATGTATAAAAGTACACTTGACATTTTCTCAAAACGTCATAGTACATTTCACGCCGCATTTAAAAGAGAAACTGACGATTCGTACACTTTTATAGGACGATCGTCTAATAATATATCTCAAGGACAATGAAACAACACTTATTGTGTGCTTCTATGTGTATTCTATATTTTTGGGTTCATCCGGGCGATTTTTTTTATGCATTTTGAGTCATAGAATACATCTACATTCGAGTATTTGACGTTAAATTCATTGTAACACTTGCACATTCTCATAATAAGTGAGTGACGGGCAATGTTGGTGCGACAGTTGAGTATGGAATGTTGAATGTTTTATGTTGTAACAGATATATTACGACAGTTAAAGGGAACTGATAAACTAATAAATAAGTTAGTGTCTAATTATTATTCTATGGAACATACCTGAACTAAAAATATGCCAAGAGTCTGGTAAAAGAACGTTGTATGGATTCAATAAGTTGGGATGATATTGTATTTAGTGGATTCCGAGCAAGACATGCAAACGCCAAGTGGCTACGAACTAAGGAATTGTATAAAATTATCTTGGTGCAGATAGATCGGAATAGTTTAGCGTGCCTTTTTAAGAATCCTAACATTTTGGCAGGTTTCTTCGCTATATTATCTTTATGAACATGAAAAGTTAACTTGTTGTCCAATAGAACACCAAGATCGCGTATTTTGTTAACACTCAGTCAGTCAGTGAGTGAGTGAATAGGAAGATGTGTTCTTTTTATTAGGTATCTATTTTCCAGAAAAGGATAGGTAGACTTTAGAGTCTTGAGTTTTCTGGTGTACCATAATATAGATGTAATTACTGTATGGTCGAAATTCTGCACCTATAAGTTAAACAGAACTGAAGTAACGAGGGAGTAAAACAACACGGTGAATGCTTTCGTGTAGTAGGTATACACACTGCATCATCAGGCCGGAACTTGGCTTGGCGTACTACCTCTGTGCGCCTAGATATATTAGGGCCGACCTGATCTGAATATTACTGACTGAGAAGGGACGAAACACAGACAAGTCAACCTTATAGACCACGCTTTGACAGGGAGTAGCATTCGCGAAGGCTATGTAGTGACACTACACAACTATGTCACTAGTGAGCCATCAGTTGTAAGCAGGTAGGAAGCAATTAAATTGTCAATTTTGAACGAGCCAATGAAAACTAGCCGACTTCTCCCCGCACCCCGCCACTTTTTGGCGATTTCGTTTTCATACTGACGTTTATTAAAGCGTAGTCTATAGGTTGACTGGTCTGTGGGACGAAATTACTCCCAGTATATACGAATTTTTTAGATCTTAAAATTTATGTCTAATCTAAAACTATCTGTATAGATAAAGGTCAGGGTTTTTAGAGTTCATTGTATACATTTAATTAGTGACCTAGTTTAGTCTATTCTTGACCTTAATCAGTTTTAAGATAGCGCACTGCATCACACTGCTTAGCATAGTTGTTATTTATAATTATCTTTTTAATGGCCGGCTAACGTCATTTTAGATTGCAAATTAATCGTCACTCTTAAATATCCGGAAACTGATTATAATTGATAATAGTTTAATCTCACACATCGATAGCGGTATCCTTTTATTACAATACAAATCTCACTATCACATGTAAAGGTTTTTTTTTAAATTATTTTTTACAACAACGAATTTCTCTTTCATTTTTTTTTACTCGATTGCAGAGTTTAGCATTTCGAATATATATGTATATATATTACATTTATATATCTTGTTTTTTGTTACTTCCTTAGAATGCAACGATGTATTTTTAACCCCCGTCACAAAAAAAGAAGAGGGGTGTTATATGTTTGACGTGTGTGTGTGTATCTGTGTATCTGTCAGTGGCATCGTAGCTCCCAAACGGATGAACCGATTTGGTTGCAGATTTTTTTATATGAAAGGTGAATTAGTCGGAAGTGTTCTTAGCTACATATCTATCTGTCTGTGTGTCTGTCTGCGGCATCTTAACTCACGAATGGATAAACCGATTTCAATGCGGCTTTTTTTCAATGTAAAGCTGGTTTCTTTGGAAAGTTTTTAAGCTACATTTTTATATGTCTGTCTGTGTGTGTGTCTGCGACGTCGTAACTTTCAAATTGATAAACCTACTTCAATGCAGCTTTTTTTTAAATGGAAAATTGGTTTAATCGGGATAGTTTTTAGCTACATTTGTACAAATCTGTTTTAAAATGTTAAAGTAGTACTTATCTAGATGTATACGCGACGCGAGTGATGCGACGCAGCACGGCACGACACAGCGCGGTGCGACCGACGCGTTGCGGTATTTTTGTACTGCCTGCATAGATTTTATATGAGAACGATCTCAAAGCATACTGGACCGGACAGTGCGACGACGCTCTTTATCCATTTACGCGCCGTATCGTACCGTGTAGCATCTTACCAGAGAGATAATTCAAGCCTAGCTTGGGTATTACAAACAAGTTGACAGACATTTTATTACTGAGAAAAATTTCTCGCAGAAGGTCATCAGTAAAAGCTGATAAATATGTATAATATACCCCAGACAAAATATGAAAATTATAGACATGTCTAAAGGCCTATTCTATTTTATAAGCAGTGGTGGATAATATAGCATAAAGCATTATTTAAAACGCGTTATTTGAGCCCAACGGATTTAGCGTATTATATTGGTTGACTCTTGGTGCTATTAAATAGCACTACGCGATACCGCAGTCCCGGCTTACCGATAGAGCGATGCGATCAGCACAACGAAACACGTCCTACAACGAACGAGATTGCGCGCTGACTGATTAGCAAATTTAGCAATTTAGCATTAGCATGGCATTAGCGCAGCTGTCGGTCAACAGTATGTGACCGCCGCCCAACGCAACGAACGATTCTCGCGCTAAGCATTCCTGTGTGTTATGCTAAAGCATAGCATATAAATAAACATGCTAAAATAATATAGTTTATAGTCTGAAGCATGTTATTAAAATATAGCAGATTTTTACACCACTGTTTATAAGACTATTTTGGAAAACATTAATTTAGAATTAGTGTGAACAGTTTCTTACTAACACTTGTTTTTTGCGGATTTTTTTTTTAAGTCTGCGTTGGAATTGTTTTACAAAAAATTTATATTAGCTACTAGTACAATAAAAAAGTTGTATTAATATATCTAAATACAGCAAATTGCAACTAGGGAAACATACTTATGCATATCCGTATTATACGAGCCGTCGTCTGGATCAGTCGCTCTGGCTGTGTTTGCAATGTTGTTCAAATTACATATTATTTTTTTGGTATACGCGGATATTAATTTTGATCAAATCACCCAGTTAAATTATTTGTCCGCAAACAATCACGCAAAAATTGGTACCTAATTGGTACATAACCAATTTTGGTTTCGATTTGGTAAGTGGTGAAATCTACCACACAGTCAGATATATTTACAACTAGTTTTGAATTTTTTGTAATCGTAATGTACGATATTATATTAACGTAAATGTTTAAACAGTATTTCTGATCGGGCGCATGCTCAGGTGTGTGCGTCACTCACACACTAATGCTGGTCAGTAAGGCAATCCTCAAGCAACAAATAAATAAGGACTCGGATGGGCCATTGTCGAAAATACGAAGGTTGTTTCATAAACGTACTACTTATGGCATAATATGTATAATGTAAACAAGTATGAGGCTTCGTTCATCACACGACACACGCTCGGGCGTGCTCCGGCATCTTTACCGGCAATCTAAATGCGGCAGACGTATGCGGTTACGTAATTACGGTTATTTTAGCACCGCGCTAACATATGCTCGAAGGTCGTATGTGAACACTAAGTTATTCCTTGTTGTATTCATAAAGATAAGACGAATCGGTTTGTGGAGCTAAATCGACTGGATCTTCATCGCAAGCCTGAACTTGTTTCACAATAATAATCCTGCGTATAAAAGCATTGCAAAAGCATATACATGTTCACATATACATATTTATATTTGTTAGTTAATTTTTTATACACAAAATTGACAATTGAGAAGTATTTAACTTTTACGCAAACGCTAAGAAGAAAATATTTATTACAATACATACAGAGAAAACGAGTATTTTACGCTACGACAAATAGCTATATAAGTTTTTATGATGTTGTTTGCGATACTTGGATTTTATATTACCAGTTTGTTTACAGCTATTTTCTGAATGGAAGTGACTAGAAAATTATTAAAAAAAATTGGTACTCGTCACGAGTTAGTTGTTTACCACTGGTATACACCGGTTAGTCGAGAAGGTAACCAAGTAATTTTTCCCATGGAATAACCCGTTTAGGCGACGACTATTTATGAAAGGCTTCTTCAAGTTATAATAATAATAACACACACAATCACAACAACGTCTAGGTCCCAAACTAAGCATTAGCTTGTATTTTGGGTACCAAGCGAAGACACCACATACATGTAACAACCAAGACCCGGTGCCAGTATCAATATTCATCATATAAGTACTGACCCGACCTGGGATTCGATCCCGGGACCTCCAGCTTCGCAGGCAGGGTCGCTGCCCACTAGGCTAAGCGTTCCATGTGTATGCTTAGGAAATTAATTATCTTTCAAATTTATTTTTGTTCGCAGTCGATGATCCAGCTAAAAGAACGCAAAGAAATGGATGAAGCGTTCAAGAAAGCCCAAAAACCGTGGGCGAAGTTATTACAGAAAGTTGAACGGACGAGGCTCGAGTACCACACGGCGTGTAAACAGGAGCGCACCGCGCAAAACCAGGAGAGGAATGCTACAGGCGACAGCTCGTTAAGTCCCGATCAGGTAGGTGACCAGAAAATGTATGATGGTGTGGTCAGTGGAGGTAGAAAAAATGAACTATGCCGAACACGTCAAGTACGAATTTGCTTATTTACTTGAACACTGGACCCGAATCGATTCCCGAATTCAACATTTCTACTACAACCCATACACACGTGTTTACCTGTACAATTGATTGATTGATTGATTGGCTTGCAGTTAGGATCCAGAACCCAATTATTGAATGTTGGATCCAATTTTAACTTCACACCTTTTACAGGTGTTTACGCGAATGGTGGATCCAAAACGTTTTTCTATGAATGTATAGGTTATAGTTTAGGATGTCGAAATCGCGGTAGAAGATTTACTGTGATAAGCGAGTCCGCGATGATGGTTTATCTACTCGCTAAACCAAATGGTCGAATTACGTTTTCATTTGTGTTGTGATCGGGTTGCAGCTAATCTAAAGCAAATGAATGACACCGGAACCCTATTTCTCTTATTAATATGGTAAAGCACCTATATTAATGCCAATTTACCAAAGAATAATTTAATAATAAATAAATAAATAATAATTTTCAATAAATTTGTGGTTTCCCTCTGTATTTTCATTAATCGATGCAAGTATCTAAAAGTTTGTTCTCCTCGGAAATCAACATCGGAGTTATTAGTAAAGTTTCAACAAGTAATCGTACTTAGGGGTGTCAATTCCCTAAATATTTAACTTTGGCTTTACAGTAGCCTAAAGTATTTAAAACATGCTTAGACCATGTATGTACCTACATAGAGATGCCGCGTTGTTACAAAAAAATGCGAGCTAAAAAAATATACGTTGCAGATCATTTGATGTTTTGAAATATACGTGGCGAGAAGTAGAACCTACATGTGAAATTAGTATTAGAAAATAAAATTAAATATATTCTGAAATTACATTTCATGTGTGATTTAACTGTATGTTTGTTTGTAACAATAATAATGACGTACGGTCTGTCCTATCACAGAGTGTCATTTTGCTACAGGTTCCATAGAGAATATATTTATAAAACTGTCATCGGCATACGAGTCTAACTTTTGTCGGGATTTCACTCAATCTGTGGTACGTGTTACCTCTATGGTATAATGTGGTATCTATCTAACATTCTATCATTCCATTACAACACGTGACGTTTAATCGTAAAAAAACGGCGTTTCTATTTCCCCGCCGAAGGTGGTTTTCTCTTTTATCATAACTCCACGAGGTTTTATTAAATTTTGATTAAGATGAACGACTTTACGTAAACAAAACGCTTTGTAGATAGCTATCCGCGACATATATTTTTAGCTGATTTATCGAGGTCACGAGGTATGAAGAGATGCGTTAGGCTTAGGAACTGAGTGATGGCCTGTCAGCGATTATGTAAGCGCAAAATGAAAAACTTGAACTATAACGTCCTGCATATAGAGTAGAGGAATTAATAATCTACCTACACACACACACACACACACACACACACACCCACCCACACTTAAGTACTGCCTTCGACACTTATTTTATTCAAGCAACGTGAATCTTGATTGAGTCGCGTCTCCTTATCCTGACTAATATTATAAATGCGGATGCGTGTCTGTAAGTGACGAATCATCACATGACTTCATCGTTCTGAGGGCCAAGTGCGAGTTTTTTTACTATTAACTGTGTCGTATGCGTTTTCAGTAATTTGTATGGAAACTCGTAGTTACCTAAAACGACCGCTAGATGTGCTGTACGAGTTTCCATAAAAATTATAAAAAACGCAAACTACACAGTTAGTAGTAAAAAACTCACACTTGGCCCTCTGGTCACAGAATCGAATAGGTTAGAGATGCCATGTGACGGTATTTGTTCGGAGACTTGAGTCCCAAAAACAATTACACCACGAAAATGAGTAAAAATATTACGCGTACGTATATACTTTTGTGTCAGATTTGTCTCGTTCTAGAAAGCGGTTAAGTCGTTTATTTCTTTGCCTTGCATCTTTGATATGATTCGATGTCGCGTTTTAAAGTTTAGATTTAGGAGATCTACAGTAACTATGAGTTATACTACATACTTGAAAAGGACAGCGTTTCCGTCAAATACTAACTCTAACGTACTCTATCGTACTGTGGTTCTAGTATAGTATGATTTATAGCCCTTCTGTTTCAATGAAGGGTCCATATCTAGCTATAGTGGCAATTTATCTATAATAATAATAATACTTTGGACATTCCACACAGCGCCATCTAGTTCCAAAGTTAGCAAAGCTCGTACTATGGATACCAGACAACTGATATAAATACTGAAATATTTTTATAATATATAAATATTTTACACCCAACCACGGAACAAATAGACATCTTCATGCACACAAATATTTGCTCCGGGCGGGAATCGAACCCGCGACCCTTGGCTCCGCAGTTAGGGTCTCTAACCACTCAGCCAACCGGTATCTATACAAAATGATGTATATCTATGATGTTAACATACACCAAGACGATTTCGTGAATTTTAAAAAACCAATTCAGAAATAAATCTTAGTATTCTCTAGTGGATGTTCAGAAAGTGGGAAATCGAATTGATTCATTTGAAATTAATTAATTATCAACCTGTCTTGGCTGAATTTCGAGTCAATCAAAAGGCTACTGGATTGATCGTCACTCCGCTTCGGTTCGTTCATCGCATGACATAAACAAACCTAACCTACGTTATAAATGGTGAATCATCCCGCTATCATTCGGCTATATCTCAAATTGATCAAAACGTTTTTGTTCTCGTGTTTCGCTTCTTGCTTTAACATAGACAAACCTGACAACCTATCCTTAGAGACCCCGCAGACTTACAATTTCAAGTTGGCCAACCATCGAACAACTAAATTGCGTTCTATCACAACTTAATCGTCCAACTTTTTAATTGTGCCTAATCGGAAGGGAATCTCGATTCTGATACGATCGTTGTCCAATTAATTTGTTGGACGATTTAGTTGGTTAAAATGTGCGAGCTATCATTAACTTACTTAACTATTAGTATACTCTGCGATTTAGTTGAGTTTGAAATTCTAAGTCTGCGGGTGCTTTAGAAACTTTTCTAAGATTAACCAATTCGTCGTGATAACATTCCCTGGTGTACGACCGAATTGATAATAACAATCAAAAGCAATGGATTTTTCCAACAAGTTCGGTTAATGTCATCATTTACTACATCTTAAGATGATTAGCATTTAGCATTCACCGTGATATAAATGAAAAAACTGAAGGGGTTTGAAGGGGTGCGGTGAAACATACTCGTAGACTACTGGTTATCCTAGTCAAAATCTCACACGAAATAGGTTGTAAAGCTTCTCAAAATTCGAAATGAATAATAGTAATACTTGGGATATCCAACATAAGGCCATCTTGTCCCGAAGTAAGCAAGTGTTATGCTTGTGTTATGGAAATTTACATAACCCAATTTTCGAAAAAAAATAGATCAATGAAATACAGTTAAACCGGACCACAATTGAATGTATACCATCACTTATAAAAAGTAAGTAATGATATCGTTCGAATATTATAAAGCACGTAATTTCACAACAGATGCGACTTTAAATTATTGTCCATTTAGTAGTTATGATACCACAGACAGACAGACAGATAGAAATATAGCTAAAAAGCATCATGGTCAAACCTGCTTTGAATTAAAAAAAAACCTCTTTAAAATCGGTTTATATATGTAGTATAGAAGCTGCAATGCCATAGATAGACAAATGATAAACACACACACGCATATACACATACGTACATATGGCCTCAAACTTATAACACTCCTCTTTTTCGACGTCGGGGGGTTAGAAATAATTCTAGGAACGTAACAGCCCCGTTCAGACGTCACGGGGACGAGGGAAGAAAATATTTCCCGTTCTCTTGTCGTCTGAACACGTCGTTGTAAGTCCTTTTTGTTTATGACGGCTATCGCACATAAAATTTGTCTGTCTAGGACATATATCCTCAAAATTATTTACTGCCAAAAGGAATTCAATCTGAATACAAAAAAAGGTATACATTAGAATAATTTTTATTGAGCTGCGTACAAAATGAAGATATTATTGTAGTTGAAGTTTTTGTGATTCGCTTACGGTGGAATAGAGTAGGGTCACTGGTTGTAGGATTCACCATCAGTATTACAGTGACTAATTATAAATATTTAGAAATTGTTAATTACAGTAATATTTTCAATGGCCGTATTATTGAAGTGCTTGTATTGTTCTAGTTTCGAATATATGAATGCGTCTTATAGGAATACAATCCTTTAAAAAAGTAAATTTGGGAATATGGGGACATATGTTGTTTTCAGTGACCGATTCGCGTTCCACTCACACCTTAACGACGACGTTTAATATTTGATTTAGCCTCGTTTAAACTTTGTTACAGTTAGCAACGGCGCTTGTATATGTATCGATTTTCTGTAAAGGCATTTTTATGTTCATAACATCTATGCTACATGCCATGATGTACCGTGTTACTATGTCACACTGTGTATCTCTGTCTACCATAGAGTTAATAAATTTGACAGCAGCGTTTTAATAGAGTCAGAAATGTCCCTTCGCAGCACGGGGACCTCGTGTACTGAAACCGGACTGAAACTTGCCAAAGATGCACCAGCTAACTAGATGAAGAGTGGTTAGCCGGTAAGCGCGGAAGAGTGCTTCTAGTCAATTCGTACTTGTATTGTCTATTGTGTAATTATTTTTTACGCTTTATCTAAATATTTCATGTTCTTTTTTTTAAGTGAACCAATTTTTTAAGTGAAAACTTCTTTGGGCGCATTTTTACTAAACCGTAAAATAATACTGAACCGTAACGCGCTCGGGTCGGCGTCGCTGAATCGGGTATCCTCGGCTCCAGTCGGTCGGTGCCGTTTACTGTCTTACAATGATTACCTTTTATTATTATGTAAACTTCGCGTATGTTTTTTATTTAATGGGTGTAATCAAGTGTATATAATGTGTGTATACAGTTAGTACTTAATCCTTTGTTTGATATAGTACGCGTATATATTTATGTATATTTGTATGGTTTTCATTTCTATCGTGGAGTCATATGTACACGCCAATCGGACTGCTCTGTAAAGTGGGGAACACTTTTTCTTACCCTTACGAGTGAAATTCTTTACTTCAAATTTAAAAGGGACATTATACGATAAAAAAGTTTCATCTAAATCGAGCTGCACTGTGAAAATTTATGCCCGTAGGTACACACAAAACAATTTTCTGCATTTCACTAATTATAAAATCTGAGGAGTTTTTTCAAAATGGCGCACGTGGAACGTCGTGGTTTCTGGCGATATTTTGAAAAAGCTCCATAATAACTGTACTACGCTGCCTATTCTTGTTATTTTTTATTAAAAATACGAACAGAATACTCGACTCTGGCGAAATTGCTTTATATGCAGAGAACGCCATTAACTAAGAAGAAGAAGAAGTCTGAGAATCATAAAGAATAAAAAAAAAACGACGATACTTTTGGCAGTTTCACTCGACCAGCCGTTTGTGTTTCTCGACATTATACACTTGAGCTATAAAATATTCAGCTGTCAGAGGAGTTCTCGTTTCGGGTTATATCGATTGTTCTCTTTAGTATTTACTACCTTTCTAGGTACATCGTTTCATTTTTTCAATACTTTTCACTTTTGCTCGTTTTTATATAGTATAGTTGAAAGAAATTTTATTGGGAAGGTAACGTTACAATAGGAAGTTGATACCTACTGGAGAAACCAAAATAGACACTCTATAATGACAAAATGATTCATTAAAACATCTACGCATTACCGTCGCAAAAAGTTCATGTCTCTTGAAGTACCCGTTAAAATTTATAATTGAACCAATCCCAGTTGGTTCAAGGCAAATGTATTAAGGAAATTAAAGGAAAAAATATGGCTTGGACTAAGTGGTTGAGCAAGTCAGTGCTGTCAGACTTTGTCATTTGTGTGCGTTTCTCTTTTTCTAACTTCTTCTATAACCAATATAGTACTTGTACAATATCTACGATATTTTAAGATCCATGAGTAATATGAAATTGCTAATGGTTTTAACGTGTTTAACCCTTGGATTTGCAGTCACGTTGATCTATCTTTGTAAGCATTGTCCCCAAAGGTGGGCCTACATATTGGCACTATTATTTGAACACAGTTGGGTGATGATGAGCCAACATGATGAACATGGCTACATGACTCAAACTGAAAAAAAAACACTACGCTTAGATCTGATTCAGCAAAAAAAACCTAGCAAGGATCCAGCAGCCACGACGTTGTTTTATCACACCACGAATTGAGTCCAGTGGTAGCCTTTTTTGCGCAATAAATGGACTCTGTGCAAATCTTCAGGTGTTTTACTACTAATTTTCGGTTCAGTCGTTCGTTTCACGTCAGACGCTCGGAAATGTTGTGATAAAGAATTTCTAGATAACTGATAAAATATATGATATGAAATCTGATGTTATCAGAATTTTCTTGGTTTCGTATATCTCTGAATCGAAGAAATATTTTATTCGGCCCGATATGGCTGCAGGTTTTATGATTATTTTAATCAATTCATAATTTTATATGATTATTGTAATGCATTTGAGTTTATACTGGAAGGGTTTTTAGACTTCGCCTCCTTGCGGTGTCGTTAACACCGTTAGCCTAGTGGGTAGAGACCCTGCCTACGAAGCTGGAGGTCCCGAGTTCAAATCCCAGGTCGGGTATTTATATGATAAATAATGATACTGGTACCGGGTCTTGGTTGTTATATGTATGTTGTGTCTTCCCTTGGTACCTAAAATACAAGCTAATGCTTAGTTTGGGACCTAGCCGTTGTTGTGATGTATACGTTATTATTATTTATTATATATTCTAATTAATATTTAATTCTTCAGATGATTCTCTAAATTGGGATTGTGAACTATTCATTGCTAAAATTTGATTGACATCTTCAGCCTTGGGAGTTTTATTATTAGGAGTATCAATTATTCTTAAACTTTTATATATAATAAACACATTCATTTTATTTTATGCATATAGTGTATTATAATTTAAAAATATATCGAAAAATATATCGACTTTCGTAAAACGGTGCGAACTTTTTCAAGGAACTGTTAATTTATCTCCAACCGTTCAAAACTTCCCCTTTACAATTAAAACATATTCTAAATGTACGAAAAAAACTAAACCCTTAATGATAACATGTCTCATCTGATTCATTGTATAGGTAACTGTTTCCTACGTGCTAATATCATCTAAAGTCTAAACCAACCAGTGTCCGCAATCGACCCGGCCGAACATACCCCTATTGTATCTCTTCACCTGACAACAATAATAATAATATCCGGGACATCTCACAACACAGTCATCTAGTCCCAAACTATGCAGAGACTTGTAGGTACTATGAGTACTAGACAACTGATATATTTACCCGGGAATCGAATTGGCGACCTTATGGCTGCAGTCGGCGTATCCGACATTTCACTGACTTTTCCGTTTACTTTTTCAGTTCGTTACGGGCTACGCGTGGATAAGAATTAAACGTACCGCTCAAGGGGGTAGGCTTTTCATACAAAAAAGAGGGTTTGGTCCATGTTTAATCCATCCTCGCTCTATTTCTGTATCAATATTTACAGAAAAAATATATGTAATAGCAGAAATACTGTCACAGGGCGATATGTTTTTGTTTTTTTATGTCTTGTTAAGTTCTTTTGAAAAACATGTTTTCTGTAGGTTTTTCGTTTTTGAAAATAATGAGCAGTAAATTCGATATTAATGCCAATTAAAAAAAAAAAACGTACCGCCCTAGGGACATTGTTTTTTAATGACCCTGCAAAGTTTGATTCCAATTCATACACAATTCAGGGGTGGAAACAGTCACGGCCCGCAAGCTGTTTTGGTGGGTATTTTATAGGTATTTTTGAGAATTTGCTCTTATCATCTCTGTCACTCGGGAACAGGTCGAGGAAGAACGATTGAAACGAAGATAAAGATGCTAATTCGAAGCCGCGGAGATAAAGATTATCCCCTTAAAGCTTTAAGTTAGTTTCCAACCAAATACATTCCGATTCACATATCTTTTTGTATGCCATATTTATTTTATGCATCAAATTCATTTTTTGATTGATTTAAATATTGCGAGAAATAGTTGATGTCTTGTTGAGACGTCCACTACTGTGATAGGTCTCCTTCTCAAGATCTCCAAGACACACTGGACTATTTGCATTTTTGGCTTCCCATCACCTTTACCAGGCCGTCAATACAGGATAGCACCAGGATACCAATCCCCCTAGTGGGGGCTACCCCCCTAGCGGGTGCGTAATCGCCACTCGTGAATCTTTCTTCATCGGCGGTTGTCGGTCTTGTGAACATTGTGGCCCACCCATTATTACCAGTTCAATATTCTGAGTATTATTTAAATCCGTAGAAAAATGTAATGGTTCAACATATGAGACGATACCTTAGTATAGTAAATCTCGTAAGTACTAGTATAATGTAGCTATTTCGGAACGTGCTTACATTATAACTCTTGCTGTCGTCGCCTCCCGTGTTCCCGTTTAACCCGTTATTTCAGTAACTTGCGACCAGAAGTAAAACTTTTTAGCGCTCGATCGATTTAACGTCTTGGAAGTTCAGAAGTATACAAAATTCAATTTACCAAACACTTTACAGCTAAAATGAGATTCGACTTTTATGTATTATAATATGTTATGGACATTATCTTATAGGTATATCAGAGCATAATACATCGAAGATATAGTATATAACTATGAATCTGACCGATTGTTTGAGTGGTTACAGAATTTAAGTGAAAAGGTCGCGGGTTCGCTTCCCGTCAAGGTCAAACATTTGTTCACTGATATGTTTGTTTCGTGTTAGGATGTAAAGCATCTATAAATAATAATAATAACATATACATCACAACAACGTCTTGGCCCCAAACTAATCATTGGCTTGTGTTTTGGGTACCAAGTGAAGACACGTATATACATATAACAACCAAGACCCGGTACCAGTATAAATACATGTGAATATAAAAAAAATGTCTAAGTACACACCTATATATCAGTTATCAGAACTAAATGATTGTCTGTGAAATGTTCCAGGTATTAGTATTGTTTTTGGGCCAACTCTACTTTAAAAAAATAAATAAATACACTTATTCACGTTAATTACAAAGTTTATAGTTTTAATTCATGGTCATCAAACATCGTCTCTAGTGAAACTTCCAGAAAGAAACTAATTTGTTTTATAATTTTCATTGTCCACAAATGTGTTGCAGCGACCTCTTCAATTTTTTTGCTTCCCACAACTACATGGCGCCCTATGCTATATTTCTTAGACGTATAGGTATATATCTATACATGTTGCAATAAAAAAAATAATCATAATTTTAATAAAATACCACCAGCTCCAAAATTATACTTTGGTGTAAATCATAATCTCTCGTTTCAGTTTAAAAAATACATTCTTTTTTTTATTTTTCTTGCTAACGTGTTGCCAATACTCATCCGTGACAGGTCTTTGAGGTTATATTCAGTTTTTGCTCAGTTGGTCGCTGTTCGTTCGTCAAAGGGCGACGTTTCCGCTTCGCTTGACGTCTGAAAAGCACGCATTTCATCCAAACCGACCGTATACTACGCGTGCGTGCTTACGCGTTCTTTGTGTTTTGTAATTTCTCCCTTTCGTTTGTTTGTAAACGAACGATCGTTTTTATCGTTTATCGTTTAGAAATGTGCGTGGAAAGCGTTGACGAGTCGTATTTAGAAAATATGCAAATGAAATATCTAAAGAAACGTGTCTACTAAACTTGTAAATAATTATGGAAAAGTTTGAATGAAATGCAAGCAGTAATAAGACATTGACCTGAATATGTAGTGACTCAGAACATCAGTATTGATTTTAGATTGAAACACTATTAGGCTATTTTAATGTTGTCCGTAGCTAGAAGATGTTGTTAAGATGGCGTTATGTTAGTTAACATCCATACGAACGCTCGTAAACGATTACGACGTTAATTCAAGTCTTGGTATGTTTTGAACACAGACAAGTCAACCATAAAGACCACGCTTTGACAGGGAGTAGCATTCGCCAAGGCTATGTAGTGACACTACATAACTACGGCACTAGTGAGCCGTCAGTTGGAAGCACGTCGGAAGCCATTAAATTGTCAATTTTGAACGAGAGCCAATGAAAACTAGCCGACCTCTTCCCGCAACCCGCCACTTTTTGGCGATTTCGTTTTCGTACTGACGTTTATTAAAGCGTGGTCTATAGGTTGACTGGTCTGTGGTTTTGAATTATAATCTCATTTGAGTTAGAACCAACTTTGTATAAAGCCACAAAACATCGAAATTTTTATGAACATCCTAGTTATAGACATTTTTAAAGTAATTATAGAGATATTGAAACAGACTGACCGGTTGGCCGAGTGGTTAGGAACCCTAACTGCGGAGCCGAGGGTCACGGGTTCATACATGTGTATTTGTTTCGTGTATGGGTCTAAAAGTATCTATACATGTATTTATTATTAAAAAAAGAATATTTAAGTATGTACATCAGTTGTCTGGTAACCCATAACACAAGCATAATACTTGCTTACTTTGGGACTAGATATTATTATTATTATAAATATTGTAAATTTCTAAATAGGATAAAATTTCGAAGTTTTGGCTCAATATAAAGCTGAGACTAATAACTTTTACTTAAAACTGATATCAAAGCACCTCTAATATAACATAGATTATGTTCCCGACCAGCGACAAGCGATGCCCATTTAAATATTTACACTACAAGAAATAGGTTATTGAGTTAGAATCACTATTGTATGTGAGTTTAAACGACTAGCAACGCCTTGACTTCCATTGAACGATAATTGCACGCCCAGCAGGTGTCAGTGCGTAAAACTTGGTTACTTTTTAAAATTATGCACACCTCTGCAACAGGCATGTTATTTGTGATAATTAAATTTTCAGTGATTGTATTTTTTCACTGCTGTATGCACAATATCGCTCAGTCAATCTTGAATAAAAATGAATACTTTAATATGGAAGCTGGAAACAAAATTGTGGGATTTGTTGATAAATTGTGCCTTTCGGGGGTGAGAAGTGTGGATTCTAGGAGACGGTGCTGGCATAAGGCGATATTTTTCGTTTATGATTAAAATGTACCTACTCGTTGCTTTCTAAATTAACATAACATTGACGTTAGTGAAAACTAAATAATATTTTAGTGCACGCAGGCGAAGTCGCGAACAAAAGTTAGTCTATGTAGAAATACAATCCACAATTTGTCCCATTTTAGGAACCAAATACTGTGATTTATATTTACAAGTTTTCTATTATTATTATTTTAATACTTGTCATTTATAGTAAAGTTTGGAACGATATGTCCACAGTGACAAGGCTAATGTAGAAATAAATTATAAATCTTTATACCGTAGACTCCGCTACATGAAACTTCATAGTCTTTAGGTTTCTCTACTTCAGAAGTTAAAAGGAGGAACTCTTATAAGATCATTGTCATGTCCATCTGTCTGTCTGTCATTACCTTTTTCTGAAGAACTGGTTGATGTGTCAAATGGAAACTAATCTGATATACGAAAGTATGTGGCCCTTAGTCCCGTGAAAAAATCTACTACAGGAAAGGATACATGAAATTTATAGGATACTTCTCGTTGACCTAATAATATCCTTAAATTCGGCATAAAGGAAGATGCCGTAACGGAAGTAAAGGAACAAATTGAAAATTACAAGTTTTAATAAAATAAGTGGATTTTTTAGGTGTTTGTAATTGACACGCTTCTTCGGGCCATCTGGCGGTGTGAAGGGTTATAAATTTGTTATTTAACAGTCCGAGTCCGACTCGCATTTGTTCTGTTTTTCTGTCATAGTCAAGCTTTGTTATTATACAGTTTTGTGTCAGGGTTGCTCGCTCATCGTCGACATTGTCTGTCGACCGAAGCACGCGATCAATAGGTCATTTGCATTGCCTTTATCCCATCACACTGTCTGCATCTCTTGAACATTAGATCAGTAATATGAATTTATTGAATAAATGAATGAAATAATTTATTAAAAAAAGTTTTCTACACTTGACGCATCAAAAACCATTGATAAGTTTCTCCGATAGCCATTTCCATGACAAGCTTAGGTAGAATACTAGGTATATAATACAAATTCTTATTTACTAGATACCCAGCTAGGTAAAGTTTAAGTCTTGGTTTTACAATATAACAATTCCAGACAGAAGTGAAGTTAGACAAACATAATACCAGTATCAACTCAACAACTTAATACACAACAATATTTAAACACACACTGTTATGATAATTAATATATTAATAACAATAATACTTGGACGTCCCACACAGCGAAATTAATTAATTAAATTTAATTAATTCGATCTGTTAATCAAAATTGAATACGATCAGCTTCACACACAAACTCGTCCTCAAATTGGCGTCGGTTTTACACGCTCCACTAATTACCTCTCTATAATTAGTAACGCGTGACTAAAGGTTTAGGTTGGAAAGGTCGCTTTTAAACTAGAATGATTCTTGTACGTACATACATAAACTCACCCCTGTTTCCTGGAGGGGAAGGCAGCAGTGGCGAAGGGTGACTTATAAACATGGAAGCCTTAGGCGATGGATATCTGTTGCGTTTGCCTTTTCTAATGTTTACTATTCGCTAGTATATAAACGTTTGAATAGACCATCGCAGTAAATGTCTATGCTTGGATTATCGCGCCTGGCTTCCTTTTTTATAAGTTATCCTTCGCCATTGAAGCAGACAATAGTGTCAAGTGGATATCTATAGAGATATCGACATTCATCAGCCTCTGCATGCCGGCAAGTCAGTTAATTTGGAATGATTAATAGATTAATATTTGTAACACTGTACGTGTAGGTCATAGAGTAAATTTTGACGGCACTGTTTGGTTTTAATAGAGTCAGGAATGTCTCTCCACAATATAAAAAATTTCAAACGCAATTTTGCGGGGGTGAAGGCCGGCGCGCGGCGACCTTGCGTACTAAATTCGAACTGAAAGTCGCCATCTCGCAACGGGTACACCAGCTAGCTAGAGTATGAGTGGTTAGACGGTAAGCGCAGAATAGGGCTTCTAGTAAATTCGTATTTTAGGTGTAGGTTTATGTATTTATTTATATGTTTAGAGAACGTGTTGTTTTAATAATGCTGAGCCAAAAGTGAATACATCACTTTACGTGACTTCATTATGTATCCAAGATGTAAGGGTTTGAAATATAGACAGATAATCATAAAAAAATATCTTCGCCAACAGAAGAAATTTAAAAAAAAACCATTCTGTTACACCCAATACATATAAATGTAATAATTTTGACCCCCTTTAAGATGTTATTGCGTTGGTGGCAGAACTTTTTGCTCTCTAAAAACTTGACCCTTTATTAAAGTGTTTTTTTCTTTCTTCTTTTGTTGGAAACGTAACTATTGGGATCGCACTGTCATGAAGTTACGCCTAACGATTAGTCAGTGGCGCGTGCGCTGTACAAAAAGCTAAAGTTTAGTAAAAACTTTTTACAAAAAGTTCTCTTTTTTTGCTGTATACAGCCTATTCCGAAAAAAGGCACGGTGCCTGTGGGCTAATTATTCTTCATGCCGCAACGGCTAAACGCTTTTTGATGTTTAGTACGAAGGTATATATAAAGCTTGGAATAATACACAGAATAAGTTTTATTCCAGGGAAATATAGATTCCTGTGGGATAGTTTTCTTCGTGCTAAAATGGGTAAACGGATTTTGATGAAATTTGGTACTTTTATCTACGTTCCCTTTGGTGTATCGGGACTTGTCCCTTTCAGACATTGCGTCTAGTTGAAGGTTGAACGAATTGACTAATTGATTGATTATAGAGATTTCTTAGGTAGTTAAGTTTCAGAATGTTCTAAAAAGTCTGACGATTTCCAGGAGCGTCGCGTCCCTTTTGCGGTCCTGATACAACTGTGTAGTCTACGTGGGCGAAGTCGCGGGCAGAAAGCTAGTATTGCATATATTTTTTTAAATTAAAAATTCTATTTGTATTTCTTAAAAGTACTTATTGGGATGAAATCATGGAGCCTGGAGTTTAGGTTAATCCAAACTTAAAAAATTAATGAGTTTTCATTTGTCATCATATTTATCGTCAAGAGTTCTCCTTTTTTTCAATGTAGTTAGAATTTTCACGTTTTTAGTTGTTTTTTTTTTATTATTTTTTTTTTATTCATTTTGTATTAACCTTTTTATGTTGTATTTATTTTTTAAATCGTTTCACCCACGATACAAAAACTTCGTTCCACAACGCGAAAGTAACCAAAATCGTCATATACAATTTTCTTCTCGCTTTATGACCACGTTATACAAATAGTTTCCCAGTACAAGTAGCATCTTATGCGAGATACATTTATTTCAGAAATGGTTTTTTTTTTGGACATTTTTAGCACAATACGTAAGTAGGTATTAGTTCTTTAAACAAAACATTGGGATAAGATGTGGTATAAAAGTTCTTATCAGTAGAATTTTACTTTATCAGCGGTACTCGACTAAGAGATAAAGGTTACGTTTTCTGCGACATACAAATATGTTCTTCTTGTAAGCAATAACTTTTATAAGAGAAGATTTTCCCTTTTTTTCAAATTCTCTTAAATTATTAGCGTTTTCTGGTTGTCTGGAAATAGCTTACTTACATGCGTTTTCGGATATTATTTTCACATTGACACCTCGACCCGTTTCTGAGAAAAAGGTGTCGAAATACAGCCAGACAGACAGATCAAAATGCGACGCTCTAAGGGTTCCGTTTTTTTTATATTTCATCATCAGCCCTTTTTACCCCACTGCAGGCGCTTAAGCCTCCCCCAGGGTGAGGAGGGGGTTTGGAGCTTAAATCCACCACGCTACTCCACTGCGGGTTGGGGATTGTAACGTCCGCCATCTATTGACAGCGTCCGACTGCTTAACGTGCTCTCCGAGGCACGGAGTCAGTGATAATTAATGTACTTAAGTCAGAAAAACTCATTGGTACACGCCCGGATTCGAACCATGGCCTTATAAATTTGAGACAGGTTCGTTGCGCTCTGGGCTATCACGACACATTTTTTATATTTAATGTTTCGCAAACATAAAAGTTAGATAGGATCAGTACAGAGATATTCCCGGGAATATTTCTGATTGACTTATTAATTTGTCAATCAATTCTTTAATCTGCACTATCTGTTGATTCCTAGGGTGACATTACTTTAAATATGTAATTTGAAAAAAAAATTATTCCTCGTGGTCCCCGGTCCCATTTCCGGTCCTGTATATTTTTGTCATTAACGGTCAAGGTCATCTTCAAAATGGTGGCTCAGTCATTCGTTTTGAAGAAGTATTATGGAAGATAACACCTTTGAGAAGCAATTAATAAAGAAACAACAAGCGCCATCTGCTAGCTCCTCAAAGAATTAGTTTTGCAGTAAAATTTTATTTAAAAAAAATGTTTTCGGGCCCTTCCCGGTCCTGCTTGTTCTTCTCTATTAGCGGTGAAGATAATCTTAAAAATGATGGCACAATCATTGGTATTGATAAAATATTAAGACCCTTGAAATATAATTAGGAATAGCGCGAACTTTATGTGCTTTTTATGAACTTTTTTTTACTTATATTTAGTAACCTCAGCTTTTACTTATAAAATTGGCATTTAGCTTTTTAGGATCAACTCGTTGGGAATAGCGGAGGTTAGGTTGAGTCGAGTTAATCTCGTAATTGTACAGGAAATTGCGAATAATCTACTAAAATTGGGCATAATTTTATGGTTAGTTTAATCATTTTTGACCTTTTCCTCACATAATCAGTCAGTCAATACGATTAGAAAAACCAGCCGTACGACCGTACAATGTAAAAAAAAATACACGTCTCTTGTATGGCGACCCCCTTTGATCTTTAACTTTATGAAATTTTTTTTTCTTATTATTTGTTAAGGCGGCCATAGTACATAATACACGCTATGTGAAAATTTCAAGTGTCTATCTATTACGGTTCAGATGATATAGCCTTGTGATGGACGGACGGACGAAAGGACGGACAGCGGAGCCTTAGTAATCCTTGGGGTAAGGTACCCTAAAAATTGTATATGTCCGGCGATGGCTTAGAAGTGATAAGATGCCGTCAATGAACACGAGGTCTCCGTTTCTAATCAAAGTTTTTAATAGGTTTTTATTTTATGTGAGAATATAAACACTATTGCAGTCAATTAAATTTTTTAACATCGCATCTTTCTAACATATCTCTTCGTGTCGATCCTGCATTCAAACTGTCCTCAGTTTGTAAACCTTTCTTAGATTGTAAAAAGAAATAAAGAACTAACCAGTAGGTATACATAAAATAACATCATTTAAAATCTTTACCTGTTCTATGAGACATTGCTTTTTAACAAATTTCATGATTTTAGCTCAATTAGAAGGGTCTAAGTATAGGTTTTTATTTATTTACGAATGTCAAAATATACGACACAAATAGCTGTATTTTCGAATGCATGAACTTAGAAGCTAGATTTTTTTTTATTGTTCTACGGGACCGCGTAGACTGTGAAGTCTACAGTTCAGTATACAATATACGCGTTCTAAGAAGTCAGACAGACGGACAATAGAGTGATCCTAAAAGGGTTCCTTTTTTCTTATTTAGGTATGGAACCCTAAAAATTATGTATTAATACCTAAATCGATAACCATCTACACTACCATCGTAATTTTCAAAAAAATATGTAATGTGTCAGACACGGTTTCGTTACAGTCTTGTTATATGTATCTTCCACCAGCCCATTGTGCCCCACTGCAAGGGCTTAGGCCTCCCGCCAGGGTGACAAAGCTTGGAGCTTAATCCACTACGCTGCTTCAGTGCGGGTTGGTGGATTTTAACGACTGCCATCTATTGATGGCACCCGTTAATGTGTACTTGTAGATTAATGTTGAAATAGTATACAATCGTGTTCGATTTAGCGTTACGAAATTACAATTGAAATGTGTAAACAATTTCTACCAATAATTCTGTTGTAAGGTAGCATTTAAAAAAGAATAGATACTGCTCTCGAACAATATTGCGAAATATATAAAATTATCGACAATCTGGGTCGATGTTTTAACGATTGTGATTACAATTAATAAACGATCAGTCTCAAGTAATGTAGCAATCTTTGTCGTGTTGGTGGCGTGTTACGTAAAATATAAATATGTGTGGAGCGAGTGCCGATGCATTGCCGATGCCGACACAAATCACATATTCATATCCAAAATCCAATAAGGGATTTACACACCGAACATAATGTGGCCTTCACGAACAATAGAATCACATCTACGATACGTTTTTAAAGTTCAATGTTGTTAAAACTGTTGGTGCATTGTAGTACCTAATCAAACGAAAATTAGTACCCGTAACCGCGTAACGACACAAATACCTAATACCCTCCAACTCATGAAACAATCTGGTGTAATTTTTTATAAAAAACTGGACCAGTGAGTAGACGATTACTTTCTAATATAAAATTGAACGTCAGCGAAGCCAGGAACATGAGCTAGTATAGATTATATACAGCTGCGTGCGTATTTTTACAGCTTTTATGACGGTTTTAAGTGGAATTTGCCATTGTCGAGAGTAGTTTAGCGGAGGAATGCTGGGAATCGTCGCGTTGTGTTTTCCGACTCTCTCGTGTATATTATTTTTCTTTTTTGCGGTGTCTACTTTGATGTGCTCTTTAGAGGCGTCTATGTTGTCGTTTTTAGGGTTTGGTAGTTCCGAGGATTTTTTATAGTTTCGTCATATTCGTGTACCACAGCTTCATGGGTAGGTAGGTACCTTTTATGGTGAAACTCCACAGATACCTAGATGAATACCTACTATCTACCTACCTACTGAATAGTATACTCAAGCAGAGGTAAAAAGTCAAATTTACACGATGTGTGCATTCTAGCGTACTTGGAAAATATTTGAACTGTACTCTATTTTAATTTCCATGGTAGCTTAGAAGTACCGCCTCTTTTTTTTTAATTTTTTTTTTTTTTCAAATTTAAGGTTTTCGGAATTAATTAATAAATGGCCAAAAATGAATTTGTTATTTTTCTAAATGTTTTCTCCATGATAATCAATAAATACACTTTTGCATACTAATAAACCAATGTTAACAGCATCGATTCCACTCCTCCGTGGTGACCTTCGACCTTTTTCATATTCTTTGAAATCGTTTAACACGTAGGTAAGTGATTCATAATTTTTGGGATCAAACAGAAGTCGTGCCAAGTCTGAACTGTAGGTATGCAGGTTGCGAAAATATTATGAAATGTTTTTTTTTTTAAATAAAATTTCTTACATTTACAATTTTCCAATAATTTTCAATTTTACGTAACGTTTTGTCTGGCGTGGCGGTAATCCGTTTTACCACCGCTCGCTTCAGTCGGCCTACTCGGCTATACGTCGTCGCGTCGTCGCCTCGGCCTGCTTCAAAATTTATCCTAATTAATCAAATCTCGGGGAGAACCGTGCTTCTGTTAATTGGCTTTGGAAACACTGTCTGTACATAGTATTCGATTTCGCATACGACTTCATTGGGTGTTCTTTTTTTACGATCTGCTACTAAAATTAGTATTTTGGTTTCAAGGATCACAAATTAGATCAGTAACAAACCCAATATGCTTAGAAAGAACGGTTCGGGCAATTATCGGGTACACCCATAATTGTCAACTTTTTCATTCTTATAAGGACAACAAGACAACAAAAACGCTACACTTTTGTTTCTGTAATGTCACAACACATCTTTTAACCCTTTTTCACTTTCTTTAAGGTACTTTTTGATAGTTTCTTCTTTTGGGACTATTACCGAATAGTTAAGTGATGATAATATCACCCAATTATTCGGTAATAATTAATGCAGACAAAGATAATGACAAGCTGTCATAAAAACATATGTTTTTGACAGTTCATCATAGATATATAAAATATAGAACCATTTTCACGTATTGTACAGTCTGTCGAGGATCCAATTTATGTTGGAGTCCGTATAAGGGGTGTGTTCACCCTTCAATTATAACGCGAAACTCGAGGCTAAGCGTCCTCGTGGCTGCGCTTCGCTTACTCAGCGGTTCTTTGGAAAGCTCGTGGGGCGAATGAGGTACACCGCACACAATGAGCACTTGTTAATCTTGATTAATATCTTTGTTATGAATGATACTGTAACTGTTATAATGCGTTCAAAACGTGCCTAATTGTCTAGGTAGGTTGAACAGGGTAGATATGATACATTGTATATAATATATGGTACAGATTGAACAGGCTCTTGTTTACAATATTATTCGTCTTACAATGATAGTGAATGTACCCAATAAATATCTCTACATGTAGGTCGGTTGTAACCTACCTAGTTGCCTACCTAGGTAGGCACCGTGACTTGCACGTGTGTACTACCAAGATCGTACTACCAGTTGATCCACGGGGAATTTTCCATGTATAAATGACACCTGAAACGTTAAAAAGGCGGATGGGATTACTTATCACACGTAACTTCATAATATTTTATTAATTCAGTTTTTACTAATTTAATTTTGACTAATACAAATTTGACGGTTGCACATAAATTGAATTATTTGGTAAGCATAACGATAATACTCATTTCATCTCTTTTCAATCTATTACATTGCTGTATACCTACCCTTTTCGCTATCTCGTTCAGCGCAGCGGTTCAGACACAAATTTCGAAAGATCAAAGAAAGCAGGGGGTAATTCTCAGACCACTTGACTTTACGTCTAATGAGACATTTTTCAAATCAAATCAAATCAAAATATCTTTATTTCGTAGTTATGTAACATAATCTTGAAATACGTCATCAGAGTGAATTTTATTGCTTTGTGGAAGAACGTCACCACAAAGGCGCATTAAAAATGCTGGTTCCTCTCAGAAGAATACGCAAAAAACTGAGGGACGCTCTTTTTTTAACAACATTATAAAAAAAAATATTAACAATAAGGGCTTAAAGAATAATATTATTGAAACAAACTGATAGGCGAGCGGCTTACACCCATGGATATTATCATCTAAGTAGTCTGATACTTTATAATAAGCTTTTGCATAAAGCTTTCGTTTTATAGTAGTTTTAAACTTCTTAAGGGGTAGATCTCGAATGTCAGCTGGGATTTTATTGTAAAAGCGTATACATTGCCTTTTAAAAGATTTAAGGTATTTTAAGGTATACAGAAAGCCTTTTCGGTATTACAAATTGAGTACGAACAATATTGACTGTGTTGCGATTGGCTGGTGTCATTTATTATGTCACGTGCAAAAGTACACAAACCATACAGGCGGTTACCATTTTTGTTACCTTTCAATTTTTTTTTTTAAATATTAGCTGGCAACCGGTATACTGTCTAGGGTGGTTTCAATTAAATACAGTTTTTCACATTGTTATTATTTTATTCGAGATATAAATTTTTAATTATTTTCTTGTTTTATTTTTGCATGCAGAGAGCGATTCTGGTAATATTTTTAATTTATTTCTAGAATAGTATAATATTTTATTTTGTGTGCAATTAGTTAATTACGTAGTAAAACGCTAGTTTAGTATTTAATTTCATGTATTGTTTGATTTGCACAATTGTATCGTAAAAAAATCTCATTCACATGTTCACGCATACTCAATATACATGTATTCTATTTTACTTAATATTTGTTTAATTTCGTGCATGTAATTGACGCCATTTCATGATCATTTGATTGTCGTCATTTTTCGCGCATTTTTTTGATATGTTAACGTGTTATAGGTATTTCGTGTGTCCACCTTTTACATGACGTACTTCCGTCGTTCATTTTCAAAATGTACCTTTGTTTTTTCTAATAAAAAGAAAACATTAGTACCAAGTATATGATTAAAAATATTTTTAATAAATATATATTTCTTTTAATTATATAGTTTTTTTTTTAAGTATTACGTTTTCTAAGCTCCTATGTACTTGAGTCTATTCGGAAGTTTCAGGTCATTAAAATACGTTATTATCAAATATATTATCAACGCTCGAAGGTGTTTTATTGAGCATGAATTATATTAGAGTTGGCGCATGGTGAATAAAAAAAAGTAACAGCGATTTGCACCAAAAGTGATAACGTAAACGTATATAGCATAAAGTAAAAATTGACAGCTATACTTTGATCAGAACCATGATGTCTTCCACGTCCGCATTCGATTGTACTAGGTATGAAAGTCATCGTCGTTCTAATCAAAGTATAGCTGTCAATTTTTACTTTATGCGTTAAACGTGTACTTTATCCCTTTTGGTGCAACTCGTTGTAAGTGTAGGTTACTTACTGTCGGAAAGGGCTCGGGGCATAAGTTTGCACAAAATTGCTAAAAACATGCTAAAAAAATTTATAATTGAAATACGAGCATTGTACTTGTAAAATTCTAAAACTTTTATAATGGGATTGCTAAAAATTGTTAAAACTAGTTTTGCATGTAAAAGTATGCGATAATTTTATTTGTGTTAAAGCCGAAATAATAATTCAAATGTGTAGTCAATACAGGTGAACCCGCAGGCGACTATGAATCGTCCTTAACAAAAGAAAATCATCAACCCTTCACAATTTCCCTAAAAGCTTGAAGCTCGTTTATTGTGAATAAAATGATTGATGACGACGACCGCTCAAAAACAGACAATTTGCATTGATTTCGTAGTTATAATTATTATGTTGTTAGTATAATAAATAAAGTAAAAAATACAAATATCTAAATATATATATATAATATATATATGATAAATGTGTCAGTTGTTTGTGTATATGTGTTGTATTTTGAACCAAGTTAATATTTTGTTTTAATGGAAACCCGTTATAATAACCTTCCATTCTAGTTTGCTTTATAAATATATTTATTCAAACACATCCTCGCTGTGTGACGAAAAGGGCAAAACAAAGTCACAATACGAGAAGTGAAGAAACAGAGAACATATTTGTTTATGATTATTGACAGATATAATAATAATATGAGGCATCCCACACAGCGCCATCTAGTCCCAAAGTAAGCAATTATTATGCTTGTGTAATGGGTTACTAGACAACTGATATACATACTTACATATTTTTTTTAATATTTTTTACATATATAAATATTTTACGCCCAGAAACGGAACGAAATAAACATGTTCATGCACACAAATATTTGTCCCGGGCGGGAGTCGAACCCGCGACTTTTGGCTCCGCAGTTAGGGAAATAATAATAATAACGTACATATGACAACAACGTCTAAACCCCAAACTAAGCATTAGCTTGTGTTTTTGGGTACCAAGCGAAGACACTACATACATATAACAACCAAAACTTGGTACCAGTATCGATCGATATTCATCATATAAATACTGATCCGACCTAGGATTCGAACCCGGGACCTCCAGCTTCGTAGGCTACCCACTACGCTAAGCGGTCGTCAATCACTCCGTCATCAATACTTACATCGTTATACGAATTAACACTGACTATGAAATTCATTCAAGAAGGGTGCGTATACTTTTCTTTTGTCCTGATTGTTTTACGTATACCAGTTTAAGGGTACGCACTCTGTTTCCTCAAACAGCGGCGCGGCGCGAGCCTGGCATATAATCATGTCATTTCATGTCCGAGTCCATGAAAGTACAGTTCGTAAGAAAAGGTACATCTAAGTTTTACTTTGTCATGGGATATGGTTGGAAAATATTTCTTCGTAATGTACAAAGCTTATGTTATTTAAAAATATAATTAAGTTCTCTCTTATATAGATTTTTTGCGGAGTCTCTACACTTATATAATTTATTTACGTCCAAAATTACGTTACAATTTGTCTTACGATACAGATATTTCAGGACGCAACATTTTCAAAACATTTTTCTGTTTTTCATTACAAACCTATTTATATTAAGATAAATCAGGTATAGGAGACTTCTCAAAAACGTTTAAATAAATAGCGACTCTCGGCATGACGCAATTAAGTGCAATGCTACTTGAATAGGAAATGAATTCACCTACAAGTATCCCCAAACAGCCTTTCTTTCTGTCGCGTAACTCTATCTCTTTCTGCGTCACAAAATGAACGGTTGGGTCTGCATCAAATTAAGATAGCGAATGATAACCATTCGCCGTTTGTATAGGAGAGTGACAGGTTAACGCAACCTTAACAGAACGTTTATAGTAATCCTCATAGTACCATTCTTTATTTACACTATGTCTTCGTTAAGTGTATATAAAGAGTATAATAGAGTGGAGCTAATTTTAGTGAAACTTGTTATTGCTGTCGTAAAATTTTAATTTCCGCATGATTTTATTTTTACGGCTCGCGATTCTATGTCATACTCTTAATTGAACTTTATACAAATTTAGACTTAATAAAAGATTTATTGTGAGCGCCTTGTCAACAATCGATAATTACATGCTGAATAAATTTTCATTTATTCGTCAACTTGTGTATGTAATAAAAGCATTTTGGTGTAACGTATGGTCGTATTATTATCGAACCGATTATAATAAAAGAAAAAGACTTATATTTTACAAAAAAAGATAATCTTGGTTTGTTTATATCGTCGCGTCGTTTGGATTAGGTAATTTAGTAATAATAATAATAACAACCTGGACATCCCACACAGCGCCAACTAGTCCCAAAGTAAGCAAGTATTATGCTTGTATTATGGGGTACTAGACAACTGATATACATACTTAAATATTCTTTTTTTTATATAATACACACATATAGATACTTTTACACCCAGACACGGAACAAATAGACATGTTCATGCACACAAATATTTGTCCCGGGCGGGAATCGAACCCGCGACCCTCAGCTCCGCAGTTAGGGTCTCTAACCACTCGGCCAACCGGTCAGTCACCGGTCAGTGGATTACTATAACGAAACTCAAAATACGACGAAATCTTTGATACACCCTGTAATTCTCGACGTCAAACTTGAGGATTAAGGTATTTGTTGTTTACTAATGTTGTGGACATTTTTATTTTAAGCTCTTTGACCTAGGCTTTGATTGTTTACATGTCTAGATAAAGCCACACGATACAACAACAAAAATTCACACATGTCGTGTATTACATCGACTTTCGGAGGACATTGAAAACGAACTTAATCGATTTGTTTATTTTATTCTTACAATGAATGTTTGTCTTTTAGGTGAAGAAAATGGCAGAACGCGTAGCGAAATCCAGGGAAGAGGTGTCCAGACTACGCGAGAAGTATCAATCTGCGTTGGCGGAAATAAGCGCTTTCAACCCCCGTTACATTGAGGACATGGGCGGCGTTTTCGACCGCTGTCAACAGATGGAAGCTCAGAGGCTGACCTTCTTCAAAGACGCGCTGTTCAGCTTCCACAAATGCCTCAACATCAGTCAAGATCCTACGTATGTATAAATTTTTATATCAATATTTACGATGTCTATAGCTTTTTATAATAATTATAATAATACATGGGACTTTCCACACAGCGTCATCTAGTCCCAAAGTAAGCAAGTATTATGCTTGTGTTATGGGTTACTAGACAACTGATATACATACTTAAATATTCCTTATAATATATATATATATATATATATTTTTGCGAAGACACCACACACATATAACAACCAAGACCCGGTACCAGTATCAATATTCATCATATTAATACTGACCCGACCTGGGATTCGAACCCGGGACCTCCAGCCTCATAGGCAGGGTCGCTACATACTAGGCTAAGCGGTCGTCATTATCGGTATCGGTTTTTACTAGCATTGAAAACATTGCTTCTTTTAATCTTAACCCATGTGTATTAAAGCGGCCGTGCTCGTTGTTACCAGTAGGTATTGACAAGCAAATGTAAACGTTTATGTCAGAACACAGTAGGTACAGTTGTAGCCTGATATATGAAAGTTAAGTTATGATAATGAAGTGTCGTGATAGCCCGAACGCAGCGAACCTGTTTCAAATTCATAAGACCGTGAGGCTGTGTGGTTCGAATCTGGGCGTGTACCAATGAGTTTTTCTGGCTTGAGTACATAACTATCACTGACTCCGTGCCTCGGAGAGCACGTTAAGTAGTCGGTCCCGGTTGTTGCTCCAAGCCCCCTCACCCTGGGGGGAGGCTAAGCTCTTGCAGTGGGGTATGATGGGCTGATGGAATGGAAAAAGATATGAATGTTGCTATTTCCCCTGGGTGGTTCGACTGTACAGGTAAAACTGAACGTGTGTGGACGTCATAATGCACAACTCTTTTTTCATAACTATTTACGGATTGGAAGGTCGTGATATTAACTGAGATCCAACAACCTTGCCGTTACGTGTATGTTAATGTACGCTATAAAACACAGTTCTAGCCATAGAGTTATTACAATAGAGTAAGTGTAGAGATAGCTGTAACTGTCAAATGAGTGACCTGATGGGCTTGTGTCATGAAAGTGAAACAAAAACAGGTACAATTATTTTTCGTCCTTTTTTCTCCATGCCCAACCGCCACATATGGGGCTTGCCTATTCTAGTTGTATGTATGTGGTTATAGCCGATAGGTTTGCTTTCGTAGTAAGTTATACCTGTCATGCACACCCTAACGTGTATGGCCGGCCGCTTTTAGACAATCCAATAAACTGGTGCCATGTTGAGTTTTTCGTATGCAAAATTGTTTTATGTTCGTCTGGAAATATTTGAGCTTTGATTATATAATGTTTGGATGGGCCTTCGCAATATAATGTCCACAAAAAATGACAGGCCAACTTTTACATACTTGTGTGTGTGACTCAACAGACTACACACTCTAGCTACGTCATATTATCTATGTACAAACATTTTCTGTGTGCGTGAATTATAACCGAACAGTTGGGTGATATTTTTATCTACGTTTCTTAACGCCGACTCTCTATCCATATATTATATAATCAACGGATCTGAGCTACTATTTTGTTAAAATAACAGTGTTTTGAGTAATTTCATGAACACATTAAGCGATTTAATGTACTGATAATAGGAAAATTGAATTTTTCACCGAGATATAAACTCAAAACCGTCCTTATTTTACACTGGCTTTCCACCCTTAGCAATTAAATTCTCATTATCTGGTAATAAAAGTCTCCATTTAATGGTTCGTGAAACATTTTTGTATTTCGCTAGGAAAACGGGCAGGAATTCGAGAGAGCCGTTGTTACTTAAGGGTATTATAGTCTTTCAAACCGCGGCTGCGAATTGGCATCGCTATCTCCGTTTCAATCCCTCTTCCCCGACCTATTCCTGAGTGACAGAGATGACAAGAATACATTTTCAAAAATACCTGTAAAATACCCGTTGAAAAAGCTTGCGGGCCGTAACTGTTTCCACCCCTGAAATGTGTATGAATGGGCACCAAAATTTGTAGAGTAATTAAGAAAGAATGTCCCTAGGGCGGTACGTTTTTTTTTTAATTCGCTTAATATCGAATTTACGGCTTATTATTTTGAAGAACAAATAAACAACAGAAATCATGTTTTTCACGAATTTATTTTAAAGCATCTAAATAAGGTATCAAAAAAATGAAAACGTACCACCCTGTGACAGTATTTCTCCTATTACATATTTTTTTTTTCTGTACATATTGATATAAAAATACAGCGAGGATTAGACACGGACTGAATCCTCGTTTTTGTATGAAAAAACTACCCCCTTAAAGCTATACTAGTCGCATAATACGTTAGAAGAATTTTCGGTACGGTCGTAATCGTCATAAAGTGAATGTAGTTATAGTCATTTATTTGCATAATTATACATTACATAGTCCGTGTAAATAATAGATTGAAAATAAAATAAGTTATTGATTTTTTACATTCGAATTAATAATAATATTAGAAACAATAATAACACATCAAATAAAATAAAATAAAAGTCTAATAATTATCTTAAAATTATCAGATCGACATCGAGACGTCAATACACAGACAATTATCGAGTCAATTCCGATCATAGAACTCTCATTCCAGAGAGTTCTTTGATCGGAAAAAACTAGACTTATTGGTACATGCCGTGGAATTCAAACCATGACCTTCTATAAACAAGAAGCGAGCTCGCCACTACACGGTTATTACATTTAAAACATTGTCAAGTCAAAATAATAATTTAACATCTAACGTTTTCAGGTTACCACAAATATACGAAGAGTTTTATCACACTGTAAACAACGCGGATCATCAGAAGGATCTAAAATGGTGGGCGAACAATCACGGAGTCAATATGGCGATGGCATGGCCACAGTTCGAGGTAAACACACCCATACACGCTTTATCACGACTTATTAACCTTGCCTGTATGTGTATGCCTATCTAATGTTTATATATGTATATGGAATATAATAACATGGGTCGCGCGGTCTGAATACAATTTCTGCACTCTTGAAAGGTGGTCTACATATTGAGTTTGTGCTTAACCTAAGTTGAATGATAAAGCCAAAAGCCAAGTATGCCCACACATTGGACATTGGAACAATTCGGACACAATTCGGTGAAAAACCTGATGTCCCAACGAAAACAATGTCCAAGTATCTAACAAAAGTTCAACAGCCTCCCACACTAGCTTCAATCAGATATATACGTGTGTACGAATTTCGATGATCATGACCTGTACGACCTGTATGATGATCATGGCCAGTTACGTACGCTACAGTATATAGACTTTTGACCAATATGTAGGCCCGCCTTGAGCACGAAGTTGTGCCACGAGTATAGAGAAATTGCTTCAGATTACGCCCTCGTATGAATGCTTGCCATATATATTTAATTCTATGAAAAATAGGAATAATTTATTATTTTCGGTTGTATTGTGATAGTGGTGTTACTAAGCATTGCTTCATGCATTTAAATTGTTGTTAGATTGAAATTGTCTTGATTGATGGTATGAATTTGTTCAAAACTTTATTTAGGAAATTACAATTAATTTCATAATTATTCTGGTTTAGAAACTTAATTAACATTTTTTTAAATTAACGAATGATTGTGCCATAATGAATTGAAAATGTACGATTTTAAAATTATTCAAATCTAAACTTGGTTTATAATAATTTTTTTACTATCGGACGATGCTGCCATGATATATTTCAAATTTAGGAATTTACAGTTTTAAAATTTTTATTTTAAACTTGCTTTACAATTTTTTTGATTATCGAAAAATGGTATAATAAGTTATAGAATTAGTAATTGACAGTTAATTTTAATATTATTATTCTAAACTTTATTTAATTTTTTTTTCAATTATCGAACAATGGTGCCCAATAAATTTTAAAATACCGATGCAGGCGGCGGGAATCTATTTCATGACTTCTGGTTTTTGTTCAAATACCTTCAGCTTACATAGATACCCAAGACAGATTTAAATCGTATTAATTCTTATTTGTTAATATTTAAAATTAAGATTAATATACGAGGTCTAAAAAAAAAATTATTAAAATTATTTTATTAACTCGGTATTAATTATTTCGTATATTATTATAAAATTCGTCAGACATGCTTGTAGTTCACATATGCTCGCGTAACGTTTGTTTTCAATCGTACCAGCTTTTGCTTGTATTTAAATTCAATGGAATTATGAAAAAATATGTTTAATTATTTAAATTTAAAAATAGTTGAAATTTATTTACTTAATTATTATAAATATGTATGGTATGTTTTTATTGTTCCGGGTTAGATTTCTGTCTGTCTGTCCGTCTGTCCTGTCTATCCTCGTAGTTCCTACAAATATAAACATAAGTGAATGGAATTTTGCTTGCATACGGGTATTGGTATTATATTAGTTGTAAAAACTTGAAGTATTATTTTTTTAAATGTACATCTCCGTTCCTTTTTTATAGAAGTAGGGATTACATTTTAATTCTGTTTATCACATTATGTGTAATACGAGTATCAACAGGAAGCTCTTTCAAAATGAACTGGAGTTTGTGTACACCACTTTTTATTTTAGCCCTTTTCCCGTTTCTGAAGTATTCTGCTCCGAAATAGCTTTTTCGGTGCCCTCCCTCTGACATTTCGAAACGAAACCAATTTAAAAATCGGAAAAATTTGTACCTACGTGGATTTTGATTCGGATGTTCAATCAAAATTGGTTCCTATAACTTCAATACATTAGTTTCGGAATAATCCAGAATAAACTACTGAAACCGGAAAAATGGGTTATATACGATTGTGTGCATAATGCCGTTTTGACTACAGAGCTCTATACTGCGCGTGGTCTGAACGAACTTATTTCTAAAAACAGCAGTTTCAGCGTGTATAAGATACACTGTGTATCCAATGGCAAAATGAGCTAGGATCAACATTTTTAACTCCTAGTTATCATATTCTTTTCCAAGAACATAGGCCAATCTATACTTTTTCCTTAAAATAAAAATTAAGTAAGTCTGCAATTTTATTAGTTACATTTCACCAAAAATTTATTAATAAAATATCCCTGTGACGTTATCTGGACATATGTTTACTATTTGCATTATCTTAGACTAGTCATAATATTTTCATTGATCCATGAGGATTGCAATTTCATTTGACACAGTTACCTTAACTCAATGTTTTTTATTTGCTTTTAACTTTGGTTTTTAACTATGGAAAGCAGCCCAATAAGCTCAACCGCACAGATGAGGTCACAGAAACAATTTCGACTTCAATTGATTTTTCATAAATGTGGCAACTTCGTAAATAGAAAAATTTTTTTTTGCGAGTTAATTTTAGAACTTTATTCTTTTTAATTTTAATGACCATCTGCATAACTTTAAAATTTTGGTCCAAGTCCATTCTCGTAGCTTTTGATACCTGCTACTATAGTATTTTTTACCTCAATAGGATTGTCTTAATATTACTTGTTTTAGTTAACTTTCCAATTTACATCATCAAGTGTTTGAAAGATGCCATTACAAGTTTAATCCATATTCATTGAACAACTTTTTTCTCCAAGGGTTAATGGATATATAATTATCATGTCTATGATATAATAGTGATTTATCATTATTATTTGTAATTCTACTCGCTTCTCAGGGTTCTCGTGCTATTTTTTTTTCTTTTATGACTAAGAATAAATAAAACACGTAAACTATTTTCAATGGAGCTCGGTTCACTAGTGAAAAACAGTAAAATATGTTTTACTGTTTTTTTTTTATAATTCTAAAACTACCACCAAAACTGGCAACTTTGCCTAACTGAGAAAATGTTAGGCCTTTGTAGGATTCGCTATAAAAAAACTATTTGTCATTACAAGCGAAAAATAGTCATATTGATAAAATTCGTAATTTTATTATATTTTACAAAATTAATATTATCTTAGGCAATATTACTTAGTTACTTTTTTACACAAAATAAAATAGCCAGGGTTAACGAACGGTATTTTAAAATGTGATTCGTTTCAGCAAACTAAATTAATGTACCTCCAGTTTTCGTCACACATCTAAGTAAATATGACATAGACTAAGATCTCACCACACAAATCCTTACGTTATATTCTACAATACCAAAGCATTTTTGGGACATGGTAATCATATTTGTACCGTCAAAACAATTCGCCGACCGTCAGCCTGGAGGGTTTCGAATTACGACCAAACTTATTATTGTTTGTGTTTGTTTAGTTTAGGTATTGTTTAGGGTTTGACATTACTTACTGGAATACTAGAATGTAATTACTTATGACTAGAGGCCTGTCTTACATGTGAAAACCTTTTTTCTGGTGACCGTCAGCCTAGGACATTCCGACTTGGGATCAACTTATAAGTTCGGTCTGACTCGGAATCCTTTAGTTTAACGTTCGGCAATTTTTTACATCTGTAATAGATATACTTCTGCCGGGTCATGCATTCTGCTTTCATCGCCCAGTCGAAGCGATCGTTCGAATCATAACACAATCAAATGCCTTAGCCATGTTATATTTTCAATCGCCTAGTCAACAAGTGTAATTGACTAAATCGTGTAGGCGCCTAGTACTGTTACCCTTTCATAAGTTAATATGGTTATGCAATCGACAGTGTTATTATTCGAACTATTGCCTCGATTAGGTGAGCCACTAGGTTAAAATAATAAAATTGTAATTATTTGCGTTTTACTTTCTCATAAAAATAATTTGGGATCTGTACTATGACATAAGTTTTTAGGCGGTGAGATCCCAGTGTAATAGTCTTAACGTATCTGAATCTACAAACGAACGTGCACGTACTGAGAGGGGCCCATACGACCTAATTACAATATTTGCTCAGCCCCGCCGTGCGTCGCGTGTTTGCCGAACTCAGAGCTGCAAAGCTTCGCGTGATGCTCTGTTTGATGTACTTAAATATAAATTGTCTTTTTGGTTTGTAGGCTGAAGGTCAGTTGCGGATTCATCTTCTACCAACGAATCGATGATAATGTATATACGTATGGAATAACGTATTTTATGTTTAATGTTATGGAAAGGAAAAGAAAATAATAAAGTAGTTGTTTGAAATAATACTATCCGTTTGTCCATTAATGAGTTTCCCTTACGGGTTGATCCAAGAGTTTTTTTTATATGTATACATTATGAATCCATTTTATGCACTCATTTTATATGCCCATAATTTTCATAAATAAATTGAAATAACACCCTATAAAATGTTACAGAAATTAATTTAGTAGGTGTAGCATGTAGATATTACAGTTCTTTTTTTTTTGCTGGAAAGATTAGTACAAGGTGTTTTTAGTTTTCTTTTGACGAAACATCACTAAAAAAAGATTGTTCGCTCAATACATGTGATAGAGGCCATGGGCAATGGAAAACGCAATAACGCCGTTTTCGTGCGCGCGGTGATGGCCATCCCCATGAATGCGCTGGTACGGTGATCTTAGCCATAAATGATTTCGATATTTGATGCGCACGATACCTAGGCACATCACTTAACATTTGGCGAGTGCGAGGTGCGGTTCGTTGTATAGTATTTTTTTAATATTATATACAGTAAAATTAAAAGCTGTGTTATAGGGGGCGTTGATGGCCGTCAACTTGCGCGCATCGTTGTCATACTACCACAGATTGGATACTACTATTATAAACATGGAAATATCATCCAAGTGGTTCCACAATGTGAGCTACCAAATTAGCTCTCGTTGGTGGCGCCATTAGAAATCAGATATCTATCAAAATTATACAAATAAAATTTCTATTGTTCACATTTCAAGCAAATTTAAAGTATCGCATTATGTTGTCATTTACCTTAGAAATACCAATACTATTGCTGTTTTATTCGTTTAAGCTTTTCAGTAAATAAACTAAACGAATTCCTTTTTTAGAGTGTTCATGTGCAATGACTAAGCATTTTTGTTACTATATTTTTTATTACTAAATGCACATGAAAATATTAATAAAATCGTATGTATTTTACGGATACGTAAACCTGAGTTCCAAGTGTCGCCGCGTAGTGACAGAAAAAAAAAACTGTATCACTCGCGCTGCACTATAAAATTCTACATTAAATGAAATACAACTCCTTGGCCATTTAAAAAATATTATGTCGAGAAAGTAGGTAATACAATTGCATTCGAGGCAAACTAGAATGATGCATGTAAAACGATGGTTCAGTCAGAACCGCGGCAGACGCCAGAACGCCGTCAGTACCTCTCGGAAGTAGCTGTCGGCGCCGTAAATCGAGCGCTGCAGACCGCTCGACGACTTCAACCGCCGTCCAGTACTGCGCTGTTAACACGGCTACGTCGAGCGCTACCGAAGCGCTACATTCGCTGCTGGGGCCATGATGCGTCGAGTACTAAAGTGGCGCCCTCGGCCGATGCTAGCCGCTGCAGCGCTGACAACAATCCCTTTTGGGTACTGGCAATACCCGCGCAGTATTATACCACGCTTGTGTGTAAAGCAGTTTTAGAGCTGGTTCTTGTTACGTTTCGATGAGCTTCATATTGGAACCAATTTGAGCGGCAAACATGTTTATTATAAATCGATGACAATTTATTTTGCTGTGGGAATTCGAATCGAAATGTGGAAGTACTACAGAAATCAGGAGTTACCTTAATTTTTTTTCTTTGAAGATTAGATCAGTCAAAAAGTAACCAGATATTCTTTCAATCCCATTTCTGAAGCCAAAGCAGCTACTTTGACGTTTTTTTTTTTATGAAACACTTCAATAAATTAACTATGAATCTGGCTTAAGGGTAAAACCAATAGAATTTTATCACTCAAAATTTACTTGCTGTAATTTTTTAAAGATAGTTCTTATTTATGGAAATATTACTAAAATATATACACCGTTTTCGGCTGAACGCAGTCCAAACTTAAAGAACTCGTACAGCTTTACAATCTAAACAAAAACTTTCAGATGGGCATATGACGAAAACTAACGGTTACCGAGAAAAATGAATTTATAACATTGCCCACCCAAATGCTTGTTCACCCTACTATTACTTATTACCGATTACCGCACCATACCATCAGCCCATTAATGACCCACTCCTGCAGGGACTTAGGCCTTCCCTAGGGATGAGAAGGCTTGGAGCTCAATCCACCACGGTGTTCCAGTGCGGGTTGGTGGATTTTAACTGGAACCGACAGTTTTACGTGCTCTCCGAGGCACAGTCAGTGGTAGTTATGTACATAAGTTAGAATAAACTTATTGGTACATACCCTGCGTTTCGAACCGCGACCTTCTAAACAGGAAGCGGGCTCGCTATCACGGCATGTGATTGCAAAATTACATAACAAAAATTTCCACTAATATTTTAATTCAAAGAACCAGTCGGTCATTAATTTTATCAGCTATGTCATAAGTAGGGTTTCTCCAATTTGGTGATTCGTGAGACAGTCTCTTGATCTTTTATTAAATTTGCAAGTAAACCTGATTAAGTAAAAATATACTTATTACTTTCATATTGTAATTCTGTATTTGCGTTTTTATTGGCTAAATATAAGCAATAAAAAAAAATTAAATTTCAAACATGTTTTTCTCGGTAACTGTTAGTTTGTGACATCTGCTCACATGAAACCTTTTGTTTGGTTCTACGACTACGTTCAACCGAACACGGTATATATATCATATATACAAACGAATTCAGAACCTCCTCCTTTTTCGTCGGTTAAAAACATACTAAATTACAACTAAACCCCGTCATTTTTCAATTATTGCTTACAGTGCCATCTAGCGACAATATGTGCCATTGTGATTCACTATCAAGTTGTACTTAATTGAAAATTCGTTTCACGGCATATTTTCGTCTAGTATTTTTTTAAACTATACAAAATATAATTATCTTTGAAAGATTACGGCAAAGTTGTACATGAAAAAAATCTGTTTCGTCCACGTCTAATGAAATTTTTCTTGGTTTTGATATTTTTTTTGTCCGTTCACTAATCACTACATATCTCCAATACAAATATTTACAATAAAATTGTATCAAAACTATTCGAAACGTGACATGAATGAAAATTTTAGAGCACATAAGCAAAAAGATTTGTAAAACCGAGCAATAATAGCGGTGTTGGTCCATAACCCAGGAGTCAGGTGTTGAATTCCCACCGCTTGCACCTAAATGGTGGCCATCGTTGGCACATATATAGTTAACGTTAGTGGTATATGTTATTAAGTATATTAACATTGTCTTAATACTCAGTGTTTTGGCACCTTCGTCTCGTTCACAGATCATCGAAAGACCCAATATAAAGCCAACAACTAGATATGCCGTGTTCGAACAACGTACATATTGTCGCTCTCATATCCTCTTAAAGCACGCATAAGGGGCGTCATGCCATACTGGAATAGCCGCAGACACGATTCGGTGTGTTAGCGTTCCATATCTAGTGGCTGGACGTCTTCCGATGGTCTGTGGTGCATCAAACACGACGGCACTTTCATCTCACTACATGGACGATAGTATTGTCCACGGATCTTCTGTTTTAGGCCGTATATGGTTCTTTATATTAGGTAGGAAATGTATTAAAAAATACAGATTTACATTTTATTTAGTTTATTTCTTTTAAATATATTTTATTTTATATTTTATTGTAATATTTATCTTTTTAGGTTTTTTAAATATTATTATGTAAAAATATTTTTTGCATGGTTTGATTAATATGTTTTTTTTAATTCATCATCTTCATATAATTTTCGCCTTTCATTTGAATCACTTTTTATTTCATTTATGTTGTTATTTACACAAAGGCATTGGGATAGTGAATGAAAACATATATTTTATTTTATAGGATAATACAATTATGGCCAAATAGTTCAAAATGTGATGTATCAAAAAGATGATATTCTTCGGAGACAGACGATAGCATTATTTATGATTTCGTGACCTGATTCTTTACTAGTATGCGATGTAATTACCGACCGAATCCTGATTAAACACTTAAGGGACTGTACAACGGTTGTACATAAGCCATAGAAGAACTGAGAATGGTACAATGAATGTACAGTAGCTGTACAACTCCAAAAGTACCTGATCAGGACAACCTTTTTTATCATGGTAGCTGTACAGGAAATGTACAAAAGGGTTAGTACTTACGAGGGGCTTTCAATAAAAGTGACTAAAACGCATTTATCTTTTAATAAAACTTGTTTAATTTTTCAATGCCATCACTTTTTGAGTTATTGTATTTGATTTATCTTTTTTCTAGACTTAAAGTTCCTTTCATCTTGAAGCTCTAAAAAAAAGCTTGTACTGCGGCGCCCACTGCCTTATCGTCGATAAATTTTCGACCTCTGAGTTGCTCTTTCAACCTCTTAAAGAGATAAAAGTACTAGGGGCGAGGTCAGGCGACTATGGAAAATGTTCCATCAATTTAGAGGCCTCTAATTAGGCCATTTTTCATTTGCAATTTATGTATAATATAGCCCATTGAACAGCTCTTAAGTGTTTCTACGTCTTGCGTTCTAGTCGGGATGAAATTCAATCCTAGTTAGTTGTCATTTAATTACTTTTTTTTTCGTTTTGTTATAATGATTTAATATTCTGATGTAAGTATGAGAGATATGGTTAGCTCCGAAATGGGGCATCAATTCACTATCCCAATACGTGGTCGGGTCCATTCTGACGGTCGTACGGTTGGCCGTGGCGCAGGAGTACACGGAGGAGTTCCGAGACATCGCGAAGGGAAAGTCCAAGGAGAGCCTGCCGACCGGGCCCATCACCTTGCTGCATCAACGGCCAGTCGGAGAGGATACCGTACGTTACACACACAAACACCTTCTCGCACACCCACAATTAGACTAATGTAAATTTGCAATTTATTAAACACATGTTTCACATGTACCAATGAGTTTTTCTGACTTAAGTACACAATATCACTGACACCGTGCTTCGGAGGGCAAGTTAAGCAGTCGGTCCCGGACGCTGTCAATAGATGGCGGTCGTTACAATTCCCAACCCACAGTGGAGCAGCGTGGTGGACTTAAGCTCCAAGCCCCCCTCCTCACCCTGGGGGAGGCCTAAGCCCCTGCAGTGGGGTAAAAATGGGCTGATGATGATGATGAAACACATGCTCATATGCGATTTTTCTTTATTATAGGATTAGATTAATAAAATAAATTACCATAAATAAAAAAAAGTAACAACGCGGCATTACCTAGAATTAAAACTGGGTCAATGTGGTTGCTATCCTAGTTTGCTAAGGCAGCGATCACCACTGACCGATAAGAATCGTATTGGAGATGACTATGTTTCCTTTTGACTGCAAAAATTTGTCACATCACATATTGTGTCACATTTTTTAAAAAGATTGAGGAGAGACGCTAGACTGAATTTAATTTAAAAATTCAATGTTCAAAATTAATTAAAAATAGTACCTAACTAAATCATATTAGTTTCTTACATTTGGATTTAGTATGACTTGTCAAAAAAATCTTGTGAACATACAAATAATAAATATAATTTGTGCTACACCATATTTACACACAATATACATACTATGGTTTAATTGTGCTCTTCAGGACCATTCGGGTGTCGAACTAAGTCGGATGGGCAATTTCTAAAAATATTGCCATTGACACGGTAACTGCATTTTAAATTGTATACTTTATTTTTGTGATAGCCCAGAGCGCAACGAACCTGTCTCAAATTTATAAGGCCATAGAGCCATGCTTCCAATCCGGGCGTGTGTACCAATGAGTTTTTCTGACTTAAGTACATTAACTATTAACTATCACTGACTCCGTGCCTCAGAGAGCACGTTAAACAATCGCTCCCAGGCGTTGTCAATAGATGGCAGTGGAGTAGCTTGGTGGATTTAAACTCCAACCACCGCCCACCCACCCTGGGGGAGGCCTAAGCCCATGCAGTGGGGTAAAAATGGGCTGATGATGATGACGATACTTTATTTTGTAGTATTTAGTTGCAGTTATGTCATTTTAAGTACTTATTTGTAGCATATCATTCACTTTCTCAGAAATCATTTCGCATGTACTTGAACCTGAACGGCCCAAGAGTATAGTCAAAAGAATAGTACCTACTACAACACTTCAAACACACTTTATAAAATCATTGTAGTCGTTATTAAGTAAACAACTGTACAAATGTATATGATTGTCAAATAAAACTTTAGTGAATATAGTGACTTAGATACAAAAGGTGAAAAAGTCGTCGATTTCAGAAAGCGTCACTCTTTGTCACGAGTAATTATTGATTCGAAATGAAAATCATACACATATTCATCCAAACATCATTTATAATTGATTGGAGTATTTTTTTTTTTTTGTAATATGATATAAACTTGTTACAGACTTGTCAGTAGTACAATAATATTCTGTGGAATTCGTCAACTTTACCCTAAATATTTCCATTTATTGAAAATATTTACATTGTATAAATAACATCCTGTTTTCGAAAGGATTCATAAATTTACTAAACACCATGTGTATTTACACCCGAAAAAGATAATCGTTTTGTGTATATTTATACAATTAGATAATTGTCTATTGTCGCAAAAGTCCGTAACAAATTTGTATCAAATCGGACTAAAGCAACGTTTGCTTGCATGTGTCGATGTTGTGTACACTGTTGGCGCACTTCCACACCACGCATGCGTGTCGCTTCACTGTTAATGCATATTAATGTGCAATTGTTTAGAAATTTATAGCATTTTAGGCGGAGCTTGATGCAGAATTTTAAGATGAAATCAATACAATCGTCTCAGACTAGTGACATACAAAAAGGTTGCATATCAACCTCTAGTACTGTCAACGAAATAATCTTATTATTTAAATAATGCCGTGACAGCGAAAAACAGTTAAAATTAAATTCATTAAAAACTTATTGGTCCAAAAGAAAGTCAACTTTACAATTAGTTGATAGTACAATGCCACCATGTAATGTTTGCAGCTTAACCGTAATGAATATTTTAAACAAACGTATAGCTTCGATTAATAATTATTTATATACATATGTCTTAACTTAACTGCCACTATAGTATATTCATTTTTACTGGAAGGTGTAGTGAGGGAGGGCGGAGGGCAGTAGGTATTTTCCGAAATGCATTTGGTTCGTTTCGTTCAACTAGGTTTTTGTTGACAACCAAGTTAAACTGTCGATTTCATACCTAAAATGCAAAAACTTTGAATATGTACCTGTTAATTTTTTTTTAGTCTGCCAAATTAACAAAAAAAAGTTACCCGCACCGCTGTGATGCTGTCTAGCGACGATATATTTCTTGAAGCCGCCACTGGCTTAATAGGATACAAGACCCGCAAACGGGAATTAGGTGGAAATTTATTCCTTAGTAATAGTCGTTTTTATTCTAAGGCATATGTATTTCAGTATGTACAGACATAAAATCCGTCGTTCAATAAATTATACCGCCACTAACGTTTAAGCTGCAATCGTTCCTTGGCGTTTGTTTGCAAAGTTTTAATTGAACATGATTCGAAATTTAAAAAATTAATCCTTTCAAACTGACGTACAGGAATTGCCGCCGGTGAATTCTAACAGCAAACCTGTTAAGGGTGCCGCCAACGACGCGCCGCCAAATTCTGCGCCGGCGCCTGTTCCCGCGTCAGCTCCTGCGCCTACAAACACAATAGACAAGAAGAATATAAGCGCTCCTATTGCTGTCACGTGAGTAGATACTGTACAAATAAATAAAATTGAAGTGTTTTCTGTGATTTAGAATTAAAAAATTGTTCTTGCACTCATATGATTATTGAAACTTCATCAAAACTAAAACACGCATTTTCATATTTTTTGACTGTTTGTCTGTGATAATCTTCGATACAGTTGAACCAACTTTCATGGTATTTTTATTGGCATGTAAAGGACTTTTTCAATGCATTTGCTATTAATACGGACTTTACGACATCGAAACATGAACGCTAATGTTGTATTTTACAGTATTACTTTTTAATTTACACCAATCATAAACGAGCATTCTGTTTGTAACGCATGCGTAAACCGCGAAAACCCGTTCGCGCCCTTAGTTCCCGCCATTATTACATTTGAAGTATCCACCTAATTTTAATCGCAAATATATTGAAAAACGTCGTATGATACTCGTACTCAGTAAGCTGGCTATTATAGTCATCGGTTTATTACAAGCACTCTGCTTCGCCTCGTGCCTATATACACCTCGACTATAGTATGCAGCTTACCGTACTTGCATCGTAATGTACTATTCAGAGAATGTCATAAACATACATTTTATATCTAAAAAATTTGGGTTTAGTTTTGCTAAAAATTTGTGCTACAAAACAGATATTTAGAGACTCACAATTTCCAAAACAATAATATATATTTTGTTTTACAACCTTGTTAAAGACGAGAAAATCGACGACCCTTCGCCGTTTGTATGGTGAAATGACGGCTAGTGCAAATTTAAAACAATTTTGCCGTCTCGCCATATATAGTTATTACAAAACGAGATGGCAGAATAATTTTAAGCCAAAATGTTCATTAGCATCTCTCAGCACATCCTGAGACACCCGTCAATATAGATTCCAACGTTAAGTAACGTGGACCTATCTATGCTGTGTGTTCGGCTGAACGTAGTCCAAATTTATAGAGCGTTTAGAGCTTACTGAACTAAGCAAAAAGTTTCTACCGAGCAGATGACGCAAACTAATGGTTACCGAGAAAAACATGTTTAAAGTTGAACTGCGTTCAGTCGAACACCAGGTATATCCTTGCGACATACACACAAGTGTTTAGGAAATTCCACTTAACGTTTCGTTGTTTTAGCAAGGCATATTTATTTAGTAGCACCGGCTCCCGTCCACGTGTATTTTGTTTATCTATGTTCATTCCTAACCTTCCCCGCTTTGCGACCAGCATCGAGCGTTTGGAGGTGTACGCTGTGGCAGCGTGTCCACATCGCGGGCCGCACGTACGAGGCACCTACACCTTGCAACATCCTTCTGACTACTTAGCCCTCGCGTTAGTTGCCCATCCTTGGTTATCCTATACATTCCTGTTCCTCTTTTAGTCTGTGTGTTTAGATTTTCACAAAATAGCTTAAGACCTAATTGTCGGCAACGTAATATAATTATTGTGATAAAAAAAAAAAGATATTAAGGAACATTTCATTGGTGAATTTTGTAGGTCTCAGTCGTGCTGAAATATAATATTAATTTTTTTACGCTCCACGCCTGATTCTCTCATTATAATTCTGTCGTGAATTGTTTACCTACGATTAAATCGTGACCCAAAGTAACTAAAGGCCTACCATTCATGTGCAGATCGGTCCAGACGATTCTATCGGTTTCGTATTTGTGACGTACACATATAATAATAATACCTGGGACATCCCACACAGCGCCATCTAGTCCCAAACTAAACAAAGCTTGTATTAAATACCAGGTGAATATTTTTTATAATATTCCATTCCATCAGCCTTTTTTTATACCCCACTGCAGGTGCTTAGGCCTCCCCTCAAGATGAGGGGGCTTGGAGCTTAAATTCATCGCGCAGCTCCAATGCAGGTTGGCGAATTGTAACGGCCGCCATCTATCGACAGCAACTGGTACCGACTGCTTAACGTGCTCTCCGAGGCACGGAGTCAATGATAGCTAATGTACTTAAATTAGAAAAAACTCATTGGTACACGCCCGGGTTCGAACCCGGTTTATAATATATAGTTACATATATAGATACTTCACATATATATGTTTCTATTCATCATATCGGATACCTCACCCTGGTGTGATTTACACAGTAGGTACACACGCGGGTGTGAACCGACAGATTCGTCTGGACAGATCTGCATGTAAATGTAACCCTAATCTATTTTGTTTGTATGTATTAAAAGAAATCTAGAAAAATCGATATGTACTAATTAGTAGATATGGCTCGACATCTTTGATCTGTTACCACATAGATGACGCATAAAATACCAGAGCTATCACATTTTATAGTTTTTTTTTTTCTATATATATTTTCGAATATTCACACTGAAAAGTCAGAATGTAATGTAATTTAGAACTTACTACAACGTAAATATATGAGAGATATTCGTAGTTACGGTTCAGGCTACGAATAGGTCCAGGTATCGAAATAAGCGACACGTGTTCTCCAAATACGTACTGCTATTCCCTATTTACTGCGATTTCTCAGCATCGACTGGTAAGCTCTTTTGTGATATCAATGTAATTTCTGTTTATAACCAGGAATGGTACAGCGGCGCCACCCAAAGCGAATAGCGTTTCGCCCGCGCGGGAGGGCGGCGGCGGCGGTGGGGGTTCCCAGGAAAATCCTTTTGACGAAGACGAATGGGACGAGGATGAATCGGGAGCGTTGAGAGACACCGGTGAGCCAGGTGTGCCAGTACGTGCATTGTATGACTACACCGGTGCAGAGAGCGACGAGCTCAGCTTTAGACAGGGTGAGTTCTTGTCAGTTGTTACCGCAGATGTAGGAAGTAATATTTAATGTATCTTTATGCAACATTAGACTACAAGCCCGTGGAAAAAATTAACATGTGAAATGAACCACCGTAAGTAACGCTTAGAAGGCTGTTACTATATCAGAAATTAACTCTGCCGTCTGCCGTTAACACTATGCCGTCATTTCTGAGCGGTACAGGTGAGTACGTAGTTGAATGGAATTTCTCAGATACAAATGAGGAATTACGACTAATTAGTAATGTACGGCTTTGTTACAGTGTATAGATGATTAAAAATAAATGTCGAAAAACCTAGTGCCGTATTAAAGTGGTGGTGCCGGAAGTCAGTGATAAGGATAATCTGCTCAGAGATAAGGGTTGCGACCCTTGGCTTTCGACCCCTGCGCTGGAAATATGTACGGCGTTTACGGGTAAAGTATCTGTATATGTGTACAAAAATAATTACGCAAATGCCGCACAATAATAAATGACCTATATTGCTTCTGCAATTATCGGCGAATTAAAAATTTGCACTGACTTCCGGCACCACCACTTTAGTACGGCACTAGGTTTTTCGACATTTATTTTTAATCATCTATACACTATAACAAAGCCACACATTAATAATTAGTCGCAATTTGTACCTGAGAAATTCCATTCACTCACGTACTCACCTGTACCGCTCAGAAATGTCGGCATAGTGCTCAGAGTTATTTTCTGATATAGTAACAGCCTTCTAAGCGTTATTCACGTTGGTTCATTTCACATGTTAATTTTTTCCACGGGCTTGTAGTCCATATGTCATAAATGTATTTCCCTGTGAAGGGTTACTAATAAAAAATAAAGTGTCCATACTCATCGTTCCTTTCATAGTTAAGTAGATTACATCAGCTTCTCTTCGTACAACTGTCTGAAACGATACACAGTTAAAAGAAAAACATGATAATGTCAAAGGTATTTCTATAACATACCTTTCAAAGGTCGCTGTACAGAAAGAATTCTCTACAGAGGCAGTTGAAGGGCCTATATCTTTCGATATGTTGTCAAAATGCTCATTTACTTCTGCCATCATTGCATCATCAATTCGTTAAACATCGTCGTCCTCTTCAATCTTGCTTCAAAAGCGTGAAGAGGAAATAATCGCAGGCTGTGTGGTGGTGAATTTTCAAGAAACCGTTTTTGTTCATGGCTCATACACTGTAGCTAGACCGGTATGCATAGGTGCATTATCGTGCGAAATCAATATGCTGAGTCTGTGTTTCCTTTTTTTTAGATTGACTCTCGTAGCTGAGCCAACGAATTAGCATAATATACGGCATCCTTTTTTAGGGTTCCGTACCCAAAGGGTAAAAAACGGGATCCTATTACTAAGACTTGTCTGTCTGTCTGTCTGTCCGTCTGTCACCAGGCCGTATGTCATGAACTGTGATAGTTAGACAGTTGAAATTTTCACAGTTGATGTATTTCTGTTGCTGCTTTAACAACAAATACTAAAAAACAAAATAAAATATTTAAAGGCTCCAAACAACAAGTTTTTGCTCGATATTGATAACGGCAACAGGTAGATGTTTGAAATAATAACAGAATATTTACTTATATATTCACTTTAGAAATAAATAATTAAATTAAAATAAAACAAATATTAAGGGGGGTTCCAATACAACAAACGTGATTTTTTTTTATACTGTACGGTGATATGGAACCCTTCGTGTGCGATTACGACTTACACTTGGCCGGTTTTTATAAAATACATGTTCTAGTACTTGATATACCCGATTTCAAAAAAATCGATTATTTATTTTACTAGAAAACTCGTATGTTTCAATAACAATATTTATCACGTTTTTTACAGGCGATCTGTTCGAGAAACTAGAAGATGAGGACGAGCAGGGTTGGTGCAAAGGGCGCAAGGACGGTCGCGTAGGGCTATATCCAGCCAACTACGTCGAGCCCGTCGGACACTAGCGTGGCCTGCGAACAGTACGACACATCGAAGCATACTGAACGATCAATCCGTTTATCAGTTTACTACGAAAATTTTGTTAGTTCTTTTCGAACGATTTAAATTTGATAATTCCAATTTTGTACGTTTCAAACCTTATGTGTTTGCGGTAAATGCCTACGAGAGGCGACGCTGATAGTTAATGTCGATTTCGATTGTGTAATGTTTAAAATGTTCGCGGCCTGTCGAGCAAAGATTACGACCGCGAGCGTTTTGTTTGTTTAGCCAAAAAACAAAATACAATCGGTCGATCGACTGTATAACGCGAGGGTCGTCCAACGTGGTTATCGTCCACTCCTATCGTTATGATAAAACCACTTTTTCACTTGCAACGGCGAAGGCCTCGAAGGCGAAATTATACCGCGCCGAACGAATGAGCAGAATAACTCGAAGTAAATTCTAAAACTACTGTGAACACGTTGAACGATGAACGCCTAAAATTTTTTAAGTGGACGGAGATACTGGACTCGGAAATATTTTTGGATCAAAGGTTTTTATTAGAGCCGCACACGTGTGCCGGAGTGTGGATTACGGTAGGAGGTACATAAACTTAAGCCAAATAGCGTAACTCGGTCTTGTTGTAGACGAATGAATTAAGGCCTAGCGCGCATTGACGGTTTGATTTTGTACGATCGTGTCACAATACGGTAGATAGGTTTGTAGCGCGCATCGTTCTTGTTTTAATTGTCACTGTGTGTGCGCTCGTACGACTTTGTTGTCAGTGCGTGCTCGCGTAAGGGATATACGTTACGGGCCGCTCGGGTGGACAGCTCCAAGCAGCGACTGCATGTCGAAATGGAATTATGGTGCAGATGTTACAGCGACATACAGGAACTGCTCAAGCGAATGCCGAGCAGTCGCCGTGACGCAGAAAACCGTTCATCAACAGCCCGAGCTGTTCGTGTATCCCTTGAGCTTATAAACTTAAGCCATCTGATTGGCTGTATAGATATTTTGTGATAACTGGTCACGCGTGCGGCGCATCCTGTACATACAACCCCGCGTCGCGCGCCAAAGTTTCTCACACATTTGTCGATGTTCGCCGAACTTCAGTTAGAGATGTTCGTATTCGATATTTTCTAACGAACGTCAGATAAATTTTGTCGATGTTCGCCGAACTTCAGTTAGAGATGTTCCTATTCGATATTTTCTAACGAACGTCAGATAAATTTTATCGATGCTTTTAACTTCCTTTATGACGTCAGTCGATAGATACGATACGAGCAACTTAGATGAACTAAAAAATATTACACATTTTTGGCAAAAAAGCGTTGTTAATATTTAACAGCAATTTTTTTTAGGATATTTCATAAAAACTTACTCTCATTTAGACAGCACGCACAAGGCGAAAATTGCCAGAGTCGACAGTACTAATAATTGATTAAGAATCGCAAAAATATTATCTGCAACTGAAATGTATCGATAGAAAATGTCTGACGTTACTCTACGAACACCTATGAATATGTGGATGAGGTTTTATATTTATTTCAATCTGTATGTAAATAATGTGTAATTAGTTGCGTGACGATGCGCTAAGGCTGTCGCTTGTTCGAAGCATAATAGTCACGGCGTTCGAAACCGCATCGATCCATCTTTTTGGGCTTAGTTCACACGTTTCATGTCTTTAATGAAAATGTTCGTTATTGGTAATCAGTTTTTCGTTTCATTTGGAACGTAATCTTAAAATGTGCGGACGAGCGTGTCCTTTTTTAAGGTAACGAGTACTGGATATCGACTGACGCTTTAAGATAGAGATAGCTGTATAAATTGGATGGTGTCGTAAACCAGTTTAGCGGTTCTTATAAGTACGGTAGCGTTCATATTTGCAATAAGTATGCTTCTAATTATTTTATTATTTTGTTGAACGAATTAAACGATTAGGTTGTTCAAATAAAAGATAGTCCGATCGTAAAGCAAAATAATAATAATAATCATTATCATCAGCCCGTGTTTCTCCGCTGCAGGTTATAAACCTTTTTCGAAGGCTTGGGCTTCCTCCTTTCGCATCCAACTACCCCTGGTATGGTGCTTCAGGTTATCTGTCCACCTGGCCGGCGGGCGTCCAACACTTCGCTTCTCGATACGTAGCCTCCACTCGAGAAATCGTCTAAGCTATTGGTTATCGGTTCTACAGCAAATGTGATAGGTTCATTGCCACTTCAGCTCGCTGATCGCTTCGGCTATGTCGACCACTTTGGTTCTTCGACGGATTTCAGTGCGAGCAAAAGAATCAATATTATCAAAGCATATAGAGGTAAAAATATTTCTGTAAATATTCTAAAATTCATCTTCAGAATTTGTAATTCTTCTATGGTGAACGGAAAAAGTATTTGTATGAACGCCGCTTTGTGCGTTTATGTAATATTTAAGTTCATTTTATTCAGTACTCGTTTCCTAACTAAACAGACATCAGGTATGCCGAGTTGGAGTAACGAAACGTGTCTCGAACTGTCCACGGCCATAATTTAAATTCAAAGTCTTTGCTGCAAATATATGTCATAAAATGGCTTACCGCTTGTATGCATTAGTGTGCGCTTGTATGGCTCGAGCCAAACTTGTTCGCTCTGAAGTCGAAGCGTGTAGCGCCGCAGTGGGAAAAATGAGTTTAGCGGTGCGAGAGCGAAACCGCACCTCCGTAAACCGCACACGCATCAACGTCAGACGGAACAAAAAGTTTGGCACGAGCTGTACTCGTGTGTTAGAGACACGCTCGTTCGAATACGGCATATCAACTCGCTATGCAGGAAGGGTAATGATGAAATTATAGCCTGAGCGCCCTTCCCCCTCTTTCGATCGTTCCATGATTTAGATTTTAATCGACCACAGACTGTCCAAATTGAATATAACTGATTTTCAAAACTGCAAACGTCTAAATTGAGCGGTAGATTTTAATATATTAATTAATGTGTACTAAATTGTTTATCTTCCTTTTTCCATTTTACCTCGTTTTAATTATCGTTGTAATTTACTTAGTGCCGGCGGTCGAGTCTCGACTTTTATCACTTGACTTGTGAAATTTAAATGGTATGTGTTGAGTTCATATTTTTAGTAGATTTTTTGTTGCGAGCCTCGTTGGCCTGAATGCGAAAATTCTTTGTATTTATATTGTATACACAAGCAAACTGGGTCGTATAGGATCCGAATATGTTAATATTATTAATAATATTGGTAAAATAAAAATTGTTACAATGTATTTGGTTGTTTCAGTTTAAACCTTATTATTTTATAGCTCTTGTATAACGAAAAGAGAAAATTTCTGATGTCAAAGATACTTTTACTAAGTACAATTAAAAGAAATTAATTTTCTTTGAATTTCCATATTTAGAAGGCCGTGGTTCGAATCCCCGGGCATGTGTACTGTAACGCCTACAGAATAATGCTTCGGATTATATTATTTGAAATAACGCCACCCACGAGCACAACGACACACTACAACTAGAGCATGCACCCGGTTCTACCCGGTTCCAAGAGAACCGGGTATACCCGGTTCTTACCTAATCTGGAGAACCGGTTCCAAAATAGTAATACCCGGGACTACCCGGTTCTTCGGGTATTTTATTATATTCAATTGGATAAAGATATTTGCATTACAATAAAACAACCATGTGCAAAAGTAAAGCGCGGAATGTTGAAAAAAACGATGCGGGAGCTAACTAAGTCAAGAGACAAGCCACGAGCGGCGAGTAGGCGCGCGGATTCACTATTCCACCAATTCCTCCATCATGCATCTTGATAAAAACTTAAACGTAGCGTCTAATAATGTCTATAAATCTTTGAGCCACAGTCCAAAGAGCACAATTATTAGAAATTTAACAGATAAAAATTTGTAATTAGAAGACCTATATACTGGGTGTTCAGCTGAACGCACTCCAAACTAATAGAGAACTAAACAAAAAGTTTCATCTGAGCAGATGGCGCAAACTAACGCTTTATTTATTTATTTATTACATAGACACAGCAACAGTGAACAAACTTAGAAATAGGTAAATATAGAAAATGTACAAAAAGCAAAGGATGTGAGTCTGTTGACTATAGACGGCATTGCAAATTAGTGCATAGCAATAATCTAACAAAAACGACCATATAATAAAGAAAGGAAAACATTTATAATTTGGATAAAGCTCTTTTAAATGAGACATAACTGTAGTGATGTATATCGAATTCATCATTCAAGGCGTTATATAGACTATTGGCACGTTAAACAATCGCATATTACGCAAACGATGTTTGTTGTCTCTGACACCGTTAGTTGTCTTGTGAAGAAGGCACAAGTCCATAGTTTTACGTCTGACGTAAATACTGAAGATGAAAGTACTTCAGGTAATCATTATACTCTAGAAGTCTTTTCCTCGTGTCCAGCTTAACGCTGAGACAGCGCAGGAAACGCGCTAGAACTGACTCGACTCGATTAATATGAACCTGACAAATCGGACACCAAACAGAGGAACAATATTCAGAAGGCTACGGACCATTGAAGTGTAAAGTATTAGGAAGGGCCCTTTCTTCTGAAGGCCTTAGTGACTCGAAAAATGAACCCCAGCATCAAGCCCTGCCCACCATCCACCCATAATGAAGTCTGAGCACACTATCAACCAACACCCCCAAATCACGAACCACGTTGGCGCGCTTCAATGGAGACCCGTTTATATTGTACGGATAGTAAATTATTTTCTCATTCTTGGTGAAAGATATATAGTCACACTTCGTGACATTCATGGACATAAGATCATTCTCGCACCAAAAGTGCAACAGATTCAAATTGTACTGTAGTAGAAGACAATCTGACGAATGGATAAGAAAAGTTTGAGATCATCAGCATAATATAAGCAGTTGCAAGTCAGAAGGTCACTAATAAACACTTAGAACAGTAATAGTCATAACACTGTGGAATCCCAGAATTTTTCAAGATGAGTTAGCACTGCGCTTTCGGGCAGATGTACCCCGAATAAAGTGGACGGTGGGAATAAAGGGATGAAATGTGAACTTGTTAAACTGACGAGAAATATTCAGCTAAAAGATTAGCAATGCCGGGACCTGTATCAACCATGAGAAAAAACCTTTTAACATTGCAATACGTTCAGCCGAACAACCCGTATTTAATATACCGCGTGTTTGGCTGAACGCAGTCCAAATTTATTGAGCGTGTAGATCTTACGGAACTAAACAAAAAGTATTAAGTGAGAAAATGCAAACGGTCACCGAGAGAAACATGTTTAAAGTTGAATTTTTTTAAATCACTATTTTTTAACGTTTTGTTTTTTCGGTAAGCTTTATACGCTCTATAAGTTTGAACTACGTACAGCCGAATACCCGGTATTGTTACGCAATACAAATAAAAATACTTTTAACTAATATTACCCGATTCTACGTGAAAAACCGAAAAGAACCGGGTACCCGGTTCTACCCGGTTCTTTTCGATTTCGGAACCGAAAACCCGGTTCTTGAATAAGTGCCGGTTCTGCATCCTCTAACTACAACATACAATCAATAGCTCGATCGCAAAACGTTATCTGGAGTACACGTTAGCGGACAGTACCTACTCGCACTCACGCACCAAACGACCGGCCCTTGCAGAACGAACGGAGGAGTAAACGGGGGTTCCGCCCACAGGCCGGCACTCGGGATGCTCGGGGACGGACCACGGCGTCCACGACACGAGAATTGCCGTAGACGTACATTTAAGACGGTTATTCCCAGTCGTCACCACTGGCTTTGTCCCCACTGGCGACAAATGAGAAAAAATCAATTCCAATTGTAACAGTGTATACCAAGCAATGTCGAAGAAAAAAGCAACTGCGTCTTATTCTATCGGATTACTTTCATTAGTTTACATAAAAGAAAGACATGGGATAAAAAAATCTTAGTTTCCAGTGTTTCTGTTCGTTGTCACTACTGAAACGAAATGAAATAAAATAGAGTTTAAAGATTAAAATAATGAATTTATTGAAAAAATGAGGTTTAAACATCAAATATATGTTATAGTGGTACATCCAATAATGTAAAATCACATAATTAATTATATTGTTTATTACAACAATATAATTAATACAAAAAATATTACAAAAATTAAAAGTACAGACTACAACAACTGACCTGTCATAAAATCTATATAATTAAGGAAGTGTCTAGTCTGCCACAAGCGGTCGTTTAATAAAAAGGAATATTCCGCCGCTAGCGGTAATTTAAGAAAAAATGCTATTCTGCCGCAAGTTATTAGTTATTGAAATTTGTTCCATAACGCAAAGTGATAACGTTCCATTTTTAATACACTTAAGGTAGCGTTGTGAACGCAGTTACTAATAGCGGCAGAATAACAGAAAAAGCTATTCTGCCACAAGTGTACTCATAAATTATAATGGAAAACTCCGTTTTAAAAACTTATTGTAAGAAATGGGAAAATATAAAGAATGTTTAAAATAGCATCTTTGAGCATTTAGGTTAGGTCAGGTTAGGTTATGTCAATGCGAGGAGCGAAGCGGAGCGGAGCGACGAGCCACTCAGACATCTATCGAACAATTTCGAATTTGGTTCATATAGGTTAATGGCCCACTTTTTTCAAATTGTTCGGTTAGGTTAGGTTATGTCAATGCGAGGAGCGAAGCGGAGCGGAGCGACGAGCCACTCAGAGATCTATTGAACAATTTCGAATTTGGTTCAGATAGGTTAATGACCCACTTTTTTCAAATTGTTCGGTTAGGTTAGGTTAGGCTATGTCAATGCGAGGAGCGAAGCGGAGCGGAGCGACGAGCCACTCAGAGATCTATTGAACAATTTCGAATTTGGTTCAGATAGGTTAATGGCCCACTTTTTTCAAATTGTTCGGTTAGGTTAGGTTAGGCTATGTCAATGCGAGGAGCGAAGCGGAGCGGAGCGACAAGCCACTCAGACATCTATTGAACAATTTTGAATTATGTATATTACTAGAAAGCATACTTTCTGTTTAATTCGGTTTATTCATTTATCATATTAGTTTATTAAAACGAAATTGAATGGTCGTGAGGGAAAGATGAATAATTAAAGGCAACATATTTTTTGTCTGTGTTATAGTTATTGCTATTGGTTCAACTAATTACAACTAACTTCATTCATTTGGCTTGTCTGGGCTTGTTTAAGTTTTACATTTTGCTGTTGTTTAAAATTTTAAAATGAAAAAAGTGATTCTTTTTCTTGTGCAAATATTAACTTTATCTGTAAATAATTTTAGACTGTTGTATTTATAAACATTTTTTTAAATTTAATATCAGTGTATAAAAAGCGTTTGCGTTTAAAACTGTATTAATTAGTGTTAATAATTATCTTATAGTGAATTAGTTTCAATGTTTAATGATGACACATGGACACATTACTAGGTAAGTTGTTCATAATTTATTTTCGTACACATATATCTGTTCATATAGAGAAGGGAGAGGGGTTCCGGCAGGGGAGGAAAGGTGATATGCAATCCTTACCCTTCCCCCCCCCCCCTTCCCTCCTTTTTGTTGCTAATCCAAGTATTTTGACATAATTTTGGTCCATATATATCTGTTCGTATAGTGAAGGGAGAGGGGTTTCTAGAGGGGGGGAGGGGGTTATGCAATCCTTACCTTACCGTGTATTATACCGTGTATTATACCGTGTATTATACCGTGTATTATACCGTGTATTATACCGTGTATTATACCGTGTATTATACCGTGTATTATACCGTGTATTATACCGTGTATTATACCGTGTATTATACAGTGTATTATACCGTGTATTATACCGTGTATTATACCGTGTATTATACCGTGTATTATACCGTGTATTATACCGTGTATTATACCGTGTATTATACCGTGTATTATACCGTGTATTATACCGTGTATTATACAGTGTATTATACCGTGTATTATACCGTGTATTATACCGTGTATTATACCGTGTATTATACCGTGTATTATACCGTGTATTATGCCGTGTATTATACCGTGTATTATATATACATCGATACATCGATACATCGATACATCGATACATCTATACATCGATACATCGATACATCTATACATCGATACATCGATACATCGATACATCGATACATCGATACATCGATACATCTACACATCTATACATCTATACATCTATACATCTATACATCTATACATCTATACATCTATACATCGATACATCGATACATCGATACATCGATACATCGATACATCGATACATCGATACATCTATACATCTATAAAATTAGTGGGACTTCTGTTGTTGCCAGATGACAAATAACATACGTTAGGGTTCTAAGATGTTACTTTTAGCAGAATGCATGCTAAACTGCAGTCATCTGTCAAACTGATTCTAACCGAGTCTTTAATTTCATTCATCTTTTAAAATAATGACTCGTAGGCATAGGTTGATGAAAATATTGTTAAAATAACATGAGCCAGCTTCTTCAGCACTAGGGTTCGCTCGTCATAGAATACCTACTTCCCACTTTTTTTGAATCTTGTGATCAGTGACGTGCCCAAAATACCACGGCACGGCGAAATACGGCACCAAATAAATACTAATTAATGGCACGAGACACAATGGTTCGCTATCTCTGACCTAGAGCACATAGGATAACTCGCGTGTACTACATGATTGGCAATTTCATAGCTCGCGCCTTATGTTCGTGTATAATTAATGCTACCATAGAAATGGTCTACTTGTGGATTAACAATAGGTGGTGGTAATAATACCTGGAAAATCCTACACAGCGCCATCTAGTCACAAAGTAAGCAAGTGCTATGTTTGTATCATAGGTACTAGACAACTGATATATATACTTAAATATTAATTATAATATAGTATACCTATTACGTTTATATGGTTTATAAATATTTACACCCAGACACGGAACAAACTGACATGTCACAGGCATACAAATATTTGTCCCGGACGAGAATCGAACCCGCACATTTGGTTCTGCAGTTAGATTCGCTAACGACTCTACCATCGGTCAGTATACCGTTGATAACGTAGAGTTGGAGTAAAAATAGAATTCTGAATTACTTTCTGTTTCGCCCTAGCCATCGCTCATGCTTGGTTTATCGGGCGGGATAATCAGCAGCAAGAAGGTGCCATCGAATTATATGGTTCTCACTTGACATGTTTACAAACAAATTAACAAACTGTAAACGAGTACTCGTATAAGCATGGTAGCTGGCCAACCAATGCGTAACTACCGAACAAATTAATAGTTTAACAATTGACCTACTTGATTTTGCAATGACTGGGTCTGCTGTCGGCAACAAAGCTCATTTAGCACATTTAGTCTAGCTGAAACATGGAACTAATATCCATGAGCTGAAAGGTCGATGATTGACAAGATCCGTCCTAGAACCCGCGCGTAATGTAGTTTTGAATTGTCATTAACGACTGACTGATTGACCGATTAGTAGGAGACCCTAACTGCGTAGTCAAGGGCCGCGGGTTCGAATCACGCCCCTGGCAAATATTTGTGTGCATGAACATGTCTATTTCTTCCATGTCTGAGTGTAAAATATCTATGTGTGTATATATATTATTAAAAAATTATATTGAAATACGTATATCATTTGTCTAGTAACCCATAACACAAGCATAATACTTGCTTGCTTTGGGACTAGATGGCGCTGTGTGGGACGTCCCATGTGTTTGAGGCCGCGCTCCTGAATTGCTATGTGCATATTAATACGTTTTTTGTTGACATGTTTATGTGTTCATGTTATTTTTTTTGTTTAAAATAAGTAAGTAATAAGTAAGGTGTATTATACCGTGTATTATACCGTGTATTATACCGTGTATTATACCGTGTATTATACCGTGTATTATACCGTGTATTATACCGTGTATTATACCGTGTATTATACCGTGTATTATACCGTGTATTATACCGTGTATTATACCGTGTATTATACAGTGTCTTATACAGTGTCTTATACAGTGTATTATACCGTGTATGATACCGTGTATTATACCGTGTATTATACAGTGTATTATACCGTGTATTATACCGTGTATTATACAGTGTATTATACAGTGTATTATACCGTGTATTATACCGTGTATTATACAGTGTATTATACCGTGTATTATACCGTGCATTATACCGTGTATTATACCGTGTATTATACCGTGTATTATACCGTGTATTATACCGTGTATTATACCGTGTATTATACCGTGTATTATACCGTGTATTATACCGTGTATTATACCGTGTATTATACAGTGTATTATACCGTGTATTATACCGTGTATTATACCGTGTATTATACAGTGTATTATACAGTGTATTATACCGTGTATTATACCGTGTATTATACCGTGTATTATACCGTGTATTATACCGTGTATTATACCGTGTATTATACCGTGTATTATACAGTGTATTATACCGTGTATTATACCGTGTATTATACCGTGTATTATACCGTGTATTATACAGTGTATTATACCGTGTATTATACCGTGTATTATACCGTGTATTATACCGTGTATTATGCAGTGTATTATACCGTGTATTATACCGTGTATTATACCGTGTATTATACCGTGTATTATACCGTGTATTATACCGTGTATTATACCGTGTATTATACCGTGTATTATACCGTGTATTATACCGTGTATTATACCGTGTATTATACCGTGTATTATACAGTGTATTATACAGTGTATTATACAGTGTATTATACCGTGTATTATACCGTGTATTATACAGTGTATTATACAGTGTATTATACCGTGTATTATGCCGTGTATTATGCCGTGTATTATGCCGTGTATTATGCCGTGTATTATACCGTGTATTATACCGTGTATTATACCGTGTATTATACCGTGTATTATACAGTGTATTATACCGTGTATTATACCGTGTATTATACCGTGTATTATACCGTGTATTATACAGTGTATTATACCGTGTATTATACCGTGTATTATACCGTGTATTATACCGTGTATTATACCGTGTAATATACCGTGTATTATACCGTGTATTATACCGTGTATTATACAGTGTATTATACCGTGTATTATACCGTGTATTATACCGTGTATTATACCGTGTATTATACCGTGTATTATACCGTGTATTATACAGTGTATTATACCGTGTATTATACCGTGTATTATACCGTGTATTATACCGTGTATTATACCGTGTATTATACCGTGTATTATACCGTGTATTATACCGTGTATTATACCGTGTATTATACCGTGTATTATACCGTGTATTATACCGTGTATTATACCGTGTATTATACCGTGTATTATACCGTGTATTATACCGTGTATTATACCGTGTATTATACCGTGTATTATACCGTGTATTATACCGTGTATTATACCGTGTATTATACCGTGTATTATACCGTGTATTATACCGTGTATTATACCGTGTATTATACCGTGTATTATACCGTGTATTATACCGTGTATTATACCGTGTATTATACCGTGTATTATACCGTGTATTATACAGTGTATTATACCGTGTATTATACAGTGTATTATACCGTGTATTATACCGTGTATTATACAGTGTATTATACCGTGTATTATACCGTGTATTATACAGTGTATTATACCGTGTATTATACCGTGTATTATACCGTGTATTATACCGTGTATTATACCGTGTATTATACCGTGTATTATACCGTGTATTATACCGTGTATAATACCGTGTATAATACCGTGTATAATACCGTGTATTATACCGTGTATTATACCGTGTATTATACCGTGTATTATACCGTGTATTATACCGTGTATTATACCGTGTATTATACCGTGTATTATACAGTGTCTTATACAGTGTCTTATACAGTGTATTATACCGTGTATGATACCGTGTATTATACCGTGTATTATACAGTGTATTATACCGTGTATTATACCGTGTATTATACAGTGTATTATACAGTGTATTATACCGTGTATTATACCGTGTATTATACAGTGTATTATACCGTGTATTATACCGTGCATTATACCGTGTATTATACCGTGTATTATACCGTGTATTATACCGTGTATTATACCGTGTATTATACCGTGTATTATACCGTGTATTATACCGTGTATTATACCGTGTATTATACCGTGTATTATACAGTGTATTATACCGTGTATTATACCGTGTATTATACCGTGTATTATACAGTGTATTATACAGTGTATTATACCGTGTATTATACCGTGTATTATACCGTGTATTATACCGTGTATTATACCGTGTATTATACCGTGTATTATACCGTGTATTATACAGTGTATTATACCGTGTATTATACCGTGTATTATACCGTGTATTATACCGTGTATTATACCGTGTATTATACCGTGTATTATACCGTGTATTATACCGTGTATTATACCGTGTATTATACCGTGTATTATACCGTGTATTATACCGTGTATTATACAGTGTATTATACAGTGTATTATACAGTGTATTATACCGTGTATTATACCGTGTATTATACAGTGTATTATACAGTGTATTATACCGTGTATTATGCCGTGTATTATGCCGTGTATTATGCCGTGTATTATGCCGTGTATTATACCGTGTATTATACCGTGTATTATACCGTGTATTATACCGTGTATTATACAGTGTATTATACCGTGTATTATACCGTGTATTATACCGTGTATTATACCGTGTATTATACCGTGTATTATACAGTGTATTATACCGTGTATTATACCGTGTATTATACCGTGTATTATACCGTGTATTATACCGTGTATTATACCGTGTATTATACCGTGTATTATACCGTGTATTATACCGTGTATTATACCGTGTATTATACCGTGTATTATACAGTGTATTATACCGTGTATTATACCGTGTATTATACCGTGTATTATACCGTGTATTATACCGTGTATTATACCGTGTATTATACCGTGTATTATACCGTGTATTATACCGTGTATTATACAGTGTATTATACCGTGTATTATACCGTGTATTATACCGTGTATTATACCGTGTATTATACCGTGTATTATACAGTGTATTATACCGTGTATTATACTGTGTATTATACCGTGTATTATACCGTGTATTATACCGTGTATTATACCGTGTATTATACCGTGTATTATACCGTGTATTATACCGTGTATTATACCGTGTATTATACCGTGTATTATACCGTGTATTATACCGTGTATTATACCGTGTATTATACCGTGTATTATACCGTGTATTATACCGTGTATTATACCGTGTATTATACCGTGTATTATACCGTGTATTATACCGTGTATTATACCGTGTATTATACCGTGTATTATACCGTGTATTATACCGTGTATTATACCGTGTATTATACCGTGTATTATACAGTGTATTATACCGTGTATTATACAGTGTATTATACCGTGTATTATACCGTGTATTATACAGTGTATTATACCGTGTATTATACCGTGTATTATACAGTGTATTATACCGTGTATTATACCGTGTATTATACCGTGTATTATACCGTGTATTATACCGTGTATTATACCGTGTATTATACCGTGTATTATACCGTGTATTATACAGTGTATTATACAGTGTATTATACCGTGTATTATACCGTGTATTATGCCGTGTATTATACAGTGTATTATACCGTGTATTATACCGTGTATTATACCTTGTATTATACCGTGTATTATACCGTGTATTATACAGTGTATTATACCGTGTATTATACCGTGTATTATACCGTGTATTATACAGTGTATTATACCGTGTATTATACCGTGTATTATACCGTGTATTATACCGTGTATTATACCGTGTATTATACCGTGTATTATACCGTGTATTATACCGTGTATTATACCGTGTATTATACAGTGTATTATACAGTGTATTATACCGTGTATTATACAGTGTATTATATAGTGTATTATACCGTGTATTATACCGTGTATTATATATACATCGATACGTCGATACATCGATACATCGATACATCGATACATCTATACATCGATAAATCGATACATCTATACATCTATACATACATACATCTATACATACATACATCTATACATCGATACATCTATACATCTATACATCTATACATCTATACATCTATACATCGATACATCGATACATCGATACATTGGTACATCGATACATCGATACATCAATACATCGATACATCTACACATCTATACATCTATACATCGATACATGTATCGATGTATCGATGTATAGATGTATAGATGTATGTATAGATGTATCGATGTATCGATGTATCGATGTCTCGATGTATAGATGTATGTATAGATGTATAGATGTATCGATGTATCGATGTATCGATGTATCGATGTATCGATGTATCGATGTATCGATGTATCGATGTATCGATGTATCGTATGTATCGCTATGTATCGCCGACCGGCCGACCGACCGAGCTCACAATATTTATTTTCTGGGCTCTCCAAGCTTAAAAATAGAATTTCTATAAATTTAGCGTTCTTGGAGCTGAAAAATCAGGGACATATTTAAAGAAAATATTATTTTGGAAATTTTTGAACTGCGATATCTTTTGAATGCTTTGTTTGATTTTAATGCAATTTACGGCATTCTATGCAATTTTGTAAGCATACATTTTTTGTGTAAAGTCAAAAATCGATTGGTCGTAAAATCTCAAATTTATGTTAAAAAAAAAACACTTTTTCGAAAATTTATTAATCGCTTTTGTTTTTTTGAACGCAGTTTTTTATGCATAAAAAAACGGATAGAAAATTTCAAGTAGATCGATTGGAAAACCTCAAAATTATCAAAAAATGACGTTAAATTTTTTTTTGAGATTTTTATTTTTTGAATTTTTTTGAAACAGCTTGACCGATTGACCTCAAAATCAAACCAGATCTAAATCTAGATAAACCCTTTCGAAAGCCGTATCGTGGGTCTTAATCGGTTGGTCCGTCCTCAAGATAGCATACGATAAAAAAAGTTACATACACACACACACATGGACGTCTAGCCGGAAATAGTCAGAATGGCTTCCCAGAACCTCAAAACGTGGAGATCTGATGAAAACTCAATTTTCGAAAATCGGACCCAAACCAATAACTTCCTTTGGATAGCGGGAAGTTAAAAATCACACTTGAAGCAGCTTTTACAGGTTGATTGCTAACTACTCCGCCCGGAGTTTCTCTGTTGGTTCATTGCACCCGTTCCGTATTTGATGATTGGCATAACATTAGTTTTCATCATCCCACGAGGTGTGCGTGAGTGGCTAATGCATAAATTGAATAACATAGAACTCTAGGCAGACGCAAGTCATTGTATTGGTAGTCCCTAGAGGCGTTGCTAGAATTGATTGGGGACAGTTACTGGCGGTCAATTTCGAAGGCACACCTATTCCTTTCAGTGAATCTGTAAAGAACGTCCCTGGGCATCCATATTGATCGAATCTCGTCCGGGGTGTCTCAGGTAGATAAAGTGAGCAGGAAGATGTTTGCTGCAGTGGGATCGCTCAAAAGGCTCTCCAATTTTCTCCCTACCAAAACCAAAATTGCGCTTGCATATTTTCTACTCCTCCCTATTTTGGATTATGCTGATACGTAACTGAAGCAGCGGTGACGTTAGGGGTGGTGGTACCCGGTGCAGAAGATGGTGGTGACACCCCATTTTTTACCTGAGCAATTCTTGTATATATATTTCGGCTGTTTCGGTAATGACTCTATCGATTAGGATGAAATTTTGTATTTAGATAGGTATCATTTAAAAACAGCTTTCTAAATAAGTTGTAGGTATGGTTAGACATGTATCTTCAAAACGCCTGGATTGATTTTGATACGATTTTTTGCTTTACATAAATAATAATACCTGGGACATCGCACACAGCGCCATCTAGTTCCAAACTAAGCAAGGCTTGTATTATGGGTACTAGACAACTGGTATACCGACTTAAATATTCTTTATAATATATACCTACATCTATAGATACGTTTTATACCCAGACAAGAAATAGTCATGTCTATGCACATAAATATTTGTCCCGGGCGGGAATCGAACTCGCGACCCTTGGCTCCGCAGTTAGGGTCTTTAACCACTCGGCCAATTGGTAGTCATAAGTAACACCTACGATTAGATACTAATCAAATAAGTTTTGCAGGTATAGGCCACCAGGGGGCGCTGCAATAGATGTGTCTCTAAAACGGCTAGGAGGATCTTGACGTGGTTTTTTGCATTATATAGAGTTTATATAGGCCTAAGAGCAGGTCCTTAGCTAAGGTTTGCGGTTATGAGCCACCAGGAGGCGCTGCAATAAATATGATTCTCTAAATCGGCCGGGATGCGGTTTTTTGCTTTACATAGGTATCACCTATGAGCAGGTTCTTAGATAAAGTTACGGTCACTAGGGGGCGCTGTAATAGAATAATCCTCTAAAACGGCTGGGAGGATCTTAACGCAGTTTTTCACGTTAAATAAATATCTCCTAAAAATAAGTGCAAGTTCTCAGATACAGTATATGTTCACAGGTCACCGGGGGGCGCTGCATTAGGTGTCTCTTTAAAAGGATCTTGATGCAGTTTTTTGCGTCACATAGTTATCACCAAAGAATAGGGTCACAGAGTAAATATATTAAAAAATTAACACAAACACAAATTTTTCCGTGTCTTCCATTATATTAAAAAAAAACCTGATTGGCAGTTATAGGAACTGCCGACAGAAGTGAAAACTTAGAACTTTTAGTATTAAAATTTGAATTTTCATAATGTTATTAAAATTATTAACATCGATGTGGTTTTCACGGTTTTCACATCTATTGACACTCCAAGCAATGACGCAGCTGCCAGCGACACGAAACTGAGTAACGCTCTGGCCTTACTCTCCACACTCAACAGTTAGTAGTGGGGATATAGGGAACAACCAGCATCTCGTGTGAAAACCGATTGTTCCTTATATCTCCCCCACTCATATTATTTAGCGTGACGCATTTTCGTGTCGTTTTAGGTTCACCCCGTGCCATAAGAAGTTTCACTTCAAAAACCCCGATTTTAACAAAAGAAAAAAGTATCTACCGCAGCTCTCAGTATCCTGATTTTAGTTAAGTTTATCACACTTGATTATGTATTAATATTACTTTGGGCACTGAACTCCTTCACGTTAATACGTTAAACATTTCTTTTCCAAAGGTTGTCTTGAAAATATCACTGTATAGTGATAGGCCGCATATTATATTGTACATTGTATTTATTTTTTCTCTTCTATTCTTGGATGTGCAATAAAGAATATTTATTATTGTTATTCAAAACAAATATTCCAAGACTCAAAAAATGAATCTCAATTTTTCCGTTTTGTTTATCACAAACGCAAAAAAGAGAGAAATCGCTAACCAGCTTCCTTTAGGACGTAACCAGCTAGCGTAACCTTGGTGCGACTTCAATTCGCGTTTAAAGGCATGTGGTGGCCAATTTAATTTCATTTGAGGTCACTAAACAAAAAAAAATAAAACAATTAGGTATATATAAAATTCTCTATATTTAATGACGTTGACATAGATACGCAGTGCACGGTCGTTACAATTTTTACGATGCACTTAAAATACAAAATTTTAAAATTAACGTCCATCTTGTGACTAAGCATAATATAAAGATTATCACAACTTGCGATAACAAAGAGTCAATTTCGATATCGAATATCGATCACAATCAAAAACACGATGCAAACAAAATTTGCGACATTCATTTTTTGATAGCGACGTCATGGTTATCCTTTTTATTTATATGAATAAATAGCAAACTGAGTTTCTATGAATTAAAAATATATATACAGTAATCTACTTAATATTGATGAAACTAAACGTCTCTACATGGTAAGTATTAAAAAAGCCTGTGTACAAGTTCTGAGCAATCGCGTTGGGCGCACTCTGTGCTTGTTTGGCACAAAGAATCTAGGGATCTGGCTATACCGTGAACGAGCGCGGAGCGACGGGTCGGGCGGGCGGCGGACGTAAGATTCTAATAAAGACAATTGTTAATTTTTTTTTGAATGTTGTATTCTCTTTGGCAGTTTTTCTAAAAGCAAGCAACAAGACAATGGCTTTTGAGAATATTTTTTCACAAAAATAATATTGTCTCGGAGGTTAACTTGCAAGCATTGAGTGAATTTGACAGACGGTAGGCTCCGCTGTCGCTACACTATAGCTATATCGGTACACAACGAAAGACGTACACATCCAAACAACCAATAACACATCACAAGTTCTCCGTAACGCGATAAATGCAACTTAACGACAGTAACCAAAACGAATGTATATACAAAAACGTAATCCACGAGCAAGAATAAAACGCGCCACGGAGAACCCTCGCACCTGATATGTCAACAAAAATATTATAAGTTCTGTACAACATAAAACTATAGGTACCAACAAACACCTCATAGAGATTTCGCGACGGACAGCGTTTGATTAACGGAAGGCGCTTTTACCGATTAGAACCGTACCTAGTTAATAATAATAATAACGTATAAATGACAACAACGTCTAAGCCCCAAACTAAGCATTAGCTTGTGTTTTGGGTACTAAGCGAAGACACCACATACATATAACAACAAAGACCCGATACTGGGATTCCAACCCGGGACCTCCAGCTTCGTAGGCAGGGTCGCTACCTACTAGGCTAAGCGGTCGTAGGAGTTCGGGACGCCATATTGGTCCTTGCATTTGTATACAGGTTTGTACTTTTAATTTTATTTCTCTGTTTATATGACATATGTATGACCTCCACAAGGAAGGGTTGGAGGGGGCTGGCAGGGCTCTAGCCTAAGGGTCCGGGAATGGGTGGAGCCCTACATTGTTGTTTCAGTCAAAAATGTGATTGTGATAATCGTACGTTCGATCGAGTTCGACACGTGAGGGCTGAGTGAGCGAGATTATGCATACTCGCGTGCACTGTGCGTGTTGTCTTTGAATCAACTTCTTTTAGAAAAGTTTACAGGTGCCTGCCAATAACTTTAGCCTGGGGCCCGGTTTTAGGATGTGGGGGCCATTGCATCTTAGCAAAGCACGCCAAAAAGAGTTCAACAACATTTTTTCATGAATACAAATTGATTGTTTATATCAGTAATGCTACTAAAAAGGTACATGTCTTGTTACGATGACCGTCACAAATAATTGTTTATGTTTATTTGAAACTATATTTTGAGCACTGGTTTGAAAGGCTTGGAATAAACATAGAGTTTAGTATAAAATATTACCGCAACAATAGCTAATTTTGTGACATCAAAAAGCTAGTGATATCGTACGTGTCAACTATACACGTAGCGACCACAAACTCCGCCCAAATGAACTCCGATTCCTAAACCCGATCCGCCTCCGGTTCAAGCTCCGATCCGAAACTTGATGGGCGTGGCTAACAAAATCACGAAGCGTGTAGCGCACACATACAAAACACTAGCTTTTTAATGTAACTAGGTAGGGTTCTAGCGGTAACCGAATAAACACGAATCCGGGGCTTACATGAATCACAGGAATGTGAAAGCGAAACGGGGTCTAATATCTCTATCTCTTTCTAATCTAAAATTTCATATACTTGTCCCTTCTCCAGAAACTGACCACGTCGTCACATCGTATGACATGGGCGTTAGCTTACAGTCGGACACATACTAACTTTAAATATGTGAAAATGTCCGTCCGTGTAGACAGAATACATCGTTTCAAAATGAAATTCCACCTCAAAATTGTCCCTACAGAAGAAAAAAAAACCATATATTCTCTACATTTACACAGACTAAAAATATTAAAACCTAGATACACAAAACATATATTATAACTATAACATATAAAAAATACTCTACTATATAAGACACAACTGAAATGTACAGACAGATATACAAAGTGAATTATGGAATATTGAGATATAAAAAAATATATTAACATGACAATTAAAATATTTTTACAAATGTTGAACACAACAGAATTTTAAATCTAGATTTAGGAGCTAGGGGACTATATCAAACACGTAAGAATTATGGCGGGGCTACACCATCGTGTTACGCCATTAAGCATATAGCTACAATAGCATGTTGCGTGTGTAGCCACACGATAGAATGGGCGACTTTCTAAATTACTAATTTAAATTGAAAGATTTACTTTACAATCACTAAAATAATTTTTAAAACCAATTTATCGAATATTTCAAATTTCCAAACAGACAGAGAGGGCAATATTGAGGCGTCACGTCACACTTCGATATAACCATGCAAATCAATTTAATTTTTAATTTAATATCTTGGGATATCCCACATACCGTCATCTAGTTTCAAACAACACAGAGTTCTGCACTAGTGGGTACCAGACAACTGATATATATATATATATATATATTGTATGTCTATGTGCCAGTAGAGGACAATATATATATATATTTAACACTCGGACACAAGAAATAAACATGTTCATACAAATAAATACTGGTCTCGGGCGGGAATCGAACCCGCGAACTATGGTTTTGTAATCGGCGCCTCCTACCAGCCGACCAGGCTGTTAGTTAATCAATTTAAAATTTCTTTTTCTTCAAGTGAGTTTCAATTTGTTATTACACTTCGCAATAAGAACGTTATGTTCTCATAAAATAATATTATATCTAACTGACCAGTTGGCCGAGTGGTTAGAGAGCCTAACTGCGGAGCCGACGGTCGCTGGTTCGATTCCCACCCGAGACAAATATTTGTGTGCGTGAAGATGTCTATTTGTTCCGGGTCTGGGTATCTATAAGGGTATCTGGGTAAGTATCTATATCTATATAAAAAAAGAAGAATAGTTGAATATGTATATCAGTTGTCTAGTACCCCATAATACAAGCATAATATTTGCTTACTTTGGGACTAGATGGCGCTGTGTGTGATGTCCCAGAAATTATTATATTATATTATTATCATTCACCTACCCTATTCAATGGCGTTACACTTTAGTGTGGCCCTGTCTTTAGACGAAATTGTAAGGCTATAGTTACATTTTGTTAATGAGATCGAAATCATTCAGGTCACTCGCTAAAACTGGCTGTTAGTGTTATTGCTTACATTTAAAAAAAAGGTTCTGATTTTAAATCGATATTATAAACAAAAACAGTAGCGTATAAAAAACACGCGTCTTGTACGTAATAAAGCGTTGGTTAAATGTTGTTTAAAAATTCCTTAAGGCGGCAATACACGTTAAGGAATACGTGCACAGTTTATGCTATATGTACAGTCGCGCTACATACTACATAGAGTGACCAAATTGGTATCAACATATTGTACAGTATAAGTATATAACGAACGCGAGTCAAAATGGCGGATAAAAAAGTGATTGCGCAAGGAGTACGAGCGCAGCACCCACGGTTGTAGTCGCACCTATTGAGTAGTTGGACAGAACGACCTGTTATGCTATGCTACTTCTGTCATACTCAGTCATATACATCAGTATTTTACTTCAATTAATATTCTTTAGGAAATTCAGCGCTTGCCTCAAGGCGGCGGCGTCAGTTGCGATTGCATCGCCCTTGGACCGGCTCCTGGCCAAGTTCTCAGTACGCGGTTATTTGCGAAGGGAGATCATGTTTGCAACTGTCACAGGTCACACTCTATGAAACTCGGTTATACCTGAATTACTTATATAGTTACGACCGATTTGTATTGATGTAGTAGCTGGCGTATATAATTGCTGCCAATGCATTTGCGACGAAATAGAGAAGCGATTTTTTTTTAGCGCTGGATTGGAAAGAAACTTTGGTGTATAAAGCATTGACTGACAGTTTCATTGCCACAGCTACAGTATCAATGTAAATCTGTCTTCAAAATAATCACTCAAACCCTAACGCGTATAACCGCTTTTAGGACATAACTTGAAATATTATTTATTTATTGGAATATACTAAATCCGTTACGAGTGGAGCCTGTGAGTATTTCAAGGATAAAGAAACGCCATACTTGGACCATAAATCACAGAATAACATAAATGAAATGGCGAATGCAAATACAGACTGTGGTCTATTCACACGCCCAATCCGTATATTCGGCGAAAAGTGAACGAAAGTGAACATGGTCCAGAAATCTGGACCGGACGGCCATATTACATCGTAACATATTTGTTTGGGAGCGCTCAACAACTATCTAGACATGAGAGTATTAACAACCACGTAGAGGCGACATTTACTGTACAGAACCGAATTACGTATATAAAGTACAAAGTGATATACATACAAAGTATACAAAGTGATGTTAATTAATAAAACCGATTCAACATATTTTATTATAATACACAAATTAGTTACGATTCGAAAAAAATGTAAGATTGTGTGTATTTTAAATAAAATACTGTTGCACTTTATCTGGTCTTTATTATGTCAGAAGATAGACTGCACATGTCTACACATGTGCAATCTAACTTAGCCGTCAATCGATTATTAAAAAAAAAGGTGACAGTTCAAACCTAAGGTTTAATGACATCAATGACATATTCCGCTAAACTTTTTTTAACAGCAAACCATCATGTGATATCATAAATCTAAGAATTTAAATATTTATTTACTGATTTTTAAATTGAATACAAAAATTAAACACCAAAATGCTTCTTGTAAACAATGGTGGTAAAAAAAAATACATTACAATACTTCACACGTCCGATTCCACAGAAAATTTTATTAATCTCGATTGCGTAAACCATCATGTTTAATATGCTCGTGATGCGATGAGCGCGACCGACAAAATTAAAGATTTCAATTCAGGTTTTGTAAGTTTCGCCTTTACGTGATACTACATATTTGGCAATTTTTATCAGTTATATACATATGTATGCGTGTATAACATACACGCCTGTCAGCAGTAAGAGAGCGGCCTACTGCAGACAGGCTTGCAGCTTCTCGATCCACTCTTGGGCGGCGCTGGCGTCGCTCGCGCAGAAGTTGTACGTACGACGACTCGTGCGTAACTGCAAAACATACAAGTTATTAAACATATGCCCAATAATACAAGTTCTCTTATCAGTGTTTGCCTATGTTTAATTATTATGTAAAGTCTCACTAAAACATAGTGGACGTAGAAATGAGGGTCACAACAAAATTTCACGATTTCAAATTCACATAATAAATTATTAATATGTTTTAAACATTTTAGTAAAATAAATTTAAATTCTCTTTTTTAAAATGGACATACTGTATAACAAAATTAAAATGAAAATCATCAGAGCTAAGATGCGCAACTAGTTTACGAGTAATAGTTGATCAATAGTTCTGACACAGGTTAACTTAGATTATATCAGCAATTACAGGCAAAATAGTTATCTTTGGCGAGCGTATAAAAACTATAATGTAGTATCAGAAACCACGGACGGATCTCGATCTGTTTCACTCAATTACCTATCCCTTATGTACGGCGATTTTTATCGTCAGCATTTTTTGAGCAATAATTGGTTGAACTAGATGCCGGCTGATTTATGTCTGTAACTAGTATCATAAGTTGTTTATTCTAGTTCGATTCGAAATTTAAGTATGTAGTTCGTAGTTCCTAAGCGTAAAAAATTATATATAATAAGTGGAAACCTGCAATAGGCTAAACTTTGATTTTATTTTCAAATAATATTGTATCTTAATAGCTGTTGGTTTTCCCACAATAAATAAATAAATATTATGTAAATAGGTAGTCATAGGAACTCCATACAAACGTTATTAACAACACATTTTAGAGTCTTGCCTAAAACATCTAGGCAAACATTAGGCGTAGTGAGTACGAAACTGCATACTGCGCATAGTAATTTCTATATAAATGGTGCTTACGTCAAAGAAAGAGCGGTCGTCGCATTTCTTGGGCGGGCCCGGCGCCGCCGCCGCTGGTGACACCGCTATCACTTCCGCTAGGTCTGTACATACAACATTAACTTAGTTTATGTCTGAACAGAGAGTCGCGTCAAAAAAAATATGTAGATATATCACCTAACTGTTCGGTTATAATTCACGCATACAAAGACGGTTAGTACGGGGTAACAAGAGTATGTGGTCTGTTGAGTCACACAAGTATGTAAAAGTTAACTTATCATTTTTGTTGACATTGTTTTGAGTGGGTCCTTTCAGACGTTATTTCAACCAAATTAGTACTAGAACTATGCACATAAAATATTTAAAAAAAAAATTTACTTGTATCTTTTTTGTAATGTGATTAACAAGGGAACAAAAATAGAAACACGGCTTTATAATGACAAAATCTGCATTTTTTGCAATACCAGATTTATTAAGTAACTGTACTACCATTTAAACCTTCTTAGTTGCTTTTCCAATGCACTTATAATGTACAGCTTCTGTACTACATGGGCATCATATTTACGTAATATCTTAACTTTACATTTAGACAAAATGAATTCCTTAAAAAAAAAATCACATAAAAACCGTGTACCACTCACCTATGAACCCTTTGCAATGTGAGTCCTCGACCGCATCATAATAGCGCAGTTGATGCTTAATTGAGTCCAAGACGAACCACCTGAAATTTTCACGCGTTTACAAAATTAACGACGTCATGATTTTTTTCTAACATAATTTCATATTTTCAATAATAATCATTCTAAAATTTCGTACAATATTTTCGACTTTTTACAACCTTTCGACATCTACAAGGACGACATAGTTATGGGTGTTGAAATTGCGATTTTATAAAAGACTTATCGGTGATATCATCATAAAAGTACGAATTGACTAGAAGCCCTCTTCTGTGTTTACCGTCTAATCACTCATACTCTAGCTAGCTGGTGCAAAATGATGAGTTTTAGTGCGCAAGGTCTTCGCGCGCCAGTTTGCTCCCCCGTGAAATCCCCGCGCGGCGGTCTTCAATACCGCAAAATTGCGTAATATCACTTCGATACTGTGAGGTAATATTTATGACTCTATTAAAACCAAACGCTGCTGTCAAACTCATATACTCTATGGATATCATGCTCAAAACAATTTTGTTGAAATTGTTTGTCTGGCCATCGACACTTGCCATAAGAGCGGCAAATTAAAAAAATGTCAAGCTTTTAAATTTTGATTTGATTATTTAATAAAATACAACGTTTGGTCTTATTTGTCTTGGAAATATATTAAATACTAACGTTTGCCCATAGCTCTGCTCATGCGAGCAATCAATTGACAGATTGTGAATATTGCCAGCATCTACTTTGCTTTACAGTGTTGGTGACACGTTTCACAGGCTGACTCTACGAAATGGATTTTTCTTCAGTCGCCTGGTTGAAAAGTTAGTGCGAACACACACACATTGACGACCGCTTAGCCTAGTGAGTAGCGACCCTGCCTACTACGAAGCTGGAGGTCCCGGGTTCGAATCCCAGGTCGGGTCAGTATTTATATGATGAATGTCCATACTAGTACCAGGTCTAGGTTGTTAAATGTATGTGGTGTCTTCGCTTGGTACCCAAAAAACAAGCTAATGCTTAGTTTGGGGCCTAGACGTGGGGACGTTGTTGTCATGTGTACGTTATTATTATTATTGTTTTAGTTAAATGTATAGAGTACTATCCCTAAATAATTTAGTTTTCATAAATTCCTCTTATGTTGGTTTACAAATTCTATAGCGGTTCACGTGACAGATATGTTTGTAATCTTATACAGAACTCAATGGAAATATGAATTTGTGACATACGGACAAACATGACGTAACCATTCTGTTTCTTGTTATTTGGCTACGGAACCCTAAAAAATGTGCTATTATATTAGATGATTGGCCCAATTCTTGATTTTAGTTGAGAGATACAGTCAAGTGAACCAACTGTGGAGTTACAGATTGTGCTGTCGCCGAGTCGAAGCGATCGTTTGGTTTATAACATTGTCAAATAACATATCCATGTTAACTTAATAAATGACCAAAGTACTAGGCGCCTACACAATTTGGTCGTTTATATTTTCCAATCGCTGTGCGTAAGTATACCCGACTAAAATGTGTAGGCGCCTAATACTCTGATCTTTTCCTAAGTTAAAATGGCTATACAATCGACAGTGTTATAATTCGAATCATTGCCTCGACTACACGACGACACATGGCGTAACCCAGCTAGCCGCCTGCACACTGGATCCAATCTGACACCGATGAAAACAGTGACTAACCGTCAAATGTATTCCACACTACAAAGAATTGGATCCAACAGTAGACTAATTTGACGGAAACACAGACTCGCCTATAAACAAAATATTTGATACATAATCATGTAAACTGAACATACCGTTGCTTCCACCCTTTGAGAAGCGCACCACGTTTGTAGAGGTGGCCTTCATGGGTCCTATTCTCGGCCACGTTGGACGAAAACTGTTCGTAATACTGCTGCGACGACGACTGCAGCGTTGATACACCTACCGAAAATACATGTTAATTGTTATGGCACAAAAGTATATACAGCGCGAGTCAAACTTATATGGTCGATCTGAATACGAGACGAAGGTGGGTTCGTGGCGATACAGCAACCTAACTCCTGTCCGCTTGATTATTTAGTTTTAACTGTATTTATTTATTGCTATGAGTTTTCAATCATTACATTTGAACTATAGTTCCAATCAACCTTTATGGCGGATGTGAACATAGGCACAAGTCGCGTCGCAGTAACTAGTTTTAGGAGTAGCGGGACGCAGTGGAGCGAGGGGCATATGACTGAACCTGCGCAAGCATGCATATAGCGTTGTATTCCGATCCGCCATAAAGTTTGAATGGAACTATACCTGCTAATTATATTATCTCTTCGCTCTGTCATTCTTCATGTACATACATATGTATCAACATCCATTACAAATTTGTTAATATTCAATTATATTTTATTGTAGTGTTTCCTTTTAACACCCAATAATATGTAAGTAACGTGTAAAAATGACTATGGGGCTAGCACCCGACTGTAGATGATTATTGTTATTATTAACATCGAGATGACTCCTTGCGGGACGTTTTGCATACCTTGCGGCTGTTGCGGCGCGTGATGCGGCTCGCGTTCAGCGGCAGGTGGCGCCTTGTATTTAGTACACGGCAGAGCGAAAGCCTCCGCGCATCGCTCGTGGCACAGTGCGCCACAGTCCACGCAACGAACACCAGTCTGGAAAATATTATCAAATCATGTTTATATGCAGATAACATATAACTATTATTTTCCGTTTCCCTGGATGTATAATTATTTGTGTATCCCATGACAACTTTCCACCAGGGTAAACAGAAACAAACACACAGTTACACTTATATTATTCAGGAGGCGCCCGCGCCGCGTCCTATTGATGTAAGCATGAAACAATTTTGTAGCTAACACGTGTTCTTGCGTTTTATCAATCTTTGGAATATATGAGATGAAACGTGCGTACGACGTGCTACAAAACGAGATGGCTGATATTAAACTATCGGATGCGGCAAAACTTCTAAAATTTTAGTGAAGAAGCCGCAGGTGTAATAAAAACTCTAGACAGTCAGTCAATTGACTTACTATGGTATGAGTGTGATCAAGTTGACAATTCGTGAGTACAGAGCAAGCTGACTTACTAGGGATGCATAGTTAGTTCGCGATCCGGACATTGTTGGGTTCAAGGAACAAGCGTCATGTTTAAGTGTCGGAGGAAGCACCATATGATGGTCTTTCTATACAATGTGGCCGACTGATGGTTTCAGCGCGTTCGTCGCGTATATATCTAAAGCAGCAAGCTCTTACAAACAATGTATGATGGATTTTCGGTACTATATAAAAATAAAAAAATACATTACTGCCTAGTTTTCGAAAAATATTTAAAAGTAATAAATATTTAAATTTTAAAAATGTAAACCACCTTAATTGTTGTTCATAATTTGTGATTTCTTTATTTTGAGATGTTTGAGGTAAATGTGATAGCTATCGAAATATAACGCCGGCACTCCTTTTCTATGTTAACGCTCAACTTTATTTATTTTTATTTAATAAATTATAAATAATTTTTATTTTGTTACGGAATAACCGTAACACAGTCGACCTGTTGATAAATTTATATTTCTTATGTTCATATAAATAAATATTTTAAACTACATTGACTTACAATACCCTGCCGAAAGTAATGCCCACGAGTTATATAAAGCGGCTAAGTAAAAACAAGTTTAAAAATAAAACCATAGGTAATCCTATCATTTTTATGTTCAATTACAAAACGACATTGTTTGACTTTATTGTAATTGAATAAAAAATAAGATTACCTATAGTTTTACTAGTAAACTTGTTTTTACTTATCTGATTTCTAGATCTCGTGTGCATTATTTACGGCCGGGCACTGTAACTGCCCTTTTGCATGGTTTCGCTCTGCACCCTCATAAAGATCAAAAAACCATTCCAAGTAGTATTTGTAGTGCATGGCAAGAAGTTATCAGAATTAAACGATTATAGGAAACAATTACCTTGACGGGTCCCCAGAGCAAGCTGGCACAGTGGTCGCAGTGCGCGGGTGCCGCGTGACCGCTTGGCTGGAAGCGATGGGACGGGAGCGCCGCGGGTGGCGGTGCGGCGGCCAAGCGTCCTCGCACCAGCACGTCTAGAGTTGCACGCTTGTGGAACGACCGACCTGCTCGTCTCACTAGTGCTGACGACATTGACGAGTTTCGCTAGAAAATATAGAATAATAGATATTATACTAGAGGTATTTTTATTGGAATGATAGTGCCGATTAAAAAACTTTTAAACTTTAAAAAAAAATCAATATTATATAAAGTTGGCATTATTTCCGAACGATAATTTTCCATCTAAATTACAACTATTTCCAATTATAAATGCTTGTTGGACAGCAATTCAGATAACAAAGCGCGCCGCGAAGCAAGATCTGAATCAACAACCGCTGCCCGGTCATCATTATCATGACACACTATAGTCTATCCGGTATATTACACCTCGGTACACCAAAAGGTAAAGTAGGAACGAAATGGACAAATTAATTCCTATTTATTTAGAGGAAACAAAAACTTATCACATTCGCTGCACACGAAGCAAAAACTTATGACCTGTGTTTATAATAAAACGTCCTATTTTGTGATTCACTTTCTCTGTGAAACGTCGATGTAAACTGATAAATTTTCGCTCAAACTGTACGCTGCAGGCGCAAGCCGTCGGCTTCTTTTGTTACGGCCGGCACGTGCGACGGTTTTCTTTGTGATTTTTTTGTCTGAGTGCTTTGGCGGCGTCTCAAAGGATGTAAGTTCAAATAATAATACTTTAAATCAACGCATTTTCCGTAATTCAACATTTGAACAACAATACACTAATAGGCATAAATATACAGTAACAATGTTTATAGAAAAGAAATACGACTCTCAAAGCCTCCGCGCAAACAAACGATAAAAAATAAAATTGTTATATTCATGAGTTAGCCATTTCTGAAATGGTCATAAAAATGTAGCATGACACAAAAATAAAATTGTTATACATGTTAATAAAATAAATGAAAAACGTTAAGTAGGTAATATAAATTGAACATTATTTTGGATCTTAGATTATATTCATACAAAAAATATGAGAGAATGAATTTTAGCAAAGGGCATTGTTCAATTAGCAATATGCTCTATAATTTTCTATATAGGTATACAGATGGGAACAGGTGTTTTGACGAAACAAAAAAAAAATTATCGACTTTCGGATGCGTAATGACAGTAAATTGCAAAAAAAGAGAAAAATTAATGGAACATCACTGTTATAAGCCACGGTCGGCGGCTATATAAACAAATTCAATACATAAAACATCGCAGTTATAATTAGTAGTACTGAAAACATTATTAATAAAATTATAAATAAAAACATTTTTAGAATTACATCCCATTTTGTCTATATTAATATAAGGGTATTGAACGCTTATACTAAAGTCCAAATCAGTGACCCCAATGTCGCAACATTTTCCGATCATTTTTTGCCGTCATTTATTTTTATTGAAAAACAATATTTCTGCTAGCTCAGTACACGTGACATCGTGCGGCCCAAATACTTTGGACTCTAGGATGACACCAAACGTTTTCTGATTGGCTAAAATACAAAGCGCAAAACGTATAAAATAGCTAGCAACAATATGAATTGTTACCAGTAGAAATACCACCGCACCGCACTCAGGTACGCAAGTTCCTGTCCAGACTTGTGTTCTATAATATTGTAAATAGTTTTCGTATAAAGTTTATTAAATTTATTTTATTAGTAAATTCATTCTTGTTTTACTACAACGTCTACTGGTCGGCGAGGCGCGGCTGAGGATACGAAAACCCTTCCCTTCTTTCTACAGGTATTAGAGTCAGACAGATGTCAATTTTCTTAGGAAGTACAAACACCATTTCATTCTTACCCCTATCTTAACCTACAAAAGTATTATAAGGTAATAGGTAGTCGATGCCCAAAACAGATCGTTTTTTATTCGACGCGATTGTTACGGAATTCATATTTTAAACCCACACGTTCCTGTTCGTGTTCACCAATCTATGAACTACTAAAAGCGTGAACATTGTACCTGGAGTTCAAGGGTGTTGGGCAATTCCAGCTGTTCCCAACGCACGCGCCACTTCTGCGGCAAGTGGCCCAGTTCTAACTCCAGCTGCCTAGTACGCTCCAGGAGACCGCTGAACGAGTCCGGCATGCAGCGTAAGATGCTTTCGTAACTGTGAACACGATAAAATTCACTAGTAAAACTTTCTACTTTTGTTTTCTTAAAAATCAGCTGCCAGAACAGCTATTACAGATGTCAAGCAGAGTTAACATTCTAATGCATAAAAGATATTATTGTTTAGATCGATAAAACAATTTCATTACACTCGATTAAAAGTCGGGCAACAAGCCATTCAAAATAATTAACAGCCGTTGTACGCATTGGTAAATTTTTCTGTGCGACGCTTCTTTCTTGATAAATAGAACAAGTGAGTCTATGAAGCGATTTCTGATATTAGTTATTCCATCTAATCGGAAAGCGCAATGAAATTTATGCGAAATATATCAACGCATTTCGTCCATCATGTCTACAGTCGATAGAGATCTTTTATGATTACATGGCCCATCCGTCCCTCCTTTCTTTTATATATATCCTTACGAAGAATTTTCCATGTTGTTGTAAATTTTATATTATCCCATACCACAATAGCAGTTTGGCTGCGAGTTGTCAAGTATCACTAAATTTCGTGGTCAACTAGTAGTAACTAGTTAGGCACCGCAATACAACGAACGCGCGCTGTCACAAAATGCGTTCGTGTGGCATTATACCATTGGTGACGTGCTAGTTATTGACACAACCAGACGACCAATAAAACAGTGTATTTGTTTTGTCTCACGTTATGTACAGTACTAAGCACGGATCTTTGCCGTCCTGAATTGCCTGCGAATGCTCAATGCGCAGGTACCGCCGGGCGGGCAACGAGGGGTAGTAGCGGCCGCACGCGCGAGCGAGCGCTGAGCTATCTGACCTCTCCTTCTTTTCTTTTTATGCTACTGCGACACTTTGTGTAAATAACTTCACAGCGGCAAAGATCCGTGCATATTACTGTACACTGAGGGCGGGCCATATTAGCAATGAAGATCTCTAACAATGAAAAGTCGGTATACCCATTAGCAACGATCCGCCGTGGATCGCGATGGTCGTCCATTCGCGGTTCCGCAGCGGCCAGTTCCAGGTCATAGGGCGCGCCGCCGCACAGCTCCTCGCTTACATAGTACTCCCAGAGTTCAAGGCAGCAAACCGAAGATACTGGTCTCAATACCTAAGAGAGCAATTTGGAGGTTGAATGCAGCTAGTTTTGAACGACACAGTTTTTTTTTTTTTTTTTCAAATATAGACAAACATAATTAAGCTGTGTCTTTTATTTGCATTATGTCAATTCTTTTTAAATTATTTTTCTTTCCTGTCACTTTTTTGATTCACTGACGCCATACTGTAATACGATATACCCTACGTCACTACCACAATTAAGGCGAATCTAAGGACACCTCGTACGTTCAAATCCATTAAGCCGTTTAGGCTATTTAACGAACTAGGATACAAACATACATACACTTAAAAAACATTACCTTCGGCAGTTGAGTAAAAATATATGGCGTGTTTTTACACCAAATGGTGGGTCATCAAACCTGTAAAATGATTTTCATTGACCCAGGATCGTGAAATTTTGAGTTAAGTCTTTTAGCACAAGAAAAGGGAAAAATTATAAAAATTCCAATTCGAATACGTTATAAATACGAATATGTAACATGCAGGACGTTAGCCCTACTCGCACTTTGACGGTTTTTATTTATTTTGACAACTGCTTTTATTGTAATCATCTTAAATTGGGGGTAGAGAAATGTCTCAGTAGGGGTCGTTGGGCAGCCGCAGCCATAGTTTTCGACTAATGCGGAGTTGGCAATTGCCTGGAACCACGTAAATCCCGCAATTTCTAGTCCTTTTAGCAATTTAATCGGATAGTATACATCAAGAGCATGTTCCATTGCAACTTTATCAGTGGGGACCTATAAATGGTTGATTGTTAACCACTCACTGCTAATAGTTTTAATTTGAATATAACTGTTGGTTTTCCTTAATTTAAATAAATGAATAAACTCACCGGATTGTCGAGATCAGGCGTATACAAGAAGTTGTAGAAAATCGGAGCTCGCTGATGCTGTTTTTCAATGTATTCAAAGACCGACTGGCCAAGTGGCGGGCCACGAGGTGACGTGCCGCCACCACAATGGCCGCCCTCGTCTTCTGAACCAGCACCTGTCTCAACACCCTGAAGAAAAGAAATCACTCAAAATTATTCAGTACTAGATTTTACAGTTTTTACTTTAAAGTAAGAGGTAAACGAACCCGATTCTTTCTGATGTTAAATAATAACCGCGACATACTTTTTCTGCGTTTCAAAATACCTCTCTGCTAAATGTCAGAAAAATGAGACAAACTCACATTTTCGTATATGTAGATGTAGCCTATACTCACCAGTCGCAGGGTGTCGGCACGCCTGTCGTCGGCAGCGGCGATACCCAGTTCAGCCCTTTGCGCTTCGCTGTCCAACAGAAAAGTCCTGAACCGACACGACACTGTGTGGTAAGCGATGAAGCGCAGGTAATATTCATTGAACTCGAACGCGAGGGGGAATTGCTTTTGAAGCTGTAATATGAAAACATGTTAATTATTATTTACTCGGCTATCAAAAGTTTAGAAACGGTTTTTATTTTTGTGTTTATAAAACAAATTCAGTGCCTGTATCACAGATTTTTACCTCTGTAAACATTTACCGTAAAGTGAAAATTGGCATTGTTTTGAGTAGTGACTGCTCAGAACCGGTTCCGAAAATATCGGTTGATAACCGTTATAAGCCAGTTTTCATACAAATAATGCTCGGAACGCAATCGTGATGAGAACGTATTCTAATATCTACAGTACTACGCATGGATCATTGGCGCTCTGAGTTGCCCGCGAATGACTCTCAATGCGTAGGTATATCTGCGCGGGCAGTGAGGGGTGTAGTGAGGGACAGACAGAGCTATGCGACGCTTTCTGTAAATAACTTCACAAGAAAGATCCGTGCGCAATATTGTAAATAAACAAGTTAATCCCTCGCGGCGGACGCACATATGCTTGGTAAATGCATATGCACCGGTGTCTAAACGTAATACCACAAGCAGGATGTATTATCCATATTGTATACAGATTATGAAAAGCGACTTAAACACACTAGAACAAGTCAATTGTACCTGGCATTGTTATTCTATTTTCAGTAAAATATATGTGATAATTAAAGAAAAAGATTTCAAAAGAAAATCTACCTGATGCACAGAATCCAGGAACTGCAAGAATGTAGGGGTGAATCCCTGTTGCGGTGCTGGAGCAATGTTGGACCGCTGTTGAAACTTATGTCCCATCGCCAACCATTCCTTTTCTATCAGTACCCTAAACCCGTCTAGAGTACGGTAGTAAGGTTCCAAGCAGAGCTGAGCGAGCGATGATATCTACAATAAACATCGGGAAACTTATTAACTTGACAGTGCTAGTTTCGATAGAGGTGAAGGGATTCGGATGTCATCACGACTTGGAAACAGTGAAATGTGTAAAAAACTTTTTGTAAGATAATAAGCAAAGACAGCATATAATAAACTTATAATATTATTTTTTTTGCTGAATAAATTCTTTAGGATTTTTTTTTTGTATTACAGGGAACACACCGTTCCTAGATTTCTAATATATTATATTTAATATAAAGAAAGTCTAGTTATATATTATATATATATATATATATATATATATATATATATATATATATATATAAGTGTAGATTTGTACAGTAAGGCAACTTATTAATAAATTAACGATGTGTACTTAAAAAAGAAAAGAACAATTATTAAATAATTACATACTTAACAACACTAATAATCTATGTTATTAGCAGTTAATAAATAATTCGGTTACTTATTGGTGACAGTACGCCGCTATACGGTAGACCTTTTCAGTATCTCTCTTAATATCAGTATGTGTAGATCATATACACTAACTCCTTAGAACAATATATTGTTATGATTCTCCTAGTGTCCCCAACATATATATGCTTCCAATTTTTTGAGATCATGCAACATTACACAACACACCGCTTAGCCTAGTGGGTAGCGACCCTGCCTACGAAGCTGGAGGTCCCGGGTTCGAATCCCAGGTCGGATCAGTATTTATATGATGAATATTGATACTGGTACCAGGTCTTGGTTGTTATATGTTTGTGGTGTCTTCGCTTGGTACCCAAAACACCAGCTAATACGTAATTTGGGGCCGAGACGTTGTTGTCATGTATATGTTATTATTATTATTAGAAAAATTCCTCAATTCTAATTGTACTATACAACCACTACAGTACGCGGTTCTCAATGCGTACCGCACACACGGATCGGCACAGCTGTCGTGCTGTCACGTTGTGTTGATTCAGAGTCTAAGTGTGATTAACTACTTAAATTGGGCCATTGCGCAAAGCCTCACCTGCGCAGTGACATCCCAGCCGTCTTCCAACGAAAGTAGCACAGAGGAACCTTGCAGGTCTAATAGGTCCACCACAGCACCCGACAACTGGAACAACTGTCTCAACTGCCAAAGCCAACCGGATTCTTCTACTAGCCTGTCACACAAAATTACAGATGTGATCATGTTGAAACTCAAACATCAAATTAGGGATGGTGTTCTAAAAGTTAGTACAGTCAGTTCGAAAAATTCTAAATATTAAAATAAGATAGCATGTAAATAAAAACAGTAATATACTGTTGGTTCTCTTTTAAATAAAAAAATAAGTAAAAATGTGATAAGGTTTGAATTTGTGTTTTATTCATAAAGCTGTTAGTTTGCCGTTATACAAATAAAGAAACAAAATATAAAATATATGCTACGTACTTGAGAAAACCAGGCTCGTCGTGCGCGGGAGGCGCAGATGGTACACATGCTCTCATCAATTTCTTGAAGGCGTGTTTCGTGGCACGCGTGTCTGGATATTCGACCGGGACCGGCTCGCACCCTGTCGCGGTACAAGCGGCGCCCTTCTCCGACACTATGTACAGGGCCGCGCGACGAACCCCACTAGATGAACACGTCACGCCCGTCGCTCCTTCGCCCGACACTAAATTTAAACACTATTTTTTAGCAAAACAACTAAACGTATGTCGTATAACCTTCAGTGTTAGCAACGCGGTACGAGAAGTTTTTTCCGCACCTCTGTTGGTTACCTACTCAAATTCAAATTCAAAAAGTTTTTATTCAATATAAGATGTTTGCACACACTTATTGAAAGTCGTAAAAATTGATTAGGTACCGGTTCAAAAACTAGGAGGAGAAGAACCGGCAAGAAACTCCTCTGTTTATTTTATTTAAATATATATTTTTCTTAATTGTTTTTTCTTTTTTAATTTAAAGTCTTACAACTATTACAATGATGTCCATGCGCACTTATCATTTAAATACTCGGTAATACAATAGTAAGCTTTTTTTCATGAGTTGGACTTTAACTCGCTTTATAAATTGATTAGAATTCAAGTCTAACATTTCTTTTGGAATTTTATTATAAAAACGGATACAATTTCCCATGAAAGAATTATTAACCTTTGAGAGCCTGAACCTGGGAATTGATAACATATGCTTATGTCTTGTATTTAAGTTGTGGCCATCACCCACCCTAGAGAAAGCATTTATGTTTTTATGTACATAAATTATATTTTCATAAATATACTGACAAGGGACTGTCAAAATATTACCTTCTCTAAAATAAGCCTTTACACTATCTCTAGATTTTAATTTTTATATAGCTCGAATAGCCCTTTTCTGCAGAACAAATATTGTTTGAATGTCAGCGGCCTTTCCCCATAGCAGAATGCCATATGACATTATGCTATGAAAGTAGCTAAAATAAACCAGCTGCTACTACTACTGTCTATCGGAGTCTAATAAACAGAGCCGATTATTAAAATACAGGGATAATAACTCTAATCGAATTATTTGTTAATCGCTTATACTTATATCGCTTTAGGTATGTGCGCGGCGTGGAGGGAGGCAGATATGCTCTGCCAGTCCGTCGTCAAAGCTTAGCACAGCAGTTTCGGTCAAACTATAGTACTAAACCTGTACAGCCTTTTAACTATTGTAAAAATAAGATAAATGCTCGTAAAAGTGTAACTGAACCAAAAATATTATGACTTGATTTAATGTGTACCGGAATCCAGGTCAGCAGTAGAAAGCCTTTGTCGTGGCGCGTACAGTTCAAGATGTGAGTTTTGTCTGCGATCCTTCAACGAACCCCATCGGCCGAAGTGCCGAGCGCCGGCCGTGACGGCTGTGGTTGCAACTCCACCTTTGCCGCCGCTATTACGACCTAAAACTCTGCAAAGGGAATGATAAAAACGAATTATTAAGAACTGTCAAAAAGTCCTGGACCGATCCAAATTATATCAAATCAAGGATCGGAAATGGATCCTTTTCCATCCCTTAGTTCGAAATACAGACACCACCACTTAATAAATGAGTTTATAATTTTTCGGCAAATTGTAAGGCTTTTCATATATGGTGCAAAATACCAGTGTTGGAAATTGGTGCCTTTTTTAATATTTCGCGGCCATCTACCATCTACCGTACACGGAAGTTTCAATACACGACAACGTAATAAACAAAATGTTTTAAGACAATTAACACACCGTTTTAACTGTGACCAAGTTTTACGGTTCAAAAGTTACGAATAACTGATTTAAACTATATATATTCTAGACTGCCATAATTCGGTCTCAAGTGATTTCATAAATAACATCTATTTACCAGTTTCGGTTATTACATTGTCCTGAATAGAAATTACACTATTTTAAAAAGTTCAATTAATGGCCGCGAAAAAAAGCCAAAGACGATGCAGCCTCCATACATATACCTACTTTGCCTTTTCATCATAATCGAACGAAAAATGACGGGAATATGAGCTTGTGACGGCCATGACAAAATTACGAGTATAAGGGTGCAGTTTATTTTTCCATTTGGCTACAGGACATTAAAAACCGGCCAAATGCGTGTCGAACTCCGTACACTGAAGGGTTCTGTAGTTACGATGAACATTCATATTTAAAATTCAAACAATAAGTTTCAATACGTGATTTTGTGATTCAATACATGATTTATTTTTTTTAATAAATAGGTACTAACTTAGTAAATTAGGACACTTTTTAGGACTTTAGGAACGGATATTTAAACGACTATTTAATTAAATAAAAGTCATTTCGAAACCTCTATCAATTCTAAAGACCTATCCAGAGGGGCATGTTAATGTGCGATAGATTTTTTTTTCCGTCCCTCAATTAAATGTATAGCGACCTACTAAAAATTTTTTTTCGTAAATTCACTAAACATTTCTATGGTAATTCATAGATTACTTATACTTCCCAAATTTCATCTATATAATGCCAATAGTCTCTGAATATCTGTGACAGACGGACAGTGTTGGCGACGCGATACTTTAACTGATTAAAAACTATAATAGTGTTAAAGATGTCATATTTTAAGTATGTATAAATAAAAGTAATGTAAATTTAATTTAATCTATAGTTGTACAAATTTAGCAGATAGTAATTTTATGTAAGCTCGTAATTAAGAATGTGTAATTGAACTCGTGGGGGAACAGCGGCGTAGGTACTCATTCATTGGGTTATGCGGGAAAAAACGGAGACATGTGGCGCACACCGGCCTGTAGTCAGGCCTGAGAACAGGGTGTGAAGATAGCGTCGCATTGAATATTGCGTCTCAGTGAAGTTAGTCATCACCGAGCCGCCGCACAATAAAAAACCTGCCCGCTTGAGTACCGTCACCGCTCCGCCCAAATTTAATTGAAAGTGTGCTTTTAATTCGTTCCATCTACGAATCGTCGGTAGCCACGAACCCTGCCTTCGTCGCCCTTAACAAACTGGTCCATTCAAGCTGTGGATCTATCGACAAGAAGAAACGAATATGGCATCGACTAGAAGCAAAACAAAGAAGCTGCTACAAGGCGCTACGGACTCCGAACTATTAAAAGCGGCGCAGGCCCGGTGTCGCCGTTCACCGAGAACTCATATGTCGACCCGAGGACACGAAGAACATCGACACAAGGCGGCAGTGATACCCCGTCAGTGACGTCACACACATCTCGCGTCACGCGCGCATCGCATCGCGCGGCAATAGAAGCCGCACGCTGCGAGGCCGAGCTTGAAGCCGTCAGAAAAGTCGCGCAGATTAAAGAAGACATCGTGCAGAAAGAATTAGCTATGAAAATAGCCCAGCTTGATGTCGAAGCAGCCGAAGACGGAGAAAATACGGAAGACGAAGTCATACATCCAGAAGAGGCCCGCCACAGCACAGTGTCGGTCCAGAATAAACAATCGAGGCCAAACATTGAAGAATGGATCCGAAATACGTCGCCAGCGACATCGCGCAGAATAGAGACGGCGCATGAAGACAAAAGGCCGCCGAGAGAAACGGATCGAGAATGGCCACTACGCACCGAGCGCAGCAACAACAAAAGTGATATTATCGAGCTTGCGGAGGCAATTCACAAGTTAGCGAGGCCACGTCCCATCCCTCGGTAGGCGTACGAGTTACCTGTTTTTGTCGGCAACGTCTCTGATTGGCGAGCGTTCAAAAGCTCGTATGAAGCTACGAGTGCGGCATACGAGTACAAGACCTTTGAAAATCTCGCACGCCTACTAGTGGCGCTACAAGGAAAAGCAAAAACCGCCGTAGCACATTTGTTAGCCGCTAACTCAAAACCGGAAGAGAATATGCGGAACCTCGAAATTAAGTTTGGCCGACCGGAACTAATTATAGAAGACGTACTGCAAGAAGTCAAATAAAGGCCATGAGTGACCGAAAGCGGCCGCGAACTAGGCGATTTCGCGGTTGCAGTAAGAAATTGTGTTGCGGTCCTCGACGATATAGATGAAGACGGCTACATCAACAGCCCGCAGTTAGTACGTGAATTGGTGGATTCAGCTTATCCTATCATGTCACTATCCGCGAGCGAAATAGAAAACTGCAAACATCTAACATCGTTGCAGTGCGACGGGCGCCAAGTAAAAGGTATAGACGATCGGTTGGAGGTAGATCTTTTGTGTAAACACGATAACGCAGACTTTCCAGATAATTACAAAAGGGCGAACAATAGATCATAAAGCGTAGAGCGAAAAATAGATTCCGAGTCGAACTTTGCAGAAGCCTACACCGCGCGGATGGAAAAATTAATTAAAAACGGTTACGCTACAATAATCAATATGCGCGAACTACACGGATCTTATTGGTTTTTGCCATACTATGCTGTAATTAATCCGAATAAGCCGGGCAAAGTACGCGTTGTGTCTGACGCCGTAGTTAAATACGACGAACAATCGTTAAACGATCGTCAACTGTCGGACCCAGATCCCCTTAACACCCTCGTCGGTATATTGTACAATTTTAGAGTAGGTTGAGCGGGTTTAGAGCGGTTGCTTTCACTGAGGACATACGAGATATGTTCCTTAGATTTAAATTATTAAAAACAGACCAACGGGCGTAGTTGTTTTTATGGAGAGGTACGAATCGAACTGAGGAACCGAAAGTTTATGCAATGACGTCACTTATCTTTGGAGCTACGTCATCGCCTTCATCAGCTATTTATGTATTAAATAAAAATACCGAACGCTTCGGCGTCAATTGTCCGGAAACCGTCGATGTGGGTAAAAATAATCACTATGTAGACGACTGTACAATGGCTGTCACGACAAGGACGAATCTGCGTATTTAATAAAAAACATAACCCGCGTTCATGCATTCATTAGGGTTCGCTAACAGGGGGTGGGCGACTAACTCACCCGAGCTATGATCACAGATAGGACATACTGAAAAGACGTCGAAAGACATTATAAGACATTATAAGTTAGACAAACGAGAGACACACATTGAACGTACTGTTATACTCTTAATTTGTATGCGATATTTCTTATCTGACTCACACACCTCACACCACAGTCCAGCCATTAGTTCATATATAAACCACTGCCGCTCCCGCGCATTTCAGTTCAGCCTAACCCATCTTCGAGATTCCAAGCAAATAAAGCTCCAAATAAAAGTGCTAGAGAGATACAAATATTCATAAAACTTGTAAAATCAAAGTTAATTTCTATTTCAAATAAAGTGTTTATTTTCAGCAAATAAAAATTGTTTTTTTAAAAAGGGAAACCTGAAAACCCGTCTAACATTTGGTGGCAGCGTAAAGGGATTTCCAAAACCCTGGAAAACCCTCCGAAAAAATCAATATCAAAACAACAAATCTTTCTATATCTTTCAAATAAAAACAAGTGAATAAGTGAAATTCACGTCCAGTGATAAATAAAGTGTCGAGTGTATTGTGTCTTCAGTCCATTGTGCAATAAGTGGCATACAACATAGCAGCTGACGTAATCAGACGTCAACCTACGGGACCTGCTTGTGTCCAGCACCGACAGACAACACCTTGCTCCAGGTCAACACCTCTGTTCTGTTCAGTAATGAAACTCTTCAGGTATTTCGCGACTTTCCTGTGAGTGACTCTAAAAATAATTTCTAAATCCATAACACAATTCCATCTGTTTATCGTAAGAAATTGTATTAATAACTGTAATAATTTTAAGTCTGTTAAACTGTATTCAATTTACCAAGTTTAACCTTTAACTTTCAGCAACCTTGTGACCAGACCTCCGAGTCATTGTTTAGATTACGTGCAGTGTAATCCGAGCGCATACCCATTGTGAACCGTATCGTATTAGTCAGTAACAAAACTAAATGCCAAAGGACGAAAAAGATTTAATAGATATGACCGAAATATCTTTAAACGTTTTATTAAAATGTATTAAACTTTATAAAAAAGATAGGGAATCATTAAATTCTTTTATAAATAATTGTGAAAATGCCATACAACTCGCATCCTCTGACCAAGACGACATCCTTTATAAATACATACAAAATCTACTTCAGGAGCGAGCCGAAACAGCTTGCTCGGTAAAAGAATTTGATAACTGTGACCACCTTAAACAATTATTGAAAACACAATTCGGCGAAAGAAAACATTAATTTATTCACTGAATTACAAGAATGCCGACAGAATAATGAACGTATGAGTCAGTTTGCTTTATGTATCGAAACTCTTCTTTCCAAATTATTAACAGAAGTTAAAATGACTAACACGAAAAAGACCGAACTTCCGGGACGTGTGGCGGCAATGGAAGACCTCGCACTCCACTCTTTCACCATCGGTCTTAACCCCAGGATAGCGACAATAATTAGATGCAAAAACCCTAAAAACTGAAACGAAGCTACCTAGTGAATACACCGAAACGAATATACCTAGCTATTTCAGAAGAAAAAATTCAACAATGTTTACGGGAAATCCTTTCCCAACAAAGTTTCAAAACAGTACTTTCACTAAACCTACTACTATTACACCTATATTCAAACCCAATTTTTATACTGCCCCTGAAGATCAGGAACAAAACTCAAATAAAACTATTACCTGCCGATACTGTCGCAACATAGGTCACACAATAGACAATTGCAGAAAACGGCAATATAACAACAACAAATTTAACAGAAACAACACAAATAATTTTTCATATGGACAACGCGAAGCACATCCACAATTCGGGAAAGAACAAGTTAACCTTGTAAACACACAAAATGAGCTTCCTAACACTGACGATGATTATTTAAACTAAAACATGTCCCGACTCCGTTCGCACGGGACAGTTCCCCAAAGCCGACACTTTCTCAAAACCTACTAAATCTACCAAATCCACTGAATCCACTGAATCTACCAATTCCGCTGAATCTACTAAATCCGCTGAATCCACTAAATCCGCTGAATCCACTAAATCTACTAATTTCACTGAATCCCCCGAGTCTACTAAATCTACTAAATCCACTGAATCCATTGAATCCGTTGAATCCACTAAATCTGCTAAACCTACTAAATCCATTACATCTACTAAATTCACTGAATGTCCAAAATCTACTAAACCTACCAAATTTACAATTCCTACTAGATCTGATATTTTCACACCAAACAAGCTGACATTGACAGCAACTAATGACGAAGTTATTTACGAAGTTACCACTAATCCTTCTCAACGATTTTTACCCCACATAAATATTCCTACATCTGTCTCTGAAACCAATCTCAATTTGCTGATTGACACAGGTTCATCTGTGAGCATTTTAAAAGACTCATCCGTTAGTGACAAGACTAATCTAGTTAAAGATGTAATAAAACTCAAAGGTATCGACTCGAATAACGACACCCTTTTCACCTTAGGATACATCAATTTAAAATTACTATTCCGTGACGAAACCACATCCTACGACTTTCACATTATTCAAAATAACCCCTCACAATGTGACGGCATAATTGGCAATGACCTCCTGAACGAACTTCACTCACATATCAACTACGATAAAAAACTCTCTGAAATTAGGAACAAATATCATACCACTACGAACTTGTGAACCAGTATATACTACACCCGCTCGCACAGAAACAGTAATTGAATGTTCTGTTTCAAACCCCAATCTTAAGAAGGTTTCGTCTTAGACCAACACATTTCAGACTCTATCTTAATAGCAAATTGTATAGTCAAGGTTAAAGAAAATAATAGAATAAACTCATCAGTAATTAACATGTCCGAAGAAGTAGTTAATTTAAGTTCAAATCTCATTTTAAAACTCAAATAAAACTATTACCTGCCGATACTGTCGCAACATAGGTCACACAATAGACAATTGCAGAAAACGGCAATATAACAACAACAACACCCATCCACGTCAATGTAGACAACAACTATCCCGACAACAACGACAACGTAATATCCCATTCCAACTCGACTCAAAGAACCAATGACGTACTAAATTCGCTGAGAGTATCACACTTAAATGACGAAGAACAACATGCACTTTTCGATATGTGCTCAAACTATTCCGACATATTTTATTTGCCCAATGATGAACTGACGACAACCAATGCCATTGAACATGAAATAAAAACTGAATCGTCTATACCAATCCACGTGAAATCTTATAGATTTCCCGAATGTCATAAAAAGGAAGTCGAATCCCAAATAAATATGTTAAAACAACAAATAATTAAACCTTCTACATCCCCATGGCCTGCTCCTAGCTGGGTCGTACCCAAAAAATTAGATGCCTCTGGCCAACGCAAATGGCGTGACTATATCGACTATCGAAAGTTGAATGACGTTACTATTGGAGACACCTACCTACTTCCTCAAATCACAAAAATACTAGAACAATTAGGTAAAAGTAAATATTTTTCGACCCTTGATTTAGCATCCGGATTTCACCAAATACTCATGTGTGAACAAGATGCACCTAAAACAGCCCTTAGCATTCCTCAAGGTCACTACGAGTTTAATCGTATGCCTTCGACCTTCCAACGTTTGATGCACACGGCTCTGTCCGGCCTACAAGGGATAAAATGCTTAGTTTATCTCGACGACATCGAAATATACTTTTAGTACCTCGATTCACACATTGATAATCTTTCCTCTGTATTCCAAAGATTACGAGACTTCAAACTCAAACTCCAACCCGACAAATGCGAATTCCTACGAAAAGAAGTTGCTTACCTAGGCCACTTAATAACCGATAAAGGCGTGAGACCAAACCCAGACAAAATCAGAACTGTTGAAGAATTTCCAATCTCAACTTGTCCTAGAGATTAAATCATTCCTAGGTCTCGTGTCGTATTACCGACGATTCATCCCCGAATTCTCCAAAATATCGAAACCCTTAACTTCGCTACTTAGAAAGGATATATCTTTTTCCTGGCAAAATGAACACCAATTATCCTTCGAACAACTAAAAAACCGCCTCACTACTGCACCACTCCTAGTTTATCCAGACCTTTCAAAATCTTTTATACTCACATGTGATGCATCCAATTACGCCATCGGCGCTAGTCTTTCACAAGGCGAAATCGGAAAAGACCGCCCAATCGCCTACGTTTCCAAAACTCTTAACAAAGCCGAATGCAATTCAACTACCGAAAAAGAACTTCTAGCAATTGTTTTCGGATGTAAAACCTTCCGATCATACATATATGGTCGAAAATTCTATATCGTCACAGATCACCGTCCGCTTAAATGGCTATTCAATCATACTGATCCGAGCAGCAAACTTCAACGATGCCGCCTAAAACTCGGAGAATACAAATACGAAATAATTTACAGAAAGGGAAGACTCAACTTCGCAGCTGATGCTTTGTCTCGTTCTATCCCAATCAAAGACTCCAATGAAACCACAATCCACCCGATTCATTCAAACACCGAAAACCAACAACCTATAATAACATCTCCAAACCCGAATTTTAACGATATTGATCCGTTACAACTTCTACCAAATCCATCCTCTGATCCAATAACTCGCTCTGATTCACTTGATGACGTAATTGAAATTCTTCCTGAATGATTAATGAATCCTGAATCATTTACACATAACGAACCTCCTGTTATGTCACTGAAACTCCTCAAGAAACCATCGATACACCACAACCTTCTACATCCGCTGATCCTAACACTGATTCCAATTTGCTTGATGACAACTATTCAAAATTCTTGAAAATTACTTCAGACTAAAACTTTGTCTCTAATGCTGTTATTATAGAACTTAACAATAGCATTCTAAAAAGTCAATCCTAAATTTTAATAATCCCTACGTCCCTCGACCTAGACGAGTCCAATCCTTATATCCAACAAATCATAGGTAATCTAGAGAACCCTGAAGAAATCCTATATAGTGAAAAACAATTACATTCTTTCGAACTAATCAAATTTCAACCAAAATCAATATACTTACTATTTCCCAATGTACACCACTTTGATGAGTGTTCCTATAAAGATACCTTTGATACTATAAAAAAACTTACGCAATGAACTAACCCTTAATAATTCCAATACTGTAAAAGAAATAGCAATTACAGACTTTAAAAATCCATTCGAATCCCACAATCTGTACAAAATTCTTAAAATGCTCCTCTACATATTCCACAACACAGAAATTCAGATTAATCTTCACTATAACAATGTAATTTATCCTAGTGTCAGTGAAATCCCAAAGATCTTACGAGAAAATCACGACATACCCATTGCTGGCCATCTAGGATCAATTAGTATGTCACAAAGAATAAAAGAAAAATATTATTGGAAAGGTATGCGTAATGACATCGAAAACTATGTGAAAAAGTGTGAACAATGTCAAACCAACAAAGCACTTCGTAAAAATAAAATAAATCGAGCTCCAATGCAAATTACTAGCACCTCGACCCCTCCGTTTGAACGTATCGCTCTAGATCGTATCGTTGGTCCACTTCCCGAAGCTGGAACAATTAAATTAAAATACATCTTGATTTTGCAAGACGATCTAACAAAATATTCTGTAGCATACCCAATATCCAACATCACCGCAGAGGAAACTTGCGAATGTTTGATACATTTTATCTCTCTGTTCGGTATTCCCAAACACACCCTTCCAGATGAAAGTACGAATTTCACTGTAGAATTATTCCAAAAGATATGTACATTCTTAAAGATAAAACAACTGTGGGCGACCCCTTATCACCCACAAACTCAAGGCGCTTTAGAAAGAAGCCATTCTACGCTCAAAGAGTACCTAAAATCCTACGTCAATGAAAACCAAACTGATTGGCACCGTTATGTATACACAGCCATTTTGGCCTACAACACAAACATACACAGCACGACAAACTATACTCCTCACGAGCTTTTATTTGGCCATAAACCGTTCATTCGTTGTTGTGATTGTGTGTGTTATTATTATATTATTATATATATATACATATATATATATATATATATATATATATATATATATATATATATTCCCGACTCTATCAACGATGATAACCTCACCGTCACATACCCTGATTACGTCCGCATACTCCAACAATGTTTAAAACATTCCCATGTTTTTTGTTACAAAATTGTAACAAGTCAAAACTTTGTCTAAAACATATTACGACCAAGATACTAAACCAGATAGGTACAAAATCAGAGACTATGTGTATATAAAAATCATCCCCGTCAAAGAAAAGCACTTTCACTTACATGGAAAGGACCCTACAAGGTAATTAAAATTCATGGGAATAACACTTTAGCTGTGCAAATCAATCATCGCCATGTTAAATATCATTACGATAAAATAAAGATGGCCCATATTAAATAATTTTGTCCTTTCAGGGCAACTACATTCTGTCTCGTCCAACAAGATTTAATACAACAAATCACCAGAAGTCCTGGAATCCACTTCGATCTAATAAGCTCTCTAAAACTAATAAACGATCATCTACATATAATATTCATCATATAAAAACTCACATCGAAAATATTAATGCTGTTTTCGGTTCCACTCGTTTCCTTTGTCAACAGAATGATGCTATTGATGATTTCGAATGCCATAATATGCAACAACCATTACATTCTCGATACTACGACATTGTACGTGACTATAACACGATTTCACATTTATTACAAACACAAACTAAAAGATCCGCATGGTTTGCCGGCATAGGCACAGTATTTTAACACATCTTCGGCACTATGAACGAAGATGATGCAATCAAATATAACAACGCTATTCAGATGTTACAAAACAATGATAAAAACTTAACTTCTTTCATAAAAGAAAACATTTTAATTTCCAACTCTGCTATGTCCAGTCTACATGAATCAATGAAAATATTAAACACGAACGAAAACATCTTAATCGAGAATATTGACAACCTAAGCCTTAAATTGAAGAATTTATCTTTAACAACTAACAAACTCTATTTTAAATCTAAGATTAATGAAATATTTACTGTTCTAGAATCAAATTTACTTACTTTATCTTTTAAGTTAGAAGACATTGTAAACGCCATTAGTTTCACTAAAAGTCATACTCTACATCCATCTATCCTAACTCCTAAACAACTCTATGATGAGTTAGTAAAAAACATAAGGCTCTTAGCCAAACCTCCAGAATTTTCTATTCCAATCGATCTTGATAATATCCACATTATAATTAATATTTCCCACTTAATTGCATATTTTCTTGATAACAAAATCGTATTTATTCTGAAAATTCCACTAGTTACTCATGAAGAATACAACCTTTATAAAAACATACCAATTCCCATACCACATGATCCTGATCATCCCAATTTTTATTCGAATGCCATGATTATTCCATCCACTAACTATATTGCCATTAATAAAGATAAATCAACAAATTGTAATTTAAATAATCTACAACTATGTAAGAAAATATTGAATCAATTATTTATTTCTGACATGCTGAATGTATATTCTAGTGTCTCTAATCCGAGTTGTGAAACAGAAATCATGTCAAAAGTTTCATTATCATTACCACAACAATGTAGAAGTAAATTCATTCATGGAAATATTGATACATAGGAAAAATTACAACAAAACAAATGGATATTTGTACAATCCGAAACTATTAAGATCAGTATAGAATGTGAATCTGATTCGTTCAAATTGAAAGTTCTAGGCACAGGTTTCTTTAATTTACCCTATCAATGTATTGCATATTGTAAGAACATTCAACTTATTTCTAAATCTCCGTCTAACTCAATGTTAATCCAAGTACATCTGATTTTAATTTAATAAATGACAGTTGTTGTAATCAAAACAAATTTAATTCAATCATTTCAAATATTCCTGAAGTTAAACTGTATAATATTGATTTGGATAAACTTAAAGATTTAAACTCAGTTTCAAATAATATTGCACATAAATTAAATGAAATTGAACAATCCGATGTATTAGCTTATAAGCCTTATTATCCTATTTTAACATACTGTATTATAGTTTTATTTATTCTTTATATTGTATACCATATCACAAAAAAGCACTATCCTCGTATCCACACTTTCCTCAACAAAAGAAACCGCTATAACCATAACCCATTCAAAACCGAAGAAGAACCAGATTAAAACAATATCGCATTGCCGCTAATTAGAACTACATAATTTTGCAATTTTCCCCGCAAAGTCAGTCTAACCTGGGGGCTATTATACCCTTAATTTGTATGCGATATTGTTTATCTGACTCACACACCTTACCCCACAGTCCAGTCATTAGTTCATATATAAACCACCGCCGCTCCCGCGCAGTTCAGTTCAGCCTAACCCATCTTCGAGATTCCAAGCAAATAAAGCTCCACATACAAATATTCATAAAACTTGTAAAATCAAAGATAATTTCTATTTCAAATAAAGTGTTTATTTTTAGCAAATAAAAATTGCTTTTTAAAAAGGGAAACCTGAAAACCCTTCTAGCAATACGTTAGGGTTCATATGGGATCCGAACAAAGATGATCTGCGCTTCGACTTATCATTCAATAAACAGTCGAGTGCGATTATCAACGGTACTAAGATACCTACTAAAAGACAGTTTTTAGCGTTTATCGTGTCGGTGTTCGACCCATTAGGTCTTTTGTGCCCTTATGCAATAAAATCTAAAATATTATTAGAACGTATCTAGACTTCGGACATAACCTGGGATAAGAAGCTAACAGAATGTGATGTCAAACCGTGGTTAAACTGGTAAGATGAAATCAAAACATTTACATGAGTAGCCATACCGCGCTTAGCGCTGTCGCTTACTGGCGCATGGTAGGTAGCAAGTAACGGTACGGTGCGCAGTGCGCTAATAACAGGTAAAGGCCACGTCGCGCCCGTGAAAACAATTTCGATACCGAGGATAGAATTACAAGCAGCCATGCTCGCGCTTCGACTCGCATATTCGATAGTCAGAGAACATAATGTAAATAAAGAAAAACGGCGGCCAAGAAGACATTAGAAGAAGAACAGGGTGTGAAGATAGCGTCGCATTGAATATTGTGTCTCGGTGAAGTTAGTCACAACCGAGCCGCCGCACAATAAAAACCTGCCCGCTTGAGTACCGTCGCCGCTCCGCCCGCTTTGAATTGAAAGTTTGCCTTTAATTCGTTCCTTCTACGAATCGTCGGTAGCCACGAACCCTGCCCTCATCGCCCTTAGCAGACAGGCAGGATAAAATCATAAGGGTCAGTTTTTTCCACTTGGCTACGGTACTCTAAAAACATATTCAAGTAGGTATTTACATTTTTGGTAAGATATTAGATTATAATTTCAATTGGATGATATCTTCCCGAAGGAAAATATCGTCGCGTACTATGTTTGACTAAGTTATCCATTAACAAAAAAAACTATTTTCGTTTTATCCACTGTTTGTTTTCGCCTTTGCTTAACTCGAGCAACAATATTGATTTTAAGCAAACATACATTTTTAAATATTAATATCATTGTTTATGTTGATTAAAAAGTAGATATTATGAATTGTGAGAACCTTGCTAAGAAATAGATGGTTAAAAACCAGTATGTATTGAATACCCTAAAGTGCCAGCAGCCTTGGTGAGCAGCGGCGTATGCGTCTGCGGTGGATCTTCAGTGCCAAGCAAGAGAGAGTCCAAACTTAAGCTCGAATCAGCCAAATCACCGCGCGCAGCAGGCGTACACGACGCCAGCACTGACAGGTAGCGTTCCTGTTTATAAATTGGCATTCCTTAGAATTTATCCATGTGATAAAAATACAGTTAGGTTATGAAAAAGGAATAAAATTATTTGAATTTTTTTTAATGCTCGTACATAAACAGAACTATGCATATACCACGTTTAACATTTCGAAACGATCGAACACCGGAGCACCGAGATTTCTCTTTTTTGCGGCAAGTACATAAAATCGAGAGATAATAATGACGTAACGATCTGAGAGAAATTTTGAACATGAAAGATTTATCAGTTCACACTTTTGAAAATACTACACAGTATCTTGTTCTTTCTGTACATCTAAAGTAGTTATCAAATCAAAAAGATATATAATTTAGCTAACCTGTTCCAAACTCGAAGTGGGTTCAGTGCCACCTTGAGTTGCGGCCTGTGTTTGGTGGCTGGTCGCTTTCAGCATCCCCATCACGCCTTTGTGGTGGCTGGCCGACGATCTGATTGGTTAAGAAATAAATGGCAGTCACAGTTCCAATCAAACTTTATAGCCGATGTGAACATACGCACAAGTCGCATCGCAGTAACCAGTTTTAGGTGTAGCGGGATGTAGTGGAGCGAGGGTTATATAACTGAGCCTGTACAAACACGCTCATAGCGTTGTATTCGAATCCGTCATAAAGTTTGAGGCAAACTATACCGTGAAACAAATACAAACTAAAAAATCATATGAAAAAAATATTACGAGGAAACTACTTATATAATTTTTCTACATAACACAAATAAAAAAATGTGTGCTGTCTCTTTCACTAAAAAAAATTAGAAACACAAAGTTATATTACCTGGCCAACAGAGCACCGGTGCGTGGGTGTCGCCACGTCAACAAAGGCAACCGTCCTTGTCTATAGCAACGTGCGATCCGTCGCAGCGATTCGTCGCCAATACACTCCGGTACCGGCACTAGTGCTGGATAGCTGGAAATTACATTTTAATAATGTTCATTATAAAATATAAACATTCAATTTTACGATAAGAAGAGAAAATATTAATGCAGTCAAAACGCCAATATCATATAGGAAACGAGAACGAAGTTGAAAGGACGCCAAAGTATCACAGGTGTAATATTAACAGATCTACAAAACCTTACGTTTAGGACTAGTTTCCTACTTCGTTTGCACACTTATCTTTTTACTACTCTGCTGTTAAATTAGCAGCGTGATGATATGTACCCTATATGTTGAACCAAGATTTCTTCTATTCAAAATTGAAATTTCATATAAACCGGTTAGTGAAAATTTTTAAATTTCATAAGAACATACAAGAGAATTAGAAATGTAATTCTTGAATGAACTCTGTCTAAATAAACAGAATATTCACAGAACTAATGGTTAATTACAAATCATGAAAAAATTGCTAACATATATATTTAAAACAGTTGTTTTAGTAGCAGTAATTTCGCCATCCGTTTGCGGTCAATTATCGTAATGTTTTTACGGATTTTTTCGAAACTTCACACAAAGGTTTCCTTCGACCTCTAGTCTTAAAAGTACCATTTTAGATCTGATTGGATAAAATTAATGGCTCATTTTGCTTCATTTAAGGGGGCAATTACAAAAAAACGGCATGTTTAGGTACATTTATAGGAAGTTTGGAAAGGTATATGGTCATAAACCTAATTCTAAAATAAAGATCAGTTCTTAATTTACAATTGTGTTAGAAAACATTTGCATATTTTACACTCTTTCACACTGAAAAAATATTATTTTGTAACCCACTTTTGCCGAAATCGCGGAAAATTAACATTTTTCGGTACATATTACACCATCATCACAAGGTTTTTTGAGATTAAAAAATCATTTAAGTATTGTTAATACTTCATCCTTTCTTTCTGTTAGAGGAAATTTTGATAATAAACGGAAAAGTGGCAGAAAAAAATCATCAATAATATGCAATTTCACCGAAATTTCGCCATACTATTTTGTATGAACTGACAGCACACTGACAGCATAAAACCAAGCGCACACGGTATCGTGCTTCAGACCGCTCCGAGGAGCGCTATCGAAAGGTCGGGTGTACGTCTTTGTTTTTCTCCGATCAAATGCTGTACGTATGGTAAAGTTGAACTCAATCAATCTTGAGACGTGGGTGAAAGTAAAAGTGAATGGGCATCTTTGTATGGGCTGCGTACCCTGGTATATGTCATTTTAAAGGTCGTATCAATAGCTTTATTTTATAGTATGGCACCAACCATGAAACACGTGCAAGGAAATAACTATGAGTTATTTTATATCTCATATAATGAAATGTTATTTTTAGTGTAAATGTTACTTATTGTACAATATTACTTTATTACTAAGCATACCTACTATACGGTTACCAATCGCTATTCCACCGCCGCTTGCACACCTACATACTCTTAAGACTGGCCAAAAAAATTGCAGGTTTTGCATAGGCTTCGTCTCCATGCTGTATCTAGTGTAGGCATGTTGTTCTTGGATTTCTTATTAAAAAATATAATTAAAGGCTAGTATTGCGTAGGTCAAAATAATTTAAAAAAAATTATTATTGAACTAATAATCTAGATCAACAATTATATCATCTAAAAAAGTTGCTGGCAACAATATATAATTTTGATGCCTCGCCCACCCCAAATACCATATAATGCTTATTATATGTGAACATGTGCCGACTGTTCTTCGCCCTATTAGGCACGAACAGTAATTATCGACTCCCTTACCGTCGTTATTGTAGTTACTACAATATAGGAGTAATATATCCGATTCGACACATGACAGGACTGAATCCAACCTCTAGTAGTATGTATGTGTGTGGGCAGGGCGGTGTAAGAGTTATACTGACAGGTAGCCGCAACGCACAGTATGCTATATAACATGGTAAATAAAATAATATAAGTAAAAAATAAAAACCGACTTCAAAAACATAAACTAAAAAGTTAAAAATAAAATTTTCACTTTAAAGAAAGGAGCATTAACAGGCGGCATATAGTTAATGAAGTCGGTGCCTACTCACTCAGACACTTTAAATTGTGTTGCATATTTGTTATAGTTATAAATATATAATTGTTGTAACTGTTATTACCTGGTAAGTACCCATTTAAAGTGTCTGAGTTGGCACCTACTTCATTAACTATATGCCGCCTGTTAATGCTCCTTTCTTTAAAGTGAAAATTTTATTTTTAACTTTTTAGTTTATGTTTTTGAAGTCGGTTTTTTGTTTTTTTTTAAATTATTTTATTTTTGAATTTTTAGTTGAACGCATCTGTAACTTATTTCTATTTAGTATAAATGGGGCTACTAAACGCGCTACTCTAATGAGACAGCACCGCGATTACGCAACGTAAATTCAGTGTCAAATTGACGAATCAGCATGCCTAGTAGGCAGTGGTATTCCTATGTAAAACTTCAATCTTAATTATTATTTTTGTGCGAACTGAACATTTTGGCATATTCAACCGTATGACGGAAGCTCAACAAAAGATAACTGCTGTAAATCGTTGAGGAATTCCCCCGACTGTTTATGGTCTTCATCATCAGACCTGTAATGGCACTATAACTCATATGAGTGCAAAGTTCTCTTCAATAGAAATGAATTAAGTCCAAACACCAGGTAATTGCTGTAAATCGTTAAGGAGTTCCCTCGATTGTGTATGGTCTCCATCATCAGATCTGTAATGGTACTTATATTCCATATGGGTGCAAAGTTCTCATTAATAGAAATGAATGAAGTCCAAACACCAGGTAATTGCTGTAAATCGTTGAGAAGTTCCCTCGATTGTGTATGGTCTCCATCATCAGACCTGTAATGGCACTTATAATCCATATGGGTGCAAAGATCTCATCAATAGAAATGAATCAAGTCCAAACACCAGGTAATTGCTGCCAGTCGTTGAGGAGTTCCCTCGACTGTCTTTCAGCTCCATCATCAGATCGACTCCCGACCTTCATTAAATAGTACTAGTAGTAGTACTTTATCAAAATACTTAAAATACGATACTTTAAAATACGATTTTCGAAGGTTGCCCTCGATTTCTCTGGGATGCCATCATCAGATCCTGGTTTCCTTATCATGGTACTATTTCGGAGATATCTCCCTTTCACAAAAAAAAAATCATCCAATTCGGTTCATAAACAACGAAGTTATCCCTGAACACACATAAAAAAAAAAAACATATATACGGTCGAATTGAGTAACCTCCTTCTTTTTGGAAGTCGCTTAAAAAGAACTTAAAAGCTAGAAATAATGATTATTTAAATAAAAATTAAATAATTTTAAATTTAAATTTCAAAGGCAGTAATTAAATAAATTCAATTATTTAGTGCGATGGCCAAGTCTCAATATATTTATATAAAACATTACATACTTACAAGTAGAGACTTACAAGTAGAGACTGAATAAATTAATAACCGACTTGGTATTACATGGATCTCACAACTTTTTACCGCAGAACAACTGAGTTGCGAGACTTGGTTTTTTTGACAAGTATTGTTTTTGATGGGATAATGTTTGTAGAAGGCGGTCTGAATGATCGTGAAATTTGAAGGGCAAGTTAGTCAAAACAGGGGTGTTCGCACGGTTCCTCAATTTATAGAAATAAATAATGGTAAGAGCTAAGGGCGCGAGCGGGTTGCTTTTCGCGGTTTACGCATGCGGTGCAAACAGAATGCTCGCTTGTGATTGGTGTAAAGTAAAAAGATTTAGTACTGTAAAATACACCATTGCGGTACAAGTTTCGATGTCATAAAGAACGTATTAATAGTAACTGTATTGACAAAAGTATTAATCGTTGCTGTAATAACGCATACAGACTTGTTTTTTTTTTTGTAATGTGGACCAAATAATAATAAAATTTTAATCTATACGAAACAGACTTTATTTTAGTAGTGTTAGGCCCAGAAAGAAAGAAGTTCAAAATGGCAGACACTATTTTCAGTTTTGACCGCAGATTTGTGAAGGGAGACCACATGGACCCATAGATATCGATTTTGAAAGCAAGCAGTTCAAAAACTATAACAGATTCTAAGGCAGTAATTTTTTTTAGTTCTGAGCACAGATTCGTAATCGAAGACCATACAGACTCTTACACATTGATTTTGAAAACAATCGGTCCAGAATCAAAAATAGTAGAATTTGACGAAATGGGAAATGAAAAGGTCACCTCATTCAATGGGACCTCGGTTTCGCCATCGCCACGTATCACAAACAAAATGCACTCGTATTGCAAAACTCCTCATACGATAACTGTGGCACAGTATAGTATTGTCTAATAATTTTTTTTTATGGAACTTTAAAAGACATCGTAACCCACACCCATAACACAAGCTTTGCTTAGTTTGGGACTAGATAGCGCTGTGTGGGATGTCCCAGGTATTATTGTTATCACTACATATTATAAAATAAAGTCCCCCGCCGCGTCTGTCTGTCTGTCTGAACGCGACAAACTCAAAAAGTACCGAACGGATTGGCATATTATTGACATCAATGGACAGAGTGATTCAAGAGAAAATTTGTTGAAATATGACGATTATTGTTGAAGAAGTCGGAAAAAAATCAAGCTGGTTGGGAACTTTCATCGAAAATGCGGCCTAATCCTTTTGAGATATAACAAAATAATGTATGGAGGAATTGTGTCTCTTTTATAGGACTAAAGAAAAGTCCGCGATAGCATATGTCTATATTTTATGGATAGCTTACTATACTATTTTTATGATGTAATATGATGAGGTGATCGGAAAACAATTTATACGGATATGGTATTAATCCTTATTAAATTAAATACGATATTTACCTTCAGCATTTCATGAACATTATGATCGCCGTTTGTATTCTACAATTTAAATCAATATCTTAGGAGCCATACCGGACGACGCGACACACGTGGTTAGGCTGAAGTTACCAATGTTGTATACAAAGAAATATTTTAGTTTGTTTTTAGGTATTTATTCTTTACTTTTTCATATATTTATAGAATTCGAAATAAAATACATTAAAAATAATCCAAGTTGGACGAGCATGCGTTACATTTAAATCTAATGAAATCCAGTCCACATGTTCGACACAACAAGCTGATACGACACTACGACCGTAAAAACGTTATAGCTCTGCTACCCGTGCGAAACCGGGGCGGATCGCTAGTTATTATATAAAATAAAGCAACATTAAAAACCTGACATAAAAGAAAACTAATTTTTAAATAAATAAAAATAATAATGATCAAGACTAATTAGTTCTGGTATAGAGCTAAGTATGTGTTGCCTCTGGTGCAGATGCGCGTGTAGTAGTAAGCAAGCTGTCAAGTAAAACCTATTTTCGAGCTGTCACTTTTTGTACATACGTCCTTAATGGCCATATAAGCCCACCGACAAGTGGAATTTACCAAATTCATACGTTTAACTTTTTCTACTAGACATTGAAGCATAAGCACCAGTTAATGGGAGAAAAACATTTTTACTACTGGTAATTATTCCATTAAGGGCACGAAGCTTGCCACCATCGATCACATTTAATCCCCCAAAAGCAGATGGGCGTCGTCTATGAGAAAGTCCGCTTGGCACCTTGGTACCAAGTAGAGATTTATAATTTGCCTAACCCTATGGTAAACAGTGGTGTACGAGTTTGTCTCACCTACGACACACGCTATATATAGCGTTGGAGTGAGACAGACGAAACGGAGTCGCGGCGAGGCCGCATCGTTGCCAGTCGCGCGCGTACGCACGCTCTTTGAGCCGCTCTAGCGTTCGGGCGTCTGATACGCACGCGCCTTCGACTTCCACGCTTGCAGTTTCTAACTCTTCCACTAGAAATATAGACCGGACATTAATATGAAAATATACAAGCTACACAATGTATTTAAAATAAGTTATTCAAATTAAACTTATTTATTTGTAAAAAAAAAGCCAGAATATAAAATACAAACATAAGTAATAAACTAATCTACTCAGACCCACTGAAAAACTATTACATCCCTTTAATTTAAACATTACTCAAAGTAGTAGGTGCTTCCCGCCGCAAGGCTACTGTGAAATTGTTATTGTGACATTTTTGTCACTAACTTCAGAGCCACACATGGCAAGTACCGTAAAAACATTTATTACATGCTCACGAAGGCTATATTGTTAAACTTTTGCAATTTTGAAAATAATTATTATAGTAGCAGTGATTTCAGTCTATTTCTATTGCTTTGATTGGCTTTCTCAGCTTAAATCGGTTTTCGTTTCTAATGAAAATTTGGCACTAGGATGTACTGACAAACAGTACGTATAGGAGCTGGGGCGGGCATACTTATGTGCGACGTGATGAACTAGACCAAAACAAACCATCTATACCTAGAATGTCTAGAAATAGATTTTGCCTATTATTTTGGCGAATGTCACCGAGAGTCAATGGTTCGACTCCGAAATCTTCTATTACGATTCCAATAAATATATAAATTAGAAACCAAGTATATTATAACTTCCGTGATATTAATATTTTTACTAACAAGAAAGCGTGTCAGCGGATAGCGACGACATTAGCGGTGGAGAAGTGAGCGAGCGGGCACCGGCAGATGGCAGCACGTACTTCTGTCGCTTCGACTGTTTGGGTTTTAGACCGGCTCGGCGAGCAGTTTTCAATAAAGTCTTCTTAGCGAATCCCCTGCAAGAAGCGATTATTCTAATTATATAATACAATGTTTGCGATTCGTATACGATTAAACTTTTAGCCGACAAATTAAACTTAATTTTATAGACGAGAAACCAAAACTGCACATGTAACATTTAACGAAGAAATATTAAAAATTCGTATTTTATTTTACTCGTTTATGCTGGGCTATGTCTAGCCTATGTCTGGTATATGGCAGTTATAAACGAGTTCGTGTAAAAGAGAAAACAATATACAACAGAATTATGTGAAAAAAGACAATTATATGGTCGTATGGTTCCGATAATTCCCGAAGAGATGAGGGTGACCGAAGTGTTTGTCGGCCCGTATCTCTATACCGCCAAACAATACCAAAAATAGACTGCGCAGACGTAGGACGACAAGATCCCTGCCTTTTGTTATACATCTAATGTGGTAATTAGTATATGTTGGTATATAGTATGTGTTACTTTAGCGTAGATTGTTTGTCGGGGTCTGGCGGACGCGGCTGATGCGCAGGCCGACCGGCGAACGCGAAGTGAGCGAGCGCGTGTGGCGGATGCCGCAGCCTACCCAGCTGCTTTCGGAAGGCCTCCGCTTGCTCATTGCTCACTTCTTCGTCTAATGCAACCTAGGTTGAAAAAAATAATTACTTATGTACTAACTCTAAAATCGTATAGAAAGTTAATAGAAATAAAGGCGGCAACGTTTTTGTTTACAGTGCTTATAAAACGGTAAGCCATTGTTGTCACGCGAGGTAATGTGCAATTGGATCGTCTATTTCTCTTTTTATAGAACTAGCTTTCTGCCCGCTGCTCCGTTCGTGTGGATTACACCGTTGTATCGGGACCCCTTTTTTCGGGATTAAAAGTCATGTCATTCTTCAACTTATAAACTATATCTATGCAAAAAATTATAGTGGTCCCGGTACAACTGTGTAGTTCACGCGAGCGGAGCCGCGGGCGGAAAGCTAGTTTGAATATAAAATATAGCCCATGTTATTCGCTGATAATGTAGCTTTCTACTGGTGACAGAATTTTTGAGTTGATTTTTAATAAACAAACCAGAAATAAAATATTTCCTCTATACAATATTAGTACAAATTTTCAAACATCACATCGCATTGGTACCTTAATCAGCTGGAATGTACTGGAACGCAGCTGCAAACCTTCTTGCAGCGACTGGTCTAAATGGGGCAAATAGTGTGTGCGAATTTGTTTCTCCCGTGTCAACGAACAAAGCGGGAACGACCGCACGACCGTTTGCTCGCACGCTGGAAACGTAAGTGAAACAAGAACATATATTAAACTGTTTGGAAGGAGATAGCAGCAGTCTGCTCGTCGAGTGTATTTTTTACTTTAAACAAATTTTTCCGTTTTCGAGAAAATCGTCTAAGAAAGAGTAATTAATGTCTATGGGTGGTTCCAAAAAGTTTCGCACGTTAAGACAAAAAATATAATAATACTAAGTCTCAGTAATATTAACCACGGATGTAAAGATTTTGAATAGGGAATATAATTTATAAATTTCACGTCACAGATGATGAAAATGTTATACTATTGTAGGAACGGGTCCTATCGGGAGCGTAAAATAACAATTCACTGACTTTTCACTTTTTTATAAACGATTATAAACAATTACAATATTTTTATATTCCTTGGCTCACTAGTTTTTCGTCTACCTCTGAACCCCCGACTGTCCTTTATTCTATTCATTCCATGTTAAACGTCCTACGTTTTAAAATACATTCTAGAGCCTTAATATATGATGTGTACGGCCAGTACGTTATGTGGCCAGTTACATACGCTACATTTTCGACAGAATGTCTCGAATCTAAGACAAAATATCGCTCCTTGTACAATCCCATTAACCATCACAAACGGCGAAAAATACTACAATATTTATATTGCGCTCGAGGCACAAATTTCTTAAGATATTAACGTAATCGTATCCACGGCGTGTGTGACGTGCTTAAAGATTCGGCGATATATTGCTTTTATTGAATTTAGTATATTTCTTTTATAGTTTTTGGTAATGTCGATTAATACATTATAACAACTCCACATTCTCGGCGACTACACGAGAGTAGAAAGGGAGTACTCAGCAAATCTCGCCCCGTCTCGCGTCGCATTGTCTCGATTTGAAGTCAATATTTGTGCAAGAGTCAAAAAAATGTCGATAAGACTTATTTTTGTTATAAATGATTAGATTATAAAATAAAGCCATAGAAAATGTTCCAGTGGCAGTCATTTCAACGTCCATCTTTAAACCACTTTAAACAGAGCGAGTAGTTAAACGAATGAGTGAAGAGGTTCTCGGAGAGAGGTTTGGCAGAGTGTCTGGAACGGCATGTCTAATATGCAAATTGATAACACATGACATCCTATGATTCTGGTTGAACTTAATAAATCACACTTGACGTTATTTTTAAGTTGAGTCTTGAAAATTAAATTATTTCAAAATAGTTTATTATTTCAAGAAGACTTCATAGCTACAAGAGTTCTACTAAGGATTTACAACTCCATACAACACATAGTGTCGTAAACTTGTAATATGTAACTACCAGAGCTTATTCAAAAATATGTATGGAATTCACGTTATTTTCATTTTTTTTTAATTATTTGTAATTTACGTAATTTATGGATGAAATTAAATCCACATTCAATCCCTTTCTTCTAATATTAAATCTAAACAAAATGTGTTGTACAGTTTTTCTATTTTCATATATATTGAGCGAAAACATAGAAAACCTGTTTACAGCTAAACAACAAATAATCTTAATAATAATATATTAAGAAAATAATCAAAAAAGCCAATACATACCAAAAGGATCGGTAGGCGTTCCTTTGAATATGACCCGGTAATTGGTTAGGAAGAGGGCGCCCTCCGCTGGCAGAAGAGGCGACTCGCGACCGTCCGCTACTAGAAAAGCGCGTAGCGCCGGCGCTGTCACCGTTTCCCCGGTAAGTAGAGTCGGCGAGACGATGCGGGGCTGAAAGCAAGAACATTTAATGTAAAAATAGCCTACATGAATCATAACGGTGGGTATATAGCGAAGCAGAGCCGACACTAACGTATATAAAATACTGAATGTTCGGCTGAACGTAGCCCAAACTTACAGAGCATGTAGAGCTTACTGAACTAAACAAAAAGTTTCAGAAAAAAAAGTGATAAATAAAATTAAACTTTTTTTTTCGGTTACCGTTACTTTGCGCCATCTGCTCTCTTAAAACTTTTTGTTGAGTTTGGTCAGCTCTAAATTTTGTATAAGTTTGAACTACGTTCAGCCGAACATGGTGTATGCCAAGTAATTCAGAAGAATACAGAATTATTTAATTTTTTTACATATTAATTTCATTAAGTATACAAATATATTGTTTATTATATATTTGTCGGTGAATTGATGAAGTAATATATTTTTAATTTAAGTTTACTTTTGATTAATGTAATTTTTTAAACATTAGATAAATAATGGATACCGTGAAAAAATATTAATTGTTTTGTAGTTTTCACCTCACGTTTTAAGATTTATGATCTCCCCCACTCCATTCGTCTGTTGAAGCAAGAAAAATAGTTTACTGTATACAACCCACCTGTCTGCTAAGTTCACTGATGCAAAATCTAACTTCTCGGTTTAAAGTATATATTATTATAATAGGATTATTTTGTTTCAGCAAACATATCTTTAAAACTATTAAATTTTTATAGCTAACAACTTTATGATCAACTCAGACAAGTATTTCTTTAATGGGCCATGATCACACTCATCATAGAACTGAGAATTTAGCAAATCCGCAGACAAATGCGAACTTCACTCGGCGCGGTAAGTACATGATCGCGGCCGTCCCCACCGTTATTCGCGGATGCGACAATGAAATTCGAGTGTACTCAATCCAATTAGCCATTTGATTGGATATTAGTTTAATTTTTTTATTTTAATATTGTTACGGGCTACCGGTTCTAATATTGACGATGCACTGAAACACTGATTTTAGTTCACTTCACTTTATTATAATTCCAAATCACAAAATAATCCAAAAGCAATATCGAACAAACAATATCGAACACTAATTGCACAGTTAAAACACTCCGCACTTCGCAAATTATCGCGCTTGACACTTATCGCGTACTTCCAAAAATCAACTTGCTCGACGCCGCGGACCATCGCCTTATATAGCTCTCTCCCTTCCACTAGTCACCGTCTCGAACATTCTATCTCTCGAAATTTATAAATTACATTTTAATTTCTCGGACCGTGGGAACGGAATGTTGGCGCCGTGGCGTTAAGAAATGACCATCGATTTTTAGAAATATCGCGAATATTCCTTTCAACGACGCCGCCTCTGTATTTAAATTAGTGAAATTAATTGTTCGTCTAGACTTTTCGGTTTTATTGAATGGCTGTGGGAATTTTCTCGTAAGTTCGATGACCTGTTTTTGTACTATTGTAGATAGGTGTCATGCTTTTTCTAGTGAGTTCGATAACGTCGTCGCGAGAGTAGATAGGCGTTACAATATTTTTCGTATGTAATATATAGGGTAAGGTTTTAATGACCAGCCAAATTTTAATATAATGACCATAGATAAAAATCTGTTGGCCGTCTTGTTCCTTTTTAGTATCGTTCAATAGGAAAATATTCAATTAAGACTATGTAAACCTTTCCCAAAACTACCAATATTACTAGTCACCGTTTACGAGGGCGTCAGTGCACGGGCACGCGCCCCGCCCAAATGCCCCATGCCCCGCCCTTTCACTCTATGTAAGTAAAAGGTAGCCAAATTTTGTTAAAAAATATTTAGGATATAATTATTGATATTGAATATTTGACCTATATTTTTATTTACGTAATGAGGTCTATGGGTCATACCTAACACATAGAAAAATTTTCGCTCGTGACTAAAGTCTCGTCCTGTATATTAACATAACAACATAAAAAATAACGTATTAGAAGAACACCATTTTAAGGAAGGCTAGTAATCCCAAGAGAACGCATTTCTAGTAAAGAGGCTCGTTTAGCTTATACATTATATTGTGTAAGTATAATATAAGCTAGCATCATAAAAATCTAAATATAGGTGAAGAAATAAATAAAAAATATATTTGCAATTTTTTTTTAAATTTTTTGTCTATCGGAACCAAAATCACAATCGAAGTTAATATTCAAACCTTCTATTAATAATTACCATAATTATTTATTTTGTATCAAATTTTTGGATTCGATATTAAACCATCTATACAGACGCCAATGTCACCCCAAGGGTCTGTCCTACGTCACAAACTATTAAGTATTGTATTCTGAAATCTCATTCAATGTTATGAACGCGTACTCTACATAGAGACAATAGGATAGAGCAGGCAAGCCAGGCCGAAATGCGGGTCTCAACAGAAAAAGGACAGAGAACCTATCTCGTAGAAGAATCTTGATTTATACTATGGTACAGTTATTTTTCATACTATTTTTCTCCTGTTAACAACTAACAACAACTAACGGTTGGGTTACATACAGGGCTTTATGGAGCTTGCCTGTTCTAGTTATATTATCTCTATGGTTCTCTGGGCGAGTCTAGAACTCAATAATACACACGTTAGAGATCCGTCTTCTATTTTATTCATTTAAAATTCCCGCCAAATAATCACCGCCCTCTGTGGTCTCTTCGGCAAAACAAATGATATATGTATGAAAACGAATAGAGAGCGTAAACGAAATAAAATGAAGCTATATGGGAAGTTAAGTGATTGACTGAAATACCGTATGTCCCGCCTTCCTTTTATTGGACCTACATAATACTTAAGCATATAATAATAACACATTTTCTTTTTTAATTTATGGACTGGACATTTTCAATACCTTTTGTACAGGTGGTAAACGCCTGCTTTCTCTTGCGACAGCATCCAGAGCCTCCAAATGCATATGAACAACGCCCGGCACCATCTGGTGCAGGCATCGAACGTGGTCAGCTGTCACACCACCTTCTGTACACACCTGTGCAATCGCATGTGATTAAAAATTTTTATTCATTTGGTGGCCATTACAACACCATCATAAAACCAATTTGGACTTATGGTATACCTCTGTGGGGCAGCACCGCCAGTAAGAGTAATATTATGTGTCTACAACGAGCACAAAACTGCATCCTGCGTACTATAACAAAAGCTCCATGGTTTTCTAGAAACGACGAGATACATGAATACCTCAGTGTGCCAACAATCAAAACTGTGATAGAAAAATACAGGGATAAATATGCAGAACGTCTGATTATCCATCCCAACCATTTGGTGGCACAGCTCTTAAAGCCTTCCCTCTTGATTGAAGCAGAGGGATGTTTTTGGAAATGACGATTGAGGCGCTGGCCTCTTTGTATTCACGACAGTAACCCTTTCACCGAATCAGCTTATAGTCTTGCGACTGATTGCTGATAATTTAGGAAAACAAAAAAAAAAATGGCGACCATTAATGAAAATACGCCTCGATGCTTGAAATGTTTTTCATTACGGACGAAGAACTTCATATGTCTCGTAGCTTATAATATATTTTTTTAAATATTGTTACAGCTGACAGTTACAAAGACATAAAATGTATATGTATTGGCTATTGATTTACCTGTATATATTGTTATAGGTAACCCAAGAAAAGTTAGTACAAGTGTAAAAAAAACATGTTGCACAAAAGAAACAAACAATATCTTTTGTTATTTAGGCACATGTAAATACATAAGTTTTAGTAAATCGTTTGTGCCAGCTTGCCTTGGAATATCTATTATATACTAAGTATATTTAATTTGTCCACAATTATACTATTCTTTTTAACAGTGTTTGTTAGAGGCTCGGTACATTATTGATTTAATACTAATAATAATAACGTATACATCACAACAAAGTCTAGGCCCCAAACTAAGCTTTAGCTGGTGTTTTGGGTGCCACGCGAAGACACCACATACATATAACAACCAAGACCCGGTACCAGTATCAATATTCATCATATAAATAATGACGCACGACCTGGGATTCGAACTTGGCCTAGTGGGTTATTACCCACTAGGCCAAGCGGTGATCCGCTTGGCCTAGTGAACTAAGCGAACTATTATTAATTAATTATTATTAATTTAAATAAGGAAAAGGGATCGAAAAGGATATCGATAACTCGGACGCTCTATTTTCCCTTCCCGTGACTTACTGTCGCATACCTTTCCCCGCGTTTGCGGCTTACGACTTCGTAATAGTTCAGTTGTATAGCGCTCGTTCTAGTCATACTATAATATATTACTTCTACTTCTATGTTAACAAAACTACAATATGCATCAGATTATTCACTTATAAATTAAAATGGAACATTTTCAACTAAGCTGATATATCAAACTCACTTTATCGACAAAGCGCGACACCATCTTGATGACGTTGTTGCCTGCCTCTCCAGGGTCTGCCTCTTCAAAACCGGACTCCGCGTCCGCGCTGTCGGACTCCGCCACACTGTCATGAAATTATAATATTTATGTTTTAATTTCCACAACAGCAGTTGCTACACAAGGCTATACAAAATCGATCCCAACCTAATCCATTTGTTTAATTTTAATGTACGGAACCCTAACAATGCAATCGAAGTCGTTTGTATCAAAAAATTCCACATCTCATAATTTTATTATTATTCTGTACATAGACATATAAGAACGAGGTGGACAGCGCATCAAACGTCTAGTAACCGTTCCCAAAGATTTAAATTAAAACCGATAAACCAAAACGAAAGTCTTTCGGTTGTGACCTCATGGAACGCAGAGGTTTGTGTTGTCGTCGTAAAAATACTTGGTAGGTAATCAAGTTATCAGCGATTATAGAGTAACAAACTTGACAGTGGCGTTTATTGGCAGAGTGAGCATTTAAGTCGTTTTGTTCAAGCGATTAAATATTAACTGACGACATTAATGTCAAAGCCGTCCCGCGGTTCCCCGCGTATCCGTCTTCACACCTGTCATTTTGATTCACATTCAATTCATAATTCAAACTTATATTACACACTACTGTACGAGTAATTTACGTTACTGTCAATCTTGTTACTCTACGCATTAGAAGATGGCGTTACTTTTTTATAATACGGCGAACACTCGAGGCAAACGTTCGGTTGGATTTACTTTTAAAATAACTGGGTCTGTACCTATTGGTGACACTGTTGCTCGCTCGATCGGCGTCGTCGCGCGGCTCGGCGCGTCGTCCAGCGCCCTCTAACGGCAGTAATAGATAAACCATGCGGTTCGCGTAGTGTATAGCTTGACTGTACAACGTAGACTCCTCGCTGGCAGCTAACTCGCGTTGTTTCTCTGAAATTATGTTCGAAGCATTTAGTCCAGTGGTGAGGCAGTATATTCCACAAAAAAAGTTTCGATAATATAAAAAATTTCGTTTCCGCTGAGTAGGTATTTGTTGCAATGGGTGCATTGTGAGCTATTCTCAAAAAGTTTAAAGTTTTATGGTTGTGCATTAGGTGTATAGTTCCAATCAAACTTTATGGCGGATCGGAATACGACGCTACAAGCGTGCTTGCGCAGGTACAGTTACGTACCCCTCGCTCCACTGCGTCCCGGTACACCTAAAACTGGTAACTGCGACGCGACTTGTGCCTATGTTTACATCCGCCATAAAGGTTGATTGGAACTATAACATAGGTGTTTAGCACTATTTCACTTGTAGTATCACATGAGAGTGAAAAAGATATATTAAGCCATGTAATACATCATTACTCACAGAAGTGTATTTTTGTCTCAACACAAGTGTGTTTTTAATATTTTTATCTCTTTCTTTCCTAAAACCTATTTCTCACTTCAACGCCCGACAAATATAAAATTAGCATTGAAGCACATCACCTGACTTTCTAAATTTTTACTACATATAAACATCAACTAAACTCTTGAAGAAAATATATTAAATTTGAATTTTAAAATGCTGTTTCAAAACATGTTTTGGTAGTTATAATTATAAAATAACATTTCAAACATTAATTCTCTGTTAATTACAATACATGAAATAATACAAAATAGATAGACATATGGAATAGGTATCAAGTATCTAATTTAAAAAAAAAAAAGAACTTTCCAATTAGTTCCAATGCTAATCATATGCGACAAATAAATTAATAAATATATCCACTCTAATATTATAAACATTTTTTTTACCACCACGAAAAATTACAAAGAAAAAACATCATGGTTCAAACTTATTTTACAATGGAAGCATACCATATATTATACAACACCAATGATCGTATGAATGATGCCGCGTGGACGACAGTTTTGTACGATTTCAGCCAACAACCCATAAAAAACCGTCCTTTCAATATTTTTATCACTTTCTTTTCGGCACATCTTTACCTTTTCAAAATTAAATTGACAAAAGCAAGAGGAACCGCTACAATTTTTAGCATCAAGTAATTGTATGCGCACATATGTGAAACCTTCCCAACGTTACGCTAAACTTACTATTCCGTTCCGCCACCTCTGAGATATTTGTTGTTAAGCAACACCCCTCGAAATTTAACATATAAGATTGGATGTATTTAGATGGCAACTATAGTGCGCGTCAAACTTTATGGCGGAACGGAATACAACGCTACAAGCGTGCTTGCGCAGGTACAGTCACATACCCCTCGCTCCACTGCGTCGCGCTACACCTAAAACTGATTACTGCGATGCGACTTGTGCCTATGTTTGGATCCGCCTTAAAGTTTGATTGTAACTGTACTTAGAACACATGTATTTGTTCCGCGTCTAGGTGTAAAAAATAGCTATATATGTAGATTATAAAAGAATATTTAAGTACGTATACCAGTTGTCTAGTACCCTATAATTCAAGCATAATACATGCTCACTTTGGGACTAGATAACGCTGTGTGGAATACCTCAGGTATTATTATTATTATCAATGCTTTTGGAGATTAAAATACTGTCAAAGTGCCATTGTCGATACCTATATATTCACCTGGGTCCATGTTGGTCCACAGTCTCATCTGTTCGGCGGCGATCTCTAGCGCGCTGGGTTCCTGCGCTTTCAATAATGATATGTATTCAGAGTCATCCCTGGAAAAAGTATAAAAGTTTCATTTAATAATAACTTTACATGCATCACGTTTTTTCCCACAACAGTACGCAGGAATTATACCTGTACAGTAGTACATTTTAACATCTGCTCAAGCAGGTATCGGAAAAATAATATCGCATAGTGGATTCTACATTGTTCATACCATATTCTATAGAATATTTATTTTCAGTTAAGGAATTTCGCAGTCGGGTAATTCGTTTTTTTTTAAATTTATTTTGTGATTCAGTTTTATTGATTAAAACTAGTTCGTAGTGGTACGTCATAAAACTAGTAAATCGTGTGATTTTTAATAAACAACGTTACATTTTACTGACAATGCGTGAAACAGACCCTGTGGATGAACACAGAAGTGAACTATTATTGATAAATAATCATAGTTGTGTTGATCAATAACAATTTAACATAGATGTACAACAGTACTACAGTAGGCATAAGGAAAATAGTGGAAGACTGGATGGATAAAATTAAAAAATTAAAAGTGTAAATAAAAGTAAAAGTTTGGTCTGACAACTCATTTTGATTTGTAACCCTATGGACACCGACACGTGTGCCACCTATAACGCCAACCAATCAGAACTTCAGTACGTTCACAATTTCGTGTGCTTTAATTTGTAAGACTGGCTGAATGGGTTCATTCGTTTATAAACTGTCGGCTGAAAATAAGATTAACTGTTAGACAATTTTATTTTGAAAAAACTAAGAAGATGTAAGCGTTAGGTTGTAAATTTCAGTGTTAGTTTACAATCTATCGACAGTTTACAATCTCACTAGATTGATTATAAATCGACACCATATCAGACTATTATGCCCCACCACATGAGCTTAGGCCTTCCCTTGGGATGAGGGTACTTGAAACTTAATCCACCACGCTGCTCTAGTGTGGGTTAGTGGATTTTAACGACTGCTATCTGGTGACGGCAACCGGGACCAATAGCTTAACACGCTCTCTGAGGCACGGAGTCAATGATAATTATGTACTTAATTAAGTCAGAAAAAACTCATTGTTGGTACATTCCGGTTTCTGGGATTCGAACCACGACCTTCTAAATAAAAAGAGGGCTCGCCACCACTCGGCTATCGACACTATTATAAATCAACGGTTTCTCGCAATTATCTGGAGACATATAAACTACAAACGCATTTAAGGTATCGATATTTAATACAAAGATATACCCCACACATACGAACCTTGGACTGGGTGCGCGTGCGTGATGCGCCGGACTCGGTAAGTACAGCGCTTTGATATCACGTTGAACGTCTTGGTAGAAAGCCGCCTCCCAAAATTGCTGGCTGCTCCAAATTTGATGTTCCTAGAAATGTTGTTGTGAAGTCTTAGTCTTGTTTCAAATAATTTAAAATATTGGAAAACTCCCTTTTAATTTCTGGTCCCCTGGTTCATTCTACGTATCACTGATTAGTTTTAGAAATTTGCATTTTTTTTTCATTCAACATAATATTAACATTGGTAATTTTTAGAAGACGTTAGCTAGAGAAAAATGTTATAATTTAAAATTATTATTCCAATTAAATGTCATTTAATCTTTTTTAAATTTAAAATAAGGAAACGACTTCAATAAAATTCCCGAGTTTAACGTTGAATTAAATCCAGTTTAGTTTAATTATATTTTGTCTTTATCACTTGGGTTGAAAGAAAGAGACATACTATATTGAGCACTTTGAGGCTAACTTTAGAGTTTAAATTCGCTTTATACTAGCAAATCCATAAAAAGTTTTGTGCACTAGATTCATTTGTAATCAACAAAAAACAGCTTTAAACCCTACGTGATAGAGATCTAATTAGCGAATATAGTATATTCCAAATGTTGGAATCACGGAAGAGAAATATTAACAGAATTTAGTTATTGTTCATGGTGCCCAGCTCGAATTGCAACTGAATTCGGAAAAAATGTCTCGTGTGATGATGTCGCAAGAGATAAATATCACTGTGATAGGTAATAAAATTAACCCAGCATTTTTAGTCAATAAACTATTGTATAATTATAATAAATCAATCACAATTGTTACCTGTATACACATGTAGGCGTATTGGATTACGCCGGTGCACAATTTCCGACAATATGCAGTGGCCAGTGGGAGCATGGTCGCTGCCACAGTATGCTCATCCAGCGCCGTAGCGGACTGTAGTGCGCAGTTCATTAGCCTGGGAGACATTAAATAAAATTTATTAATAGTACTGGCAACACTGACGAATTAAATTCTTAATGATATTTACCTAATAATAATAAATATCAATTTATAGCATAATGTGATATAAACATGAAATTTTGTATGGCGCCCAAATATGTGTATAAAGGCTGCAATGTTTTGTAACTTTTATCACATTCTGCTCCGCTCTTCGGTTGTCATTTCAAAACTGAAAAGACAATCTCACGTCAAAAAAAAATTTAAGAAAGAACTTTGTTTTGAAATCGTAGACATTTCTATTTTATTTATATATATGAATAGATAAAAATATAGAATAGATAAAAATTTCCGAAATAAAAAAGTATCCTAAATTACTCTCCGAAAAATCCTCTATCTGCCAATTTAAACTCCAATTAAAATTGGTTCAGCCGTTTCAGAGATTAGCTCTGACAAACAAACAGATAGACAAAAATTTTAAAAACGCGTGTTTATATTTTGGTAAAGTGCAAGCAACAATATGAGCTTAAAAAAACCTTTATTCTGAAATCACGGACAGACATTTCTATTTTATTTACATGTATATAGATACTTAAAATATTCATCACATAAATAAATTGCGTAATTAAGCTGTATTCGTGCAACAAAGTCAATATGGGATAACGTACGCAGAGTCCATACTTAACCTTGTCACAAGTATTTCACACTTCTCAGCGTATCGCTTTATATATTCGAAGGTTTGATCGTTCATTTGCTAACCAGAAAAGTCCCATTAGATAAAATTTATCGGCATTTGTTTTTTACCGAACGTTCTAATATAAAACTAGTGATATGCCAATGTAGATTATGTGATCGTAATAATAGTTTAATTTTAAACTTCACATATACGTTATTTAGCATCTGAGCGAATTTCGGGGTTCATTGTTGATGTTTGTAATATTGATGATTTTCGATACGAATATACTTTGGTCGGCTTTGGTCACGAAAATCATATGAAAATATTATGAAATTAAAAATATAAAAACTTCTCAAAAAAATGTGAAGCCTACATTGATACATGAAGAATCTGTGCGAGCATAGATACGAGATGACGTCAGCTATTGCAATATAATAACTAATTTTCAAACAACAGCTTAAGTTCTTTTTGTTTAATGAATGGGAAATTTTCTTTATAAAAAAAGTACTAAACTACGTTCCTAGGTGGCACTGAAGCACTACTTCCTTTGGTTGTCAAACGGAAATTCAAAAGTAGTGTTTACATTTTCCCTAGAACCGAAAGCAAATATTCCTCGGCCGATTTTCGATTCAAATCATACTTCGTCGCACCTAGCGAAGATAAACTCCGCTCATAAGAGGGACATCTAACAGCCTACGGGATTTAAGTTGAAGGGACGCACATTCATAGAAGCAGTATAGAGACATTTTAGGTCGCTCCTGCATAATAGACTGAGCGGACGGACTGCATCCTCTTAATTTATGATTAACATTCTAAGCTACCGTGCAATGGAATGGTAATAAAGGTACCTGGGACACACAGCGCCTTCTAGTCCCAAAGTAAACAAGTGTTATGCTTCTATAATGGGTATTAGACAACAAATACACTTCACTTCACTTCATCAGCCCATTTTTACCCCACTGCAGGGGCTTAGGTCTCCCCCAGGGCGAGGACGGGGGGCTTGGAGCTTAAATCCACCACGCTGCTCCACTGCGGGTTGGGGATTGGAACGACCGCCATCTATTGACAGCGTCCGGGACCGACTGCTTAACGTGCCCTCCGAAGCACAGTGTCAGTGATATTGTGTACTTGAGTCAGAAAAACTCATTGGTAAACGCCCGGATTAGAACCATGGCCCTATAGGGCCTTATAAATTTGAGACAGGTTCGTTGCGCTTTGGGCTATCACGACAGATACACATACTTCTGAATTTTTTATAATATATACTTATTTAGAAATTTTACACCTGGACTCGGAACAAATAAACATGTTCATAGACACAAACATTTGTCGCCGGACGGGGATCGAACCCGCTACCTTTAGTTATACAGTTAGTCTATAACCACTTAGTCAATAGGTAAGTCAATATTATTATCGGATGTATAACTAATAATTTTCCTTTATAAATAAAATACATGAAAATAACGTGACAGGAAAATGTGATAATATCAGATGGAATACTGAGATCTTTATCAGTATTTATTATATGTATTTTATCACGAACTTCGTGACATAATAAATAACACTATATAAAACACTGTCAAAGAGGCAGTGGAATCAGTTTTTCTGTTTGAGTAGCGAGAGTTAAATGCATGCAAAATGAATAACATAATTATTTTATTTTCCATTCTTTGTACTCCAGTTTGGTGTCAAATGTTGGTAAGGTTTAGGTGTATTAAAAAAGTTAAAGTTGTAAAAAAAAATTGCGTATGTTGGCTAAGTTAGTCTTTATTAATCTGTAGAATTTGACGGTTAACTTCATACCAGTAACTTCTTGGGTCTATCTTCATTGTGTCGTTTATAAGCTTCGATTTCCGCGTTTTGTTGCTTACAAAAATTTCACCCTTACGTGCCTAAATATTACATATTCCAAAAACATAACAATTTTTTTTTTTCAGAATAAATCTAATAAGTCTTCGTGCCAAAGCTGCCAATGGGATGATTGCCCTGTATTTCACGTTGAACAAAGCTTACCAAGGCATTGTTAAATGGGACCTCCATTTTATTTTTTACACTTTGATAAATCTCACAAAGTTTCGTTGTAGGTTTCCTTTACCCCTTTTCCACGTTTGCCACGAAACTCGAAATCGAACTTATAAAGGGACTTGGTTCCTCAGGGTTCCATTCTGGACCCTTTCCTCTTTTTAACCCACATTTGCCATACATCGTGCAGGATTTCAGCAGGCGTATAATAGGTGTAAAACTGTGAACTCGTTTACAATCCGCTCTAGTATGAACACTACAGACTTTGCTTCTTAATTACTTTAACTTGTAAACACGTTTTGCTACAACAGGGCCCAGGCACATGGGTGGTCCGGAACGTAGAAGTGTGCCCCGACAACGAGGATTACGACTCGCCGCTAAAAGTCACAAGAAACAAAATCAACCGCACGCACGACGGTTTCACGGCCGAGTATCAAGTGTCCAGGGACATCACTACAGAGGCGGGGGTTTGTAAGATTTATTATGTAGAAATTGTGGAAACTGTTGGACTAGAACTATCATATGAATGGATTTATTTAAGTATTCTGGAACGTATTGGCGTATGAGCTCCAAAAACTATTTCACAATATAAAAATACGTCACACGTCGAACACTTTTTCGAACTCGTCTGCCAATGTATGCTTTAAAATGTGAATACAGACGTCCAGTGCTCAAGATCTTTTTGGATGTGGCTGAATATGTATCTGTTAATTTATTGCTATGGGAAGATTCAAAAATACTTAAGGTACATCAGCGACGCTACTTTTTTTTACGTCAATCTTAATATTAATAATGATCGGTGAAAAATATTGTTAGACAAAATTGTGACGTCCGTTTTCAATAATTACCGTATCCAATCATATCCAAATGTTAGGTCTAGCTGTATGTTTAAGTACCTTTGTGTTCATCCAAAGTTATAATTTAAACCTTGTTTAAATATATTAAGAGGGGACTGCACGAGGGAACATCCAAACGAACGCTTCTTAAACGATTATGACGTTAATAAGCATTTTAAATATTGGTATGTTGTAAATTATTGTCTCATTTGGGTAAGAACTAGGTTTGTATAGAGCCAAAACTTCGAAATTTCTATAAACAGCCTAGTTATATAAATTTATATAAATTACGAAATTTCTATAGCTTGAAGTTGTAATCAGTTCGCGAACGTTAATCTACGTTCTTGAGTCGTATTCTACTAAACATAATGAAGGAATATTTAAAAAAAAAACGTTAGATCTGTTTGTCTGTTCCCGTGTTTAAATAAAATAAAAAATATATATACACTATAACAAAAATGGCTTCGTTTACATAACATATATAATTTAAAACAATAAATAAATGAGATGACAACCGCTACTGAAAACGGGTAAAGTTTTATACGTAACACAATAAGCAATTGTTTTTAGCTCAATGTAACTTTGCTAAAACAAGTGGACGGCGGGTGGAAGCCATTTCAAAGTGTAGTCACCGATAACGCTTGTGAGTTTTGCAAGAATAATTCCAAAGAAAACTTCGTCAAGGTATTGAAAGCGGCTGGTCGGCCCGAAGACTGCCCTATTGTGGCTGTAAGTGGTTCTATGTTAATACTATGGTTAAATATATCTAAGTTATGAGCCCAAAATATTAAAAACTCACGAGTTAACATTTTCATGCAATCAGTTTTTTTTTATGTCGTCATACATAAAAAAAAGTATTATTTAAAAAAAAATATCATTTGCATTTTGCAATACAAATCAACGGATCTCCTGCTTTTGCACGAACTTCTTACGATATTGGAAATGAACCTAACGAAATAAAGTAAACACACATATTTTGGACAATATTTTTCGAAATAAATTTTTTTCGCAAAAAAAAAATAACACAACTGTATCTGAATAAGCTTAAAACTTCGAAATATAACATTCTGTACGACATTTCGATCGAACAAACCGAATTAGTACGAAATTGTAACACCGACGCTTATCCGACTTCCAACTAAGGGCACCCTTAACCACTACTTCCAGTTGTCAGATTCTAACAATTTTAGTCTCAATCGATCCCCCTTCTAATTACCCCGAGCCGCTTTTTTATTTTTTTCTTATTCAGACCTAGTCCTCGAGATATCGGGCTCCTAAAATGAAAATCGGGGAAAAAAATGGCGATTTGTTTCGTTTTTTGCCGATATTTTTTTTGTTTTTGAATTTTTTCCAAAGTGTCTTATGCCATCTTGTAGAGCTCGCCGAGCTGCGTCTTTTGACACCAGTTCATCCCGATATCTACAAAACTCTTCGTGCAATCTGCCTGTCTCACAAAACTCTCAAATGACCCCCTATACTCCAACGAAATGAAAGTCATTTCCAATGACAATATACATACCAATTATACACCAACAATTTACTCAATGTTATTGAACAAAAATATATATATATGTATATATATGTCTAATTTTTATTAATTATCTAGTTATTGAGACTATATTTGACTTTATTTGTTTATTGACTGATAAAGAGACTTAAAACCACAGAATATAATATATATATTTACGTTGGAAACGTTTAAAGTTTTATTTGTATCGAAATCAGTTCCTCATTCCCACAGACGAACATTTTGTGGAAGCATCCTGATTGATGTACCACTAGCGACCCGCCCCGACTTCGCACGGGTAGCAGAGCATATAAGCCATAATGTTTTTTCTGTCGTAGTGTTGTATCAGCTTGTTGTGTCGAACATGTGGATTAAATTTAATCAGATTTAAATGCAACGTAAGTTCATCTTACTTGGAGTATTTTTAAGTATTTTATTTTCAATTCTATAAATATTTAAAAAGTAAAGAATAAATACATAACTACAATATTTCTTTGTATACAACATTGATAACTTCAGCCTAAGTACTTCAGTCGCGTAGTCCGGTATGGTCGGCCAGCGCGGCGCGCGGTGCCCAGATGCTTGTCGCGAGATATTTATATTTCGCGATAGCTCCTAAGATATTGATTTAAATTGTATGTTGTAAAGGGCATACATAATGTGCATGAAATGCTGAAGGTAAATAACGTATTTAGTTTGATAAGCATTAATACTGTATCCGTGTAAATTGCTTTCCAATTACCTCATCATATAACACAATTTTTTTAAACAAAAAAATAAGTACAGTAAGCTATCCATAAAAGAACGACATATGCCATCGCGGACTTTTCTTTAGTCCTATAAAAGAGACACAATTCCTCCATACATTATTTTGTTCTATCTCAAAAGGATTAGGCAGCGTTTTCGATGAAAGCTCCCAGCCGGTTAGATTTTTTTCCGACTTCTTCAACAATAATCGTCATATTTCAACAAATTTCCACAAAACATTAGTAAATTATATATGTAAACACCTTCCTCTTGAATCACTCTGTCCATTGGTGTCAATAATATGCCAATCCGTTCGGCAGTTTTTGGGTTTATCGCGTTCAGACAGACAGACAGACGCGGCGGGGGACTTTATTTTATAATATAGTGATGTTTAAAACGATAAACATATATATATATTTTCAGGGTACTCTTAAAATCACCAATTACATATTAAACTATGAAGACCTACCAGAACAGTGTGTCTATGGAAACTTTAAAGCTATAGTTTATCTGATAGTAGATGGAAGAAAAATCACTTGTTTTCAAGTATATGCCGAATGTAAAGAAAAAATGCCCAGCATGAAAGGAAAATGATGGTAAACGTATTTTAATTTTAACAACAAATATCAGGTGTAACTTCGATTTTTTTTTTTCGTTTTCTATCAAATCATATGTATGTTAAATAAATTATTGGAATATTTTAGTGTTTAATTATCACTAATAATAATAATACCTAGGACATACTATACAGGGTCAGATTTTAGTCACCAATAAGCCAAAATTTTTCTAGATGTTAGGCATCACCAATAGACCTCATTACGTAAATAAAAATATAGGTCAAATATTCATAATCAATAATTATATCCTAAATATTTTTTAACAAAATTTGGCTACCTTCTACTTACATACGAAAGGGCGGGGCATGGGGCATGTGAGTGCGGTGCGTGTACGTGCACTGGCGCCCTCGTGAACGGTGACTAGTAATATTGGTAGTTTTGGGAAAGGTTTACGTAGTCTTAACTGAATATTGTCTTATTGAACGATACTGACAAGGAACAAGACAGCCAACGGATTTTTATCAAAGATTATTATATTAAAATTTGGCTGGTCATTAAAACCTCATCCTGCATAGCACCATCTAGTCTCAAAGTAAGCAAGTATAATGCTTGTATTATGGGTTATTAGACAACCGGAAAATACTTAAATATTTTTTATATATTATTATACATATATAGATACTTTTACACCCAGACACGGAAGAAAAATACATGTTCATATTGTTCATGTACACAAATATTTGTCCCGGACGGAAATCGAACCCGCGACCCTTGGATTCGCAGTTAGGATCTCTAACCACTCAGCCAATCGGGCACTCGATAGATCAAAAGTATTATACAATTGTTGTGAAATATGTTGTACATATAGCTGATTGGTATAAGTATAATGATAATTAGCTAAACACTAAACACTGGAATATCCCATCTGATTATACATATATATATAGACAAACTAATTCTACAAGGTAATCTAAAATATTTTGATTATAGTCATGGAATTATCAACGTCGTTAACACGCGCTGCCTCGTATAGAGTAACCATAAAATAAGTTCGGTGAGGTCGAACGAGACTCAAGTTTGGCTTTCAATAATGACGTTTTATGACAGCTGCCTTGTTATACTACACGATGGAGTTTTGTTTCGTCGGCCCCGAACGTATACTTCGCCGCCGTGGAGATTAGCCATCGTGTTTTCGTACAAAACATTCACGCTGTCTTCAAAGCACGCCACGAAAGCGTGATATCCTAACCCATTTTACTTTTTCCCCAAAGTCATTAAGCAATAGCTCACCTCACAACCAGGTCGAACTGATGATGGTGTAGCAAATGTTTGTTGCCGGGCAATCTAGCCGCCAAGTCTCGAGCTAGCGCTGCCCTTGCCGCCGGAGCACGCAAAGCACGCAACACGGCGGGGAAGGATTTACGTGCGTCCGCGTACCGGCACTCGAATATCGCCGCCACGCACGCACGGAGCACCTACAGGCATATGTCAATATGTTACTGGTCACATTTTTATTGATGTGGTGAGTCACACGGTTCCCACTATCTGCATAGTCTGACCTAACCGCTAAATAAAATAAAGAAATGCCATACAATTTCATTACTTCATCTGATAAATAGACGCTAACGGGAAACTAATAATGACACATAATGATAGTTGGACATCACACACACGGTCATTTAGTCCCAAACTAGGCAGGCACTTGGTAGTAGACAACTCATATACATACTTAAATATTTTTATAATATAATTACATATAGATGTCCTCATGCAAACAAATCTTTGTCCCGAACGGATATCGAACCCACGACGACGACTTTAACCACTAGGCCGATCAGTCCGTCAAAAAAACGGTGACGGCATGTATTGGTATCAGGCGCGGGTCTTCCTTGAAAGCCAAAAAGCCATGCATGTCTAAAATTTTCCATAAAAAACACAGAAATGAGAGTTAGAAGAAGTGAAAGTACCTATTTGAATTTCGCGCCAGCTTGTAATGGCTGCGCTATTTCGACCTATCACGACACGGGACCGAGTGACCTCGCCGAATTCGGACGACACGGCCCCGCGAATGCCAGAAATAGATGGCTTTTCTGTTTTTCTCTTTCTTACTCGTAGGGATATATGGCATCCATCCCTCTCACGTTTTTGTCTTATTACATTGATATTTTATCGAAATTCCATACGTGTCTTAGGCCAGGCTTACAAAGTGAAGTTCGCGCGTGTTATTAACTGAGACAATTTGATGTAAAATACCTAACTTCATTCTTCTTCATTCAATTGTTTTGCTGTGTTGTTACTGCTCTTAAAATTGTGTTAAATTCATTGTGATAAAATTAAGAAATGGAAATTTCGGAGAATTGCAATGAATTGAAGTGTGTATCGCAGTTATTGCATAATAACAAGATAAGTAATTTAACCTATACAGAACGTAAATTCTTAGTCCATAGCATACGACCTACACCAAACATGGATATAACTTCTACAGTTTCTAATCGAAAACGTAATTTTAGTACAATAATTTACAAAACTAATTGGATAGTTGGTTGTTCCCACTTAAACAGTTTTTTTTGTTGGTATTGTATTTTGTTTTCATTAGATTTAATACTCCTTGGACCAAATTAAGTGGCTATAAAGATCTTAATAACATCCATAACTCTATTAAAAAGCATGAAATATCACAAAATCATTTGAATTCCACTATAAAATTTCATTCTTTTGGTAAACAGAGAATTGAAATGTCTCTTTCACGTCAAAGTGCCGAAAGTATTATAACGCACAATGCGAAAGTTGATCACAATCGAAATGTTTTTCAAAGATTAATAGATTTAGTATGCTTATTAGCTTCTCAGGAACTGCCATTTCGCGGGCACAGAGAAAGTACTGATTCTATGAACAGAGGAAATTATTTAGAAACTTTAAATTTGTTAGCCAAATACGATCCTACTATGCGCAAACATATGGAACAACCATCTCCCACTTATTTGTCGAACATAATACAAAACGATCTCATTAATTGCATTAGTTCAGTCATAAAAGCGCGAATATCATCTCAAATTAAAAGCACATCTTTTGTTTCTGTCATGATCGATGAAACTTCAGATATTAGCGGTAAAGAACAACTGTGTATAATTTTTAGGTATTGTATTGACAATAAAGTTTATGATCGATTTTTAGGTTATACAGATGTGTCAAATAAAAGAACCGCTGACGCGTTGTCTAATATTTTATTAGAAACAATTAATAAATATACTTGTTCAGATAAAATAGTCGCTCAGTCATACGACGGTGCGAGCGTCATGTCGGGGACACGAAATGGAGTGCAATCGGTTATTAGGCAGTCTTGCCCGAGTGCTATTTATGTTTGGTGCAACGCACACATTTTAAACTTGGTTTTATCAAAATCATGCAGTCGTATCAGTGAAACTAGCTCCTTCTTTAGTTCATTAAATTCTCTATCAAAATTTTTTCACAATAGTAGTAAGCGTTTGGCACTATTTATGAAAATTTGTAACAAACGTATACCCCAAGTAGTTCCCACGAGATGGAGTTACGCGTCACGATCAGTGAATGTGGTATACGATCAAAAACAAAATTTGACACAGTTGTTCGATGTCATTTTAGAAAATCCAGAAACCTGGGACGGAGACACGAATGAAAGTGCTGAAAATTTCAGCAATTTATTAATTTCATTTAACTTCAACTTTTTCCTTTTAAGTTTTCATTTAATATTTGAGAAAACAGATCATCTTTATAATTTATTGCAAAAATCTAAGGTAGATTTCGGTTATTGTACCAAACAAATAAATGCTTTTGATCTTTGGCTTCAAAATACGTTTCGTGAAAAATTTGATGAAATATATTCCCAAGTTTATGAGACTTGCGCTGCTCCAAAATTAAAACGAAAACGTGGGGTCGATTGCATTAAAACTTATTACAAGCGCATTTTTTTTGAAATAATAGATAACGTATCTGCTGAGATTCGTACTCGTTACAGCGATATTAATAAATTAGTTTTCTTGCATGTAATGGAGCCGTCAAAATTTGAATATTATAATAATTGTTTTCCATTACAAGAATTTGACTCGTTAACTCAACATTACGGGCATTTTTTTGATTTAGAAAGATTAAAGCGTCAATTAATTTGTCTATACTCTACCGCAGAACTTAAAAATTTACATGTGTTCAAGTTGCTGGATTTTTTAAACGATAATGGTTTAACAGATTCGTTTGGTGATATTGTTAAATTAGCTCACTTGATAATTACTATTCCGACGAGCACAGCCTCGGCTGAAAGATCATTTTCGGCACTGAAACGAATCCACACCTATTTACGCAATACTTCCGGTCAGGAACGAACTTCCAATCTTTCTATTATCGCGATAGAAAAGGAATTACTTTTAGAACTGAAACGATCAGGTTTATTTTATAATGAAGTCATTGATGAGTTTTTAAAGACGGAAAGACGCATTGATTTAATATACAAATAATGTTTTTTTTTCTTCTTACACATCATTTCATTGCAATAGCGAAAAATCTACTGTTTTTTTTAATCATTTGTTAACAGCAGCAGTTACAGCCTTCAAAACCAACACGGCTTTTTTCAAAGCCACTACATGTATGATTTTGTGGTATCGTGCTTAAAACTGCCATTAAATACATGCTTGTGGTGAGCTTAGAATAATTAACGGCGGCGGGGCGCGGCGACGCGGCAGCGGGCGCTTTGAAGATTCCACCAAAATGATTTTAAACTTCACATGTCGTGTTGGCGTAGCCATGTTCCGAACCCACCACACGCCACTGATTGGTATATACTGTATGTGCATGAACGTGCGTGTCAATTTTTGTGATGTGTTTATGTGTGAGTGGATGGTTTGTCTAATAAATACTAAATGCAATAATATGGAAAAATTCAAGGCCTCTGGAAAATATTCAACAAAGAATAATAGTACCGTTAAATAAAAAATTTAAATAAAACTAATTGCCTCCTTGTGTCGTGATAGCCCAGAGCGCAACGAGCCTGTCTCAAATTTGGCCCCATCGGGCCATGGTTCGAATCCGGGCGTGTACCAATGAGATTTTCTGACTTAAGTACACAATATCACTGACACCGTGCTTCGGAGGGCACGTTAAGCAGTCGGTCCCGGACGCTGTCAATAGATGGCGGTCGTTACAGTTCCCAACCCGCAGTGGAGCAGCGTGGTGGACTTAAGCTCCAAGCCCCCCTCCTCACCCTGGGGGAGGCCTAAGCCCCTGCAGTGGGGTAAAAATGGGCTGATGATGATGATGAATTGCATCCTTGCCATATTCAAAATATGAATAAAATCATAATTCTTCTAATAACAACCAAGACCCAGTACCAGTATCAATATTCATCATATAAATACTGACCCGACCTGGGATTCGAACTCGGGACCTCCAGCTTCGTAGGCGCGTAGGTTATACAAAATTACATAAACTAGAAATGAAAATGTTTCAAATTAAATTATATCGACATGGTAAATGTTTAACCTCTAAACGCCTCGCTGAGTTCGTCAACAGAAGGTGTCCGTTCTCCCCACCCGCTCCGGATGGTGGGGCGCCAAGCGGCACTATGCGAGGCTGTGGCGGCCGTAATGACGTCAGTCTGAAAATATTTTGTTATAAATACTTTTGGAGTGAAACTTCTTATGCCACGGAGTGAGCCTAAAAGGACACGAAAATGCGTCACGCTAAATAATATATGTGAGGGAGATACAAGGAACAATCGGCTTTCACACGAGAAACCGGTTGTTCCCTATATCCCCACTACTAACTGCTGAGTGTGGGGAGTAAGGCCAGAGCGTTACTCAGTTTCGTGTCGCTGGCAGCTGCGTCATATATCCCCACTACTAACTGCTGAGTGTGGGGAGTAAGGCCAGAGCGTTACTCAGTTTCGTGTCGCTGGCAGCTGCGTCATATATCCCCACTACTAACTGCTGAGTGTGGGGAGTAAGGCCAGAGTGTTACTCAGTTTCGTGTCGCTGGCAGCTGCGTCATTGCTCGGAGTGTCAATACATGTGAAAACCGTGAAAACCAGATTGATGTTGATAATTATAATAACATTATGAAAATTCAAATTTTAATACTAAAAGTACTAAGTTTTGATACTACGTTTTCACTTCTGTCGGCAGTTCCTATAACTGCCAATCAGTTTCTTCTGCAGAGTAATATAGTAGGCAGTAGCGTTACAATAGAGAACGCAGTGTCAAGTTTTAAGTATGAAAATTACACACTGCAGTTGTGAGGGCGCACGAATGCGATTCGAAACAGTAACAACTCGGCAGCGAGTTATGATATAAAACCTACTCCACCAATGCAATGACAATTACCGTCATAGCCAGTTCCCGACAATTAAACATGAAAGATTCGTGTAATTAATTTCACATGTAAAGGTTAACTTGTTAATGATACAATGGTTAAGATTACAAAATATTGGATTATAGTTATTACAAATATCTATTTCATTATTTTATTAATAAGTTCAAAGCCACCAACAAAATATGCAAACATTGTGTTTAATATAGTATCTATTCTGCTGTGTAGATATAACAAGAACTTAACTTCTATAAGTTTTCAATACTGCAATAAAGATTTTGATTCTGATTTAGCGGATATTTGTGGCCGACGCAGCAAATGTAGGACAATTCGCTCTGCATGGCTGAAGATTTGTCGTGACAGCAGAGTGGTGGCGGGCCCGTTTCTTGTTTAGAAGGTCGTGGTTCGAATCCAAATAAACTGGCATGTATAGAGTTTTTTATGACTTCTGACTCCGTGTCTCGGAGAGCACGTTAAGTCGTCGGTTCCGGTTGCCGTCACCAGATGGCAGTAGTTAAAATCCACTAACCCGCACTGGAGCAGTGTGGTGGATTAAGCTCCAAGCACCCTCATCCCGAGGAGAGGTTTAAGCCCTTGCAGTAGGGCATAATGGGCTGAAGGAGAACAAACGTTGGTGGATGGATTGACACTAACTTGGGATTGTGCGCATTCCTTGCGGAGACTTCTTCGATGACCTCTTGCACTCGCCTAGTATCGAGTTTTGGCAGCGGAGGTTGGTGGATGCGAGACGATGCACCTTCGGGCGGTCGAAGTATTCGCTGTTGATATGTCTGAAAATTATACCGTATAAGTTAATACCAACAAAAGTTTTTTTTAAAGCATTTAATACTTGTGTGTACTTTCAATTTCAGAATTAATGAAATTGCATGACCTTACCTGAGGATTAGGATTTTCATTAAGATGCAACTGCATTGCCAACTCCTTGATGTGCTGCAATTCTCGGTCCGGACTGAAAGCTTCCAATTTCAGTTGTTCTGGTAAGTTCCTAAAATGAACGTTTTCATCATTGAAATATAAATAACCTGTAATTTTAGTGTTTGAGTTTTGACTCAACATAATAACTTTTGCACTGCACTCCTTTTGTTATTTATCAGAAAAGAAAATAAGCTTGTAAATGCTATCAACCACTTTAAATTCAGAGTTTTTTTGTATCCTAAGCATATCCGATACATCATTCACAGCTTACTTGATGCTATACGGGATGTTCGGATAAACGTAGAAGTAAACAAAAAGTTAAAAAAAAATTCTAAACATGTTTTTCTCGTTAACCATTAGTTTGCACCATCTGTTCACTTGAAACTTTTTGTTTAGTTCGGTAAGCTCTGCACGCTTTATAAATTCGGACTAGGTTCAGCCGAACATCCCATATATTATTATAATTATACAACCCATGGTTTGTCCCTTCTGTCAAATTCATACACATAAAACTTCAATAGGAGAACACATTTTTAACGGTATTACATCCAATCGTATGAAAAGCGAATTTTTATTGATTTTTTTAAATGTCCAAATTATATATGCAACCGCGTCATATCGTCGCTACGCAATACCGAATCGCTCACACCGCTTACTGGCTACAAAACGCATCCAACAAAATCTTAGTTGTTAAAATACGTTAATATTATAAAAAATATTTTTGTAATCTGTTTAGATTAGCTTTATGATTCGAGTAGATCTACTTAGGATCTGGCTCTAGGGTACGAACAACTAAACCTAGTTTATTGACGCTCAAAATGTGTTACTTCACTACGAATAATCACAGATATGATCGAAAAATAAATTTAGGATACCCTTAGAATAGAATAGTTGACTATTTTTTTATTATTATTCTATAAGAAAGTGTTTTATTCATTCACAGTTATATGTAAATATAATCATAACTGTGAATGAATTTTAAAAAATAAATCATTTTTAACAAAGTTATTAATGTTTAATATGTCCCGTTAGACAGTGAGGGCAATACAGCACGATGTGTGAGGTTAGGCAATTTAAAAGATAAAATTAATTTATTAAAATTAAAAATATAAAATTTTAATAGCTCATCATTTCCATATTCTTCAACCAAATAATATTTTGTTACTGTATAAAGTAAATTTTTTATATTTTCTTGATGAATATCTATACATAAATAGGTGAAGGAAAAACTTAGACCCCTTTTTAAGCATACTACGCGCACGGAGGACGATGATATTCGGCATAGGTAAAGTTTATGTGGAGTAGGAGTGCAGAAACCTAAAATCTATTACAGGGTAGTCCCGTCTGAGCAGCCACGCGGAACGGTCACATTCATTGGAGTTCTGCCGCTGCAGTGCGTGTGATTCATAACGGCCGTGTAATACTTTAATCACAGTGACTTTTGTTTTGCAATAATGTGAAATAAATTAACTATGCATTGGATATTAACTTTTAAAATGGAAAGTGATCAGTGCGCGGCACCAACATTGGAGATGGACGCTATTAGTTCTGAAAAAACAAAGGGAAATGAGATAGAAAAACTCGACTTCAATGTGCAGTGTCAAACATTTGGCACGATACGGAAAAACAATGAAAAAAGACATGAAGTAATATGTCCTAAATGTCAAGAACCCAGTTTTATAAAAAACTTTTTCGATTTTGAAGACAATCAGTCGATATTAAAAATTTTAAAATGCCATCACTGCAATAAAAGTTCTGCGATAAAAGCGCAAATTGTTTTTGTAGTGAATAATGAAGATAATGACAGCTGGACGAACAAATATTAAATTTATTCGCGCAACAAAACAACGATTAAAGTTGCAGAATTGACGTGCAGGAGCTGCGGAAAAATCCGCCCTGTAAAAGCCATCCCCCAAGAAAGCTTTGTGGCGAATGAAAAATTTATTTGTGAGTGTAAAATTATAAATATAGCACAAATTAAGGCAAAAGATCTGAAAGTGAACTTCAAATTGAAGCGAGTTGCATCAGCCATTAACACTCAGAAAACCAGTTATAACCAGACACAATCCGGTTTAACTCAAATAAGCGCGATTATACCAGACACAGAGTCGCACTGTAACGAGAAAAATGATTCATCGAGCCTAAGCGGGACACCGATACCGACGACTAACCGCTTTAGCGCGCTCGACAAAAAGAATGAAATGGAAGTCACCACGTCGCCGTCGAGTGATGTAATAACGCCCGCTACGTCACGCGATAGTTCAAATCAAAGAAAAAGGCGAATTTTAACACCGCGCCATAACTCTCCAACTAAAAGGATGTTGACTGAAAATAAAAACGGGGAAAGAATCTCTACACCGGTAAGCTCCCAGAGTATCAAAAAGATAAATAATAAAATATCGACGCTGCCTCCAGCCACATTGCACGTTCCGGCAATAATCATAAATGATCATCGTATTAAAAAAGGAAACGAGATGTCCAATGAAATAAGAAAACTGGTTCGTATGATGAAAGGAAGTATCATGCGAAATAAAACAATGAGCATCATCGAGGCGATAAAAGTACAGTTACCAGATCAGATTTTTGTAGCCCCGGTAACTAAAAATGAAGTAATTAAAACAACCAAAGTTGTTCTGAGAAACTGGATACCCACGGACATACCGGAATCTGAAATGATAGCTGAAATGTTCAACACAATAGGGATAGAACCAAAAGCAATAAAGCATATGAAAGGAAGAAGCAACCTTATTTTATGCATCTTCGAAAATCATCGTCGTTATGAGGACATCGAAAAATTTATGAAAACCGCACCACACGGCAGTTGGGGAGTATTGAACCCCGAAAAATATAGACAGCCAATCGACAGAGTTCTGCAATGCAAAAACTGTTTTAAATTTAATCATGCCACAAACGCTTGTCATGCACCAAAACGACAAGCAAAAATTACTGAAGCAAACAACGAAGGAGTTAACATCGAAATATATATTAACTGTAAAAAGACCGGACATACGGCCACACAACGTCGATGTCCATTATTCCAAAAAAAACATCGAGAAAAAGAGGACTTCGTGGGATAAACGCATTCAAGAAAGAATGCTAAAACATCATCATCAAAACGCCGAGAACAATCTCCGCCTGATCTAGAAGAGATGCCGCGTTTGCCAACCCCGAAAGCAACTTCAAACGCGCAAAATAATCAACAACATCCAAATAGATCGAGACCAAGAACGAGACCGACATATGCAAACGTCGCAAAAAATAATAATAACAATGATGCACATCGTGCAAATATTTCACAAGAACATTTAATAAATACAATGGAAGAATTCATGACTAAATCACTCTCGTTAATATTAGCGAGAGCTATATCAGAAGCATGCACTTTTGCATGGAAAGAATTTTCACAAAATCTTAATGGATCTACACGCTAAAAATTCAAAATCATCGATAAAGATCATCCATTGTAACATACAAGGATATAGATTAAAATATAGAGAAATGGAAGAATTAGCCAAAAAATATAAACCAGACATCGTTATCCTTAACGAAACAAAATTAAATTTCGAAAAAGTAAAATATAACTTCGAAAATTATGACAAAACATATAATCAGACACAAAGCTACTTAGGTACGGTGATGTACATCCACAAAGGACTTCGCTGGGTACAAATTCCATTAAGACGGCAAGGACCAATGGTACATATTGAGGGTTGCGCAATCAAACTCTTTACTAACCACGAAACCGGAGAATACATCATAATAAAAGGTGTCTATTTTCCAACAAAATTCAAAGGGCTTCACAACTACAAAAAAGAAGTTGAGAACTTAATCTCAAATGAATCATCGATGATTTAGGACATAGCAAAGATGCTACAACAGGAATCATAGTTAGAGATGCGGTAAGTGACGGTGATTGCAAAATCATACATACCGGACTTCCCTCACGCCCTGGCTACAACAATAATAATATTTTGGGCATTGCTCTTCTTACACACAACTCAGTTGATTCAGAGCACATTCCATGGTTAGTAAAAATTAACACCAAAATGCAATTTGAAACAAACAAAACAAGAAGCATGCGACCACTCTACAAAAACGGTAAAATTAAAGAAAAATATCAGCAAACTATCACCGAAAACATAAATTTCAAAAAACAAATTAATACCAACGAGGACTGATTTATTTGTGGAAATGGTCACAAACGCAATCACCACAGCTTTGGACACAGTAGCACCGAAGAAAAACAATAAACCATTGGAACAACTACCCATGGAAATACAGGACGCTATAAAGAAAAGAAACTCGGATAAAGAATTCTCATGGAAATACAGATTCTCACCGATTGCAAATCAAGCCAAAATGCTGTATAACAAATCAAAAAATAACGTTAAGAAATTGCTCAGTGAGCACAATGAACAAATATGGATTAAGGCGTTGGAAGACCCCAATGACAATCGACGTAAAATGTGGCGAATTCAGAAAGCAATGAAAAAACAAACACAGACACTACCAAACCTAGTAGATTGCCAAACTGAAGAAGAAACTGTGAATAAATTAATTCAAGCAGCAATAGTTTCGAACGCAGACATGAGTAACGATGAAAACACAGAAAAAACCACACCTTTCCAACCATTGGATGAAACATCGATCGCCGAAATAAAACTAGCACTAAAAAAATTTAAAAACAGAAAAGCACCCGGACCAGATAAGATTAAAGCGGACGCGCTAAAACTTGGAGGTGATCCGGTACTACATGCATTTAAGAAAATAATGGACTAAATTCTCCTCACTGAATATTATCCGAAAGAATGGAAACGTGGTGAATGTATATTCTTACACAAATTTGGTAAAGATTCCACACAACCAGAATCATATCGACCGATCACATTATTAAACATAATGGGAAAATGGACTGAGAGAATTATGCATTCAAGAATCATGAAAGAATATAAAGAAATTGTTCCTGAATATCAACATGGTTTCATGCAACAACGTGGCACAGCAACTCAAATATTGAGAACGTGCACTTTCATCAAAAATGCGCAAGGTGAAGGCAATCATATTGCAATGGTATCAACGGATCTCTCAAAAGCATTCGACTCCATAAATCATAAAGGACTATGTAAAAAATTATATGAAGCCAACGCGCGAAACAATATAATAAAAATGATTGAAAATTATCTAGAGAGACGCACAACATACGGGAGATTTATGACAACCAACGGAGCAGAAAAAAAGTGCCACATGGAGTACCACAAGGCTCAATTTTAGGTCCGTTATTTATTTAACCTGCATGTTTCAGATCTCAATGAGGTCATGAAAAATCATAAGGAAATCGTCATGTCACAATATACAGATGATTTATGTCTTCTGGCGAAAACATCAAAAGGTGAATCGCCAGATCACGCAACAGACCGGGTAGCCGAAGCACTGGTCGAAGTTTTTGATTACTACAGAAAATGGGAATTACATTGTAATGAAAACAAAACAGAATGCATCATGTTTACAAGCAAAAACCCTAGAGATCCGAATATAACAAACAAAAGATACGATAAACATCATTTTGAAAAGGAAATATGGTTCAGACAAAATCTTAGACTGAATAGATTATATCTTTCGAGATTGGAATACAAATAAAAAATAAAATATCTTGGTGTGTGGTTAGATAAAAATCTCTGCATGAAAGATCATCATAAATATGTGCTTGAAAAATCAAAAAGAACTCAAGGCGCATTGAAATCCATTATAGGATGGAACTCAAAGACGAGCATCAATACAAAATTATTGGTAATTCAAGCGTGTCTCTTGCCAATCCTTGATTATGGGGTGGTTCAACTGCTCACCTGCTACAGCAAATCGCACCAAGCAAGCATAGAAACACAATACCGCAAAGCGCTGAAAGTGGCTGTAAATTTGAAATAAAGAACGCACACCAAAGACCTTTACGAATGTTGGATCAGGAATCATGGCTCACCCGAGCCCATGACTTGCACGCTAACATGATAGACGAAATGACTGCATTCGGAATTGAATATGCTTCAGGTCCCCAACCCGTGTATACCAGAACAAGACACTTTAATCCCTCACTATGTATTAGTAGAGTAGGTCAAATTGAATATATCAAAAACAAAAAAGAAAGGGCAAAACCTCTCAGCAAGCGAAAGGCCCCCTTCGATCAGCTTAGGTTGTACTAACTTAACCCCAAATAAATAGAGCTTCATTCTGAATAATTCACATTAGGTGAATTTTGATTATGTACCTACTGTTATAATACTGTACCTCTGATGAAAAATATTCAACAAAAATTAAAGAACATGCAAATGTTAAATCATTTTTACTAATATACAAAATCAAATAGATATGTTTACAATATTGTAATAACTTATGGGTACAAACTCAATTAATAAATGATTTTCTATTCTATTCCATTATATTACAGGGTAAGTTTTTGAAATGGGACTGTATGGCCAAATCCTAAACTACGAGAAATAGAGAAAAATTAATAAGTGAAGAAAAAACTTGTACCTCTTTTAAAACGTATTACGTGTATGGAGGAGTGTGAGATTTGACATAGGTAAAGTTTATATGGAAAATGAGTGCCAAAAGCTAAAATCTATATATACCTTATATGCGTTACAAATACTGTCAATCGTACGAGTTTAATGATCTGTCGTTTGGTGCAGTTTGATGCAGTTTGAATTGACTTACTATGGTGAGTAAAGTGAGTACGGTCGAACTTCAACCGTTGGACGACCACTAGTTTTTATTATTAGTCAAACACCCTATTAGTTCGAATCATAGATGTTTGCAAATTTTCAAAACGCAAAACAAATCGATTATATGAAAGAGGTAAACGGTGAAAATTTGCAGGTACTAATAGATTTTCTTCTCTAGTTTTAATAAAAACAGAAGAAGAAGGCAAGGGTAAGGGTAAGAAAGAAGAAAAGAGGACCGAAAGAGCAGGACAAGTAATTAACATTAATAACGATAAAATAGTTTTCAATGCAATAAGTCCGCACGAATACGGTCTGGGTTCACATACCGTCATCGCGTTTACGTTATTGGGGCGATTATGTGTAATATGCGGGCGATTAGTAGTGTTGTACTCACTGTACGAGCTCATCCCATATATCGGTGGCGCGCCAAGGCGGGCCCCGTTCAGCGACGAAGCCGTTGAAAAACATCGAATCCAACAGCCTCTGGGTGAATTGACACTGTGCTAGTCCTCGAGCGCCGACGAAGCCCGCTTTATGGAAAGTCAGCACCGGCGACGGGTGGATTCGTATTATCGTGAGGTGATGTCTGAAACAAGTTCTAATCGTTAAGACGTACTTTTTCCTGGAATCCATTTTGAGCGTCAATTATATTTCTATACGTTTTTCATATATTACGTCCACGTATGTGACACAAATTCATATTTAAAGATCCTTGAAGTCAAGTGTTATGTATGCAAGACAGTGTGGTACGTTTTTTTTTACCGTTTCGTATTCAATGAATACAATAGAGTCCCATTGTTGTCAACACAATATGCGTTCGTATATACAATATGTTTCAAATTATGTCGAATTTTATTCTATACATGTAAAAAGAATTGAGCATAAAAATATCTTTTTATCTAAACGTGTTTCATGTCAGTGGAAAAAAGTCATTGACTAATTAATAGTCATACTTAAAATTTTATTGTAGCTTTAATATAAAAAACTGAGACAATGTCAAAACGATATTATCGTTTTAGAAAGCTTGGTCACCACTCTATTGAAAATGTTTAAAAAAATTGGAATCTTCAGTAATTAGTACCCAAAAACATAAACAATGTAGGTATGAGATTGCATTATTATTTATAGAGATATTGTCGTTGACGACAATGACTTGGGCAAATAAAGAACGAAATGAAAATGGAGGCTGTCACATTAGTCAATTTCGTTCTATCTTATTCGGATATGACTCTGTACCGAGACAGAAATACTAGAGCAGCCATTATCAATTATTTTTTTTATTTGCGCGGGTTATTCGTTGGTACTTATAATTTTTTCAAGGATTAAATCTAGTAAAGTAGAAATAATACCCATAAAGTGCGTCTGACTTGCATTTACTTGTTATAAAGCCATTCCTAAAAATAGTTAATACAATAACTAAACTCTCACCTATAACCTTGTAGTAGTTCAGCCAACGTTCTCATAAATACAGCTCGTATCTCTTTGTCTAGCAGCTGAGGGGGAGAAGCGGTGGGGGACGGTGGAGCGAAAGCGCAGTCCGCCGCTCTCAACTCGGGTTGTAAAACCAACGCAAGGGCGGCTTGAAGGGTGCCCAGTAATCTAGTCGAAGGGCGTGGCACACTCACGCTCGCCGGCACTTGTAGGGAACCGACATCTAAATCGGCCACTATTACGTCCAACTGGGAAACAAGAAAACATCTTTCGTCACGCTTAGAATGCTGGCAATCTGCTGGCACATATATCTCAAACGCATATACTAGTAATAAACAAATTTTATCAAATATCCACTGGCTAGTCATATGAAAGAAAAAATAAAATATGACTACTGCTACTTTTTTATGTTTCACGTCAAAGAGACTGTTGCCGCTCGCTTCAACGAAATTCAATTTTTGAGGTGGCATGTCTCATAGGGTAAAGATACCAGCGATGTGATTTAGTGCCATAATAGATTACGATTACCATTTTAAAATCGAATGATCGATGATGGAAATTTCGAGATATTTCTGAGCCGGGATTTTGGCGCGTACATAAAGAGTTCGGGCGCCCCGGCGCCAGTCAGTCTTTTTGAAAGAGTCAAGGTGAAACATTTTTTTGCAACTCGATAGACTTAATATTTTCGTTCGAATTTTGGATAGAGCGTTTAAATAATACATTTTCGTAATTTTTTCTATCCTACGAATTATACGTAAACGTGTCAAAGGTCATTTTACATACTTACTCGTAGTTTTGAAAACAAACCTAACATTTCTCACATTTAACCCTTAAGCTACTATCACTCACCAATTCAGGGACCTCTTCTTTAAGACTCGAGTGGACTCCAATCAAGAACGGCGTAGGTGTAGCCAGTACTTCAGCTAAGCCGGCCGGTAATAGAGGTATATACACATGAGCGTAACGAAACGGGAACATTAACGCAGCCAGAGCCCGACATGCGCCTGCAAGCCTGGCTGCTGCAAGGGAAACTAGAAGTACTTTGTGCTCGCTCATCACCGCACACCATAGTGTCACCGCATTATGAATGCCTGCAAAGTAATAAAGTGAAGTTAATGGTTTGCTTTATGAGACTGTTTGGCCGAGTGGTTCTAGATCCTGTACTGTAGAATCAACGTATACATATTAACGTATACATCACAACAATTTCTAGGCCCCAAACTAAGCATTAGCTTGTGTTTTGGGTACCAAGCGAAAACACCACATACATATAACAACCAAGACCCGGTAGCAGTATCAATAATCATCATATAAATACTGACCCGACCTGAGATTCGAACCCGCGACCTCCAGCAGCGTAGGCAGGGTCGCTACCCACTAGGCTAAGCGGTCGTCAATGTGTATGTGTATTACAGAAGTAGTTACGTGTCACTCTACTAGTATCAATTAACTGGTATCCATAATACAGGCTCTACTTAATTTGAGATTTAATGGCCGTTTGTTAGATATCCCAGGTATTAATATTATTATTATTATTACTAGTATGAAATGAACGTATAAATACAATTTTATTGGGATTCACATGCGAAACACGCTAAAAGTATAAAAAAACTGGCTAAGTACGACTCGGACTCGCCGGGTTTCGTACCACAGGGCACTATAAAAAAACATGTTTCTTGCATGGAATTCGTTTCTAGAATTTAAAATTTTATTTTATTTGTATTATTTGTTGTTATAGCGCCTAAAGTAATACACACTGTGAAAATTTCAAATGTCTGCCTATTAAGGTTCAGACGAAATAGCCCCGTGACAGATGGACGGACAGCGGAGCTTTAGTAATAGGATTTCCGTTGGTACCCTTTGGGTAAGGAACACTAAAAATGAGCAATTTTCATCTTATCTTTCACAAAAAGCATGACATGTATTGGATGTTATGGATGAATGACGTTGGACTGATATTCAATACAAGTCAAATACGAGTTATAATAATAATAACAGTAATAAAAATCAGCCAAGTGCGATTCGGAGGGGTTCGCACAGAAAAAAGCGTCCTTTAAATATTATGATGCACTGTCAGTAGAGCGATTGATTATCGAGACATGAAATAAAAGGGGCACGAGATGGAAAAATAACGCCTCAACATAATTACGTTACAAAAATAGAACAGGAACCATAAATCACGCTGCAGGTATCTTCACATTTTATGTCTCGATCATGCATTGCTCTTTCAATAGTGAACATCATAATATTTAAAGAACACTTTTCTCAGTGCGTACTGTTACATAATTAAACATATTTATGACTAAAACGCACGTAAATTAAAAAAATTAATAAATTGTCACATAAAATTATTTTCTACTAGCTTTCCGCCCGCGGGCTTCGCTCGCGTTGAGCACAGTTGTAGTGGGACAGTTAAAGGAACGCGACGCTCTAAAACATTGTAACACTTTCTAGAACGTTCTGAAATTGAACTGCCTAAGAAATCTTATGAAATTTTTATGAAATTAGGTAATATGACATGGTCACATAGATTTCGTCAAAACATCAAGTTTGAGTACCAACACGATAAACCTGCGATTGATAGTTTCGAAAATATAAGTATTTAAATATTTGGTCACGTGGTTACATAAATCTTGTCAAAACATCAAGTTTGAGTACCAACACGATAGGTCTGCGATTGATGGTTTTGAAAATATAAGCATTTAAATATTTGGTCACGTGGACACATAGATCTCGTCAAAACATCAGGTTTGAGTACCAACACGATAGGTCTGAGATTGATGGTTTCGAAAAAATTGTCATTTCAAAATGTGGTCACATGGACACATAGATCTCGTCAAAACATCAAGTTTAAGTAACAACACGATAGGTCTGCGATTGATGGTTTTGTAAATATAAGCATTTAAATATTTGGTCACGTGGTCACATAAATCTCGTCAAAACATCAAGTTTGAGTACCAACACGATAGGTCTGCAATTGATAGTTTCGAAAATATAAGCATTTAAATATTTGGTCACATGGACACATAGATCTCGTCAAAACATCAAGTTTAAGTACCAACACGATAGGTCTGCGATTGATGGTTTTGTAAATATAAGTATTTAAATATTTGGTCACGTGGTTACATAAATCTTGTCAAAACATCAAGCTTGAGTACCAACACGATAGGTCTGCGATTGATAGTTTCGAAAATATAAGCTTTTAAAAATTTGGTCACGTGGTCACGTAGATCTCGTCAAAACATCAAGTTTGAGCACCAACACGATAGGTCTGCAATTGATGGTTTTGAAAATGTAAGCATTTAAATATTTGGTCACGTGGTCACATAGATCTTGTCAAAACATCAAGTTTGAGTACCAACACGATAGGTCTGCGATTGATAGTTTCGAAAATATAAGCTTTTAAAAATTTGGTCACGTGGTCACGTAGATCTCGCCAAAACATCAAGTTTGAGCACCAACACGATAGGTCTGCAATTGATGGTTTTGAAAATGTAAGCTTTTAAAAATGTGTTCACGTGGTCACATAGATCTAGTCAAAACATTAAGTTTGAGTACCAATACGATAGGTCTGAGATTGATGGTTTCGAAAAAATAAGCATTTAAATATTTGGTCACGTGGTCACATAGATCTCGTCAAAACATCAAGTTTGAGTACCTACACGATAGGTCTGAGATTGATGGTTTCGAAAAAATAAGCATTTAAATATTTGGTCACGTGGTCACATAGATCTTGTCAAAACATCAAGTTTGAGTGCCTACACGATAGGTCTGAGATTGATGGTTTCGAAAAAATAAGCATTTAAATATTTGGTCACGTGGTCACATAGATCTCGTCAAAACATCAAGTTTGAGTACCTACACGATAGGTCTGAGATTGATGGTTTCGAAAAAATAAGCATTTAAATATTTGGTCACGTGGTCACATAGATCTCGTCAAAACATCAAGTTTGAGTACCTACACGATAGGTCTGCGATTGATAGTTTCGAAAATATAGTCATTTAAAAATGTGGTCACATGGACACATAGATGTCTTCAAAACATCAAGTTTGAGTACCAACACGATAGGTCTGCGATTGATGGTTTCGAAAAAATAAGCATTTAAATACTTGGTCACGTGGTTACATAGATCTTGTCAAAACATCAAGTTTGAGTACCAACACGATAGGTCTGCAATTGATAATTTCGAAAATATAAGCATTAAAAAATTTGGTCACGTGGTTACATAGATTTCGTCAAAACATCAAGTTTGAGTACTAACACGATAAGTCTGAGATTGACAAAAAATAGCCTTTGTCACCCCGATAACGCCCTCTGCACGTCTGCGAAGTTTCATTGAAATTGGTTTAGCCGTTTCGGAGATTAGCCGGAACAGACAGACAGACAGACAGACAGACAGACAGACACTTCAATTTTATTAATATAGATTATTTTTCCGATTTAATCCTTTATTTAGGTATACTATGAAATGTTCTAATATCCAATTTCAAAATTCTAGATCAACGGAATGAATCTGTTAGGATTCGAAGAGGCGCCATTTAGTGTGAAAATGTTAGATATCTTTTTATGGAATTGGTATAGAAATTTGATTTATTTACAAGATTACGGGACCGCAAACCCGCGTATTTGATGTAAGATACGATCTGAAATCACTATCCGTTCCTGAGAAAAAGGGTGTCGATAGACAGAGAGACGGACAACAAAGTGTTGTTACAAGGGTTCCGTTGAGGTATGGAGATTCAGATCCTGGCCTCAAAATACCTATATTTAGGTTTCTGTGTATTATGAATATACAACAGGGAACGCCAACATTTACTTAGGGCATTCCCTGATACTCAGACTCAGATTCAAGTTAGAAAATACATTCCAACATGTATCCACACGGGAATTGAACTGAAGAGCACCGCATTTCAAGTAGAGTGCTTGAGAGAAGATTTAACTTTGCCTAGCGACAAATAACTTCCTAACGGACGAACGAATACCCTAGCATTAGTGGATTCGCAATTTTCGCAAGCTATTTTGAGCATAAAATGACATACTAAGTTACATCCTAGGGTTGATGTTATTTAGCAATACCCATTGCATTACCTAGTAACCTCAGGAGCATGTGTACAGCTGTATGTGTGACTGGCAAAGGAGGCGCGGCCGGTGGCTGTAGCGCTTGTCTGTCGTTGGCTCCTATGCTGAACCGTACTTGTGGTCCGCCAGCTGGAGGTACCAGTACACACCCTAATAGGTTGCCCACTAGAGTTTCTAATGGTACCTCCATATTCTCCACCCATACTGTGTAAATGATGCCGAGGCAGTTCTGAAAACATCATAAATTATGCATTTAATTTGATAGTTTATTAGAAATCTTAACAGCTGGACTACGACCATGCCACAATTAGAGGAAACATAGCGTGGTGCGGCAAGCGGCAAAAGCAAGTGTATAGACAGCTATCAAGTGTCATATCATCGCGCTCGGTGGCGAGCGTGTTTATACATGCGCTGTTCATCGCTCCGCAATTTACACCGTCGAAAGTAGTTAGTGGCCCGACCCTAAAATAGGCAAGGTATATCACCGGGCTAACAAATATATTATGTCAATAGAGTACGCATGTAGTGACTGATTAGCGCTAACCATATTATTTGTATTAATGCACAAATCACCATTAACGTCCAACATGTTTCGTATCTTAAAAAAGCACTAGCGCATGTTGACTTCCACCAAGCTTGCTGATTAAAGTCCATTCCTTTTACTGAGGTTCGTTTTTGTCGATGTGAGGAGGGAAGGAAAGAGACGAGCCGTTCAGAAAGACCTTAGATCAATTTTAAATTGGGCATAGATCGACTGATATTCCAACACTGTTTTCCCCAAATAAATACTAAACACACAGACGTCGAACAAGTTCAGAGGTCTAAACGTGTATATGTTTTCGTCTTTTTATTTCGACCTTAGTTTATGTGAACAATTAATATATTAATTATGATAACTTACCCGAAACGTATCGATGTAATCCTGCCGTGAGACGATCACCAAGCATTTGGGAGCATACATGATGCTGTGATGCGTGATGTTCGCTACCGGCCGAGTCATCTCCAAGTTCTCTTCGTCCTGAAACGAAACACACTAGTCCTTTATTCGGTTTCTTGGAGGGGTTATTTTATGACTAAAATCTTAACGATAATTTATTGTTAGATTTGGAACTCGAACGAACATTGCAATTGAAACGGATAAGTAATGAAAACCTTTCTATAAACAAAACATTTGTGCATATGTACGATGTCGTTAACGGAAAAAATCCTGACCATGTAAAAGAGGGTTTCAGTTCAGCACACCACCCCATCGAAAGGAGAGGTTTTCGAGAAGGCGTCATCGGAAGTCGTAGCCTGTGACAATCCCCCCTTAGGTGGATCGATCACCTTGCATAGGTCGCGGACCGCGGTTAGCTACAGGTGGGACAAAACTATTCGTGGTGGCCACGGTGGACATCTAAAGGCGAAGGCCTATGTCCAGTAACGGACTGGTGACTCAGACTCAGATCATGACTTATCGAAACTTCCATATTTGACCATATGACGTTGATATTCTCAATATCAACATAATATGGTAATCCTTAGCCATTTTCACATAATCGAATAGTTACCAAATTTTACGTGAGTCGATGTCACGTTTGTCATTTAATTCAATACGGTATTTGACTACTACTAAATATATTATATTTATCAAGAAAATATAAATAAATAATCATATAAAAATAGACTTTATAAGATAACAAAATTTATGAACAGAATTATATTCGGTTGAAGAATATGGAAATTATAAGTTATTAAATTTTATTTCTGTCTCTTTCTTGCAAAATGATATTTAACATTATTTTAAATGGTCTGACGTCACACATAACTAGGCCGTGCGGTAGTGCCCTAACTGTCAAACAGGACATTTTAAATATTCCTCACTTTGTTAATAATGATTTATTTTTTTAGATTCTTTCACTGCTACGATATATTTAAAAAACTCTTTCATATAAAATAATTTAAAAAAAAATTGTAAAACTAGCGTATTGTAATTAAAATATTTTTTAAAAGTTGCACCGCTGAATTTCGTATTGTGCTTCTTATCTATTGAAGACATTTTCCGACGTGCTGATAATTTACTGGTATACTAAAGTCTGTCAACACACTGAAGAATTACTGAAATCAAAATAGACTTATGCACAAAATGAAAGGTACAGTAAGTCGAAGATATAACACGTCAGAAAAAAAAAATTGATCACATCCTGACTAGTCCAAAATTCCCAATAATCCTACTAATTATTCGAAACCCAACATAGTCGTTCGCCATTTCCGATGTGTCACATCGAGTATCTTCTTATTGTAGTGGATTCTATAAATTCGTAAAGCCAAAAAGAAATACATTTTAAAGAGTAATACAATAAAATGATTCTTTTAATTGGATCAATTAGTTTTAATGCCATATCTATTATGTACGATCACGCACTTCATTGCTCGATAGTTAGTTAGTCATTATTGACAAAAAAAAATGTTTCTCCGAACCCGTTATAATTTACACATCACGATATTAATAATTTGTTTATGGATTTTTGTAAATAATTTCGTTGCATGGGTGGCGGATGCATCGTTGCACGTTGCACAGGATGCAAGGCTTCCGCAGATCAAAGCTCGATGGTCGTTAATGTTTTAAAATCCTTATAAATAAAGACGTATACGAGTCGCGTCGACAATCGCTCAAAGCGTATTTTAGGTATTTTAATTTAGGATATAAAGTACAGCTGTATTTGTAATGCCCTGAAGTCTCTTAAAAGACGGTTGATCGCAAATGGTTTCCCTCCCTTGGATTACAATAAAATTGTGTATTAGCATTTATTTACGGTTATTTTACAAATAGCTGGGGTTAAAACGGGCAATATAATAAGAGAAAGGAAAAACAGGAAAAGTGATGCTTAGAATAATATACCACGATTTTTATGATAAGGACGATGTTGCTTGAGCAGAATCTGGTAAAAAAGAATATAGAATCCAAACAAATATTAACATATTTATTAGCAACAACAAAAGCGTCCCCACGCATTTACGCTCCACCACATTTTGCAAAAGTCCTAAGCATGAAGTGGAAACGATGAAGTATCAATCGAAAATCACCTTGATTGTTTTTACGGAACGGTCTGGACTCCAGTACCAATCACATTTGGCTAGTTTTTTTATTTTTTGACGTCAATTCGTCTGTCTTGTCTACCTAATGGTCGATTTATTTAACGAATCACGGCAATGACGTCGAATCGAGATGGTCTGTAGCTCAAATGTTTACAATTTCAAATTCTTGACGTACATATCAGGGAATTGCAATTGACCATTCCTGAATTTTTTAACTAAAGTCCGTTATTATTTTTTTCGAAAGAAAAGGCAATTTTAAGAAACTTATTTTATTTTATTTTTTTGTTTAAGATCGGTATTTACGAAGTTATATTATTTTGAAAATTCTTATAGCGTGACGTCATAGGGCGGAATTATAAAGTCAGCCATTGCCTTTGCATATTTATAAAAATAATCTCACTCTCAGAGTGTTAGCTGTCATGTCATCAACTGTCATTATTAGTACCATAAACTGTCATGACAGCCAATGCAGTTTTTTTTTTTTTTTTTTTTTTTTTATTTTTTTTTTTTTTATTCTCAGTATTATGTGCAGTGTGCAGTGTGCGACGGCGCACCGCGGAACATGATACATTGCATGTCGTGCAGCTATGTTCTAAAATAATATTATTGGGCGTAGATGTACCGGTAAAATATATTACTCGTATTTACAGGCATAGCTGTGATACTGTAGCAAATTTTGTATTTATTAATTATTATTGTTCTTGTTTTAAGTTTAGCTTATCAGCATTGGTGTGTCATCGTGTGCTGTTGCGTATGGTCTGTTGTTATATTTTTTGTAACTATCTTACATGTATTATAAGAGTGACTACTTTCTTATTCTGTTTGTTTAAATCTATCAAATCGCTAAATATATTTATTAACTTGAATTTCAATGGATTTTGTGGAGTCGCTATGATTCGGCACTTACGAGTAGTTCGATGCTTTTATTTGAACTTCATTGCATTGGTTTTGTATTTTACTTATAAAAAAATAGTGTTGTCTCATTCTGAATCCCGGGAAGCGCGTTCTTGGTATCCAAATGTGACCTATTTTTATTTGGCTATCGATTTCAATTTTAATTTTAGTTTTAAGAATGATCGGAGGTAAGAGTAATAATAAGCTATTAAAGTTTGGAGTACTGAATGCGCGTTCTCTCAATACGGGGAGGGATGAGTTATTAGAAACTATAAATGAATTTCAACCTGATATTGTGTGTTTGACCGAGACCTGGCTGAGCTCGAATACGAACGTTTGTGATTATGCTGTTCCGGGCTATCGTCTAATTCACATACCACGTGATGGGCGGGGCGGCGGTGTGGGGGCATATATTCGTTCTAACCTACGGATGCACAAACTGAATAGTGGTCCGGGGGACATAGAACAACTATGGTTTGAGATCAAACTCAATTCGATGAATGTCGTATTTGGATGTATATATAGACCCCCGGATGTGAACCTCATTCCTTTTTTGGATCACTTGAGTGACTCGCTGTCAATATTCAATCAGATTTCTGAGGAAACTTTTATCGTGGGTGATCTGAATGTAAATCTTTTAAACCTAAACAGCCGGGAGCACTTGATATTCGACTCGTTTCTGAAAGAACACGGCATAGTTCAAATCGTTAACGGGGCGACGCGTATTACTGAGGTCAGTCGTTCGCTGTTGGACGTAATATGTTGCAGATCTGAACTTAAATTCAAAAAGTTAATCATCAAACATAATGACGATCTTAGCGACCATGCTTTCATTTTCGCTGAATGTGCTATTAATGTTCCTGGCAACTATCACAGGACTATAAAGTATAGGCCTTTCAAGCAATTGGATCCCGATACTTTTAGGTTCGCTTCCTCGATCACCCCTTGGTATTTGGTGAGTCAGTTTGATGACATTGATGAAATGACTAATTGTTTTAGTCGTCTTATGTTGGGTTTGTTTGACCATTTCGTACCCGAACGTACACGCACATTTAAAACTCCTCCTACGCCATGGATCACTGATAGTATCAGGTGTATTATGAAACAACGTGATCTTGCATGTGCGCGTGCTAAGAAAACTAACAATCCTGAACATGCACAGTTCTACCGCAAGATGAGGAACCAGGTCACGCTGTTAATACGTAAAGAAAAAGAAGTTTACTTGAACAATTATGTAAATAGAAACGTCCAAGATAGTCGCAAGATGTGGCGTTCCTTGAATTCATTTCTGGGGCGGTCAGACTCGGTTGCTCTTCCGGCCAACTTATGCAATGCAAACGATTTAAACAACTTCTTTGTATCATCAGTACCTCACTGTCAGAATGATGATGATGTGCTTGATGCATATAACTTGTCTAGGGCTGTTAATGACTTATTTGATTTCTCATGTTTAAGTAGAGACCAAGTGCATTCTCTAATTAACTCAATCAAGTCTAATGCGGTTGGCTGTGACAAAATTAGTATTGATATGATTAAGCTTACACTACCATATTCCTTGGACGCAATATCTGCTATTATTAACTTTTCTCTCAAAAATAGTGTATTCCCTTTTGAATGGCGATGTTCAATAGTTAAGCCTATTCCGAAGAAAAACAAAGTCGAATCATATGCTGACTTGAGACCTATCAGTATACTTCCTGCCCTATCCAAAATCCTAGAGAAAGCAGTTCTTACCCAAATTTCTGAATATGTTCATCGTCATAACATTATACCTGTCAATCAGTCCGGCTTCCGAAAGGGGCATAGTACTACAACTGCCCTGCTGCGAGTAACTGACGATGCACTACATGCGGCTAATCAAGGAATGGGTACGATACTGGTACTTCTGGACTACAGCCGAGCTTTTGACTGTATTAGTATACCGATCTTGTTAGCGAAATTATCATATTATGGGTTCTCCAGGGAGGTGTGCGATTGGTTTCGTAGCTATTTTTTCAATCGTGAGCAAATTGTAGAATGTTTCGACAACAAAGGTGCTCTCCGCCGCTCCACACCACTTAGGCTGAACAGAGGTGTGATCCAGGGATCTATATTAGGGCCATTCCTGTTTTCACTGTATACTGCAAACCTTCCAGATGTACTGACTCATTGCTCTTCTCATATGTATGCGGATGACACGCAACTTTATTTACACGTATCACCTAACGAAGAATCCGTAAGGAGAGCAGTACTTGATATTAATTGTGATCTGAAAGCTATTGTGGAATGGTCAAGTAAGCACGGATTACATATTAATCCTACTAAAAGCACTTATATAGTTTTTGGTACTAAACATCAAGTACAAATAATTCGTACGTATGTGGACGATATCTTAGTCGCAGACTCACCTATCTCAGAATCTACAGAAGTGAGAAATTTAGGAGTGTTATTTGACAGTCAGTTGAGGTTCGAGGGACACATCAGGAACAAAATCTCCAAAAGTTATACAGCACTTAAATCGGTATATAAGCTTCGCCCATACTTAAATTTTAGTGTTCGGAATAAGTTGTGTGATTCATTAGTACTATCACACTTAGATTTTGGTGACGTTGTTTATGGTCCGTGTTTATTGAAAAAAACTCAAAAAGCCGTACAGCGAGTGCAGAATTCCTGTATCCGCTTTAGGCAGTCGGTGCCTTGGCGTACCCACATCACCCCCATTTCAAACCAGACAAAGACATTGAATATGCTCAACAGACGTACACTCAAGTTGGCTACAATAATGTTTGAACTGCATAAAAATGGGTGTCCTCTGTATCTGGCACAAAAAATAGAATGGGCCCAACAAGCACGAGCAAGAACGGCTGGTATCAGAAATGAGTTGACGGTGGTTCCCCTTCTTAGACTTGCCGTTTTCAGGGGTAGCTTTCGTTACGCGGCGTCGAGGTGCTGGAATGACCTGCCTCCGCCGGTAAGGGATGCTAATTCGATATTTACATTCAAACGTTTATGCAAGATATATCTGTTAGACTCGCAAAAATCTGTGTAGAATCCTGGGCCTCGCGCCGGTTTCACCTGGGTCTCGGTCTGTATGCGATTTGAGTGCTGTAAATTTGACACTGGCTTGTTTTTTTTCTTACTATTTGTTATTTAATTATGTCTTTTCTTTCTTTTTTTGTCATATGTATATTATCATAGCTGTATTGTATGATGTGTGATGAGTATTGAGCACGACCTCATGCTAAATTTATTTTATGGTATTATCAATTCGGGAAGGGCAAACTGAAAACCAGCGTCGGCAGCAGCATGCTGCTACCGTCATAATGCTGAGCTTGCTCTCATTACCCATGTTAGTATTTAATTCTTTGATTGTTATGTAAATTTTTTATTTTGTAAGATCTGTTTTGGGTAATAAACAATTATTATTATTATAATTATTATAATTATTATTATGCTAAATATATTCATTTCATAATAACCATGTATATTATAATTGTATGCCGAGAATAGATGTCGGTTTGAAGTTATTTTTCTGACGAACAACTGTCGTTAATAGTCAACAATCGTTCCGCTTTCGATCGGCATAACGACACGCGCGTGCTTTTGCGTTGCGCAAGACGGTGTTTTGTGGAATCATTGTTTTCTCAAAATACACCATTCAGTATAATAAAACATTTTAGCACGGAGGGGAAACGGAGGAGGAGGGGGCGGAGGTGTAATATCTCCTTTCTATGAAATTAATAAATCTCAACTGTTTTATAAATCAATAAAAAAAGTATCCTCCGAGAAAATATTCGTGAAGATAAAATACGTGTAAATTGCGTTGTTTAATTTCACCGAGAACTAGTAAATTCAATTAGTCTACCGGTTACTATGGTAGCCTACTTATACGAAGAAGTCCGGTTCAACTTCCGACTTAAAGATATATATTTAAAAAGCATAGTAGGTTATCTGAGGATTTGTAGTGTGGTGTGAGGCGTGCAGTCGCTTACGAGTACTCACTGAAGATTATCGTATTAATAGGTTATGGGCAATATCATGTTTTCTAAAATTTGTACAGTTAAGTTGTAGTAAAAAAATTTCGTTTTCTCGCCATAGTGTCTACGAACTATATTTCGAGTATTGAAGGTATGGTCAAATATATTAAACTAGATCAGTACAAGTTCAGAATTAAAGCCCGAAGATGACGCTAAAAGCAAAGCGAATCTTATACTGACGATTGATCCAAGATAGTACGTGCATATTAAAAACACAACGAGCTGTTGCGAGCTATGGAATAAGCTGAAGTCGATGTTTGAAGATTCGCATTTTTCAAGAAAAATAACATTACTTCGTCATTTGATTTCTATTCGACAAGAAAATTGCGACTCAATAAAGATTTATATAACGCAAATGGTCGAAACAGCGAATCGGTTAAATAAAAACGAAAAAATCTTTATTTCGTAACTCGTATATAACTACAATTAACTGTGTTTGGGGTCTCCCTTTAAGTAATAATAATAACACACACAATCACAACAACGTCTAAGTCCCAAACTAAGCATTAGCTTGTATTTTGGGTACCAAGCGAAGACACCACATACATATAACAACCAAGACCCGGTGCCAGTATTAATATTCATCATATAAATACTGACCCGACCTGGGATTCGAACCCGGGACCTCCTGCTTCGCAGGCAGGGTCGCTGCCCACTAGGCTAAGCGGTCGTCAAAGTAAAAGATACCTGTGCTAGGAGTACCCCGTTCCTCCGTACTTTAGTACATTATATTAAAAGTTGGAGTACATAAATTAGACTATTCGTATTATAATAAAGAAATAAATTTAATTACAGTGTATAACTTATAACTACTATGTAGTACACGTTGTGTCGAGGGTGTGTTTGGGTGCATGAGAGGCTATGTGTATGTGTGTGTGAGAATTAATTTGATTAGATTAGTAGAGCTTCTGTTTCAGCATAGCTTTTACCTTTCATCCAGTTTAAAAAGCACAGGATTTGCAATCAGTGATGAATGTATAGGATCATTATTGTTAGCAGGCTCGGCGGATCGTTTTTCGCCGATGATATTGGCGATTGAACATTCAGATATTCAGATTACCGCTGATGTCATATATTCAAAGTTGAGTGACATGGAGTGTTCGAATGTTGACACAAATTTCAATGGCGCTGCTTTCGCTGCGAAGAATACACAGAAGAAAAAAATATAACATTACTTAATGATATGATAGAAAAACAATTTCGACATTTGCGCTATCTGAAATATAATTTCGCCGATGATGTACCTTGAACAATATGTCCCAACTTTAAATAAAATATTACAGAAGGCAAAAGAAATTATAGAGTTCCCAGGAAGCAACCAATTATGAAGCGATCACGTGAAAAAAGAAAACAAAAAAAAATGTGAAATATTTTTACTTTTTAATACTTTTTAATTTTTTAATCTACAAAATGTTTTCTATACCTTAAACCCTTCTATATCTTAAATCTTCTTCAGGACAATCATCTTCTTTTTCTTTTTCTTCTTAAATCTTAAATAGTGCGCCCACATACTCTCATTTCGAAACAATTTCCCACTCAATGGAACATCAGATACTGGTACAATTAATAATATAAAACTATTTAAAGAGAGTTTTTGTAATCTAAACGGAAAGAGAGTTTCATAATTGCAATAAGTTCAGTTAATAATTAATCTTTTATAAAAACTGCGCTTACTGGCCCCGGTCGCCCTATACTAGATTAGGTAAAAGCAAGCAATGGGAATCGAATACACGCATTTTTCTATCATCCGGCCATCGACCGCGGAGCTTATTGAGCTTATTAATTCAACAGAGCTATTACAGACAAGGCGTTGAACTCTAACATAGGTACATATTACTAGCCAGATAGGTACTCGGCAATGAACATTTTATATGGCTTCGTAACCAAGAAGTGATTAATTACCATAGAGATTTCAAAATATAAAGAGATGTCAAGTTGTATTAACTAGTATGTAATCTTTAATAAAATGTATGAAATTTTAAATACAATAAATGATACGTAAATAAGTTACTAGTGAAAATCGCCGTGATATGTTTTTTTGTGTATGTACCTTTACCACCCTATACTAAGTAGCATACGATTTTACGGCAGTAATTCACTATTTTTACTAGATACAAACACTTTGGCGCGATCGAATAATGTGTTACTACTTTCTTGACATGTCGTGATAGCCGAGTGTGAAGTGATAGTTGAGTGGTAACGAGGCCGTTTCGTGTATAGAAGGCGGTGGTTCGAATCCCAGAGCATGTAGGTGCCAATGATTTTTTTCTGACTTATGTACATAACTAACAGACTCGGGGAGCACGTTAAACCATCGGTCCCGGTTGCCATCAATAGATGGCAGCCGTTAAGATCCACCAATCCGCATTGGAGCAGCAGCGTAGTGGATTAAGCACCAAGCCCCTCATTCTGAGAGGACGCCTAAGCCCTCGCAGTGGGGCATTACTGGGCTGACGATGAAAAACTATCTTGATATTTTGATACCTCTATGTTGATTACAGTGTAATAAAAAAAAAACATGTGTATTTCTTTGTGAGAAAAACACGATCGAATTGAACATTGAATTAGCAATAACAATGGGCAACTATAAGTACTGCAATTAAATATCCTTTTCACTATTAACGTTATGTCCGCTGACATGTTTATTGCATCAAGCATTAAAAAATCTGTCTGAACTAAAATTAAAAAAAATTGTTATTTCTCTAATGCGTAGTAATAAACCCGGATACCGAACGCGGAGACGAGTCCGTACGTGGCTTGGCTATACATTTATTATTACGGTCAATTTTAATGTGAACCACATGCGGGTTAAACGTTAAAACACTCATGGATTATTTATTATCTTAAGGCAGAATAGTTTTTTCATGTTGAAGACTTGATGTGCGTCATAAAAGTGTACATATTACAAAGTTGTATGTGTCACGCAATTTGACAGATTCATAATTAAGTTTGTCAAAAAATACTAGTTCGTCAATAGCTATACGACTAGATGGGTAAGATATGGCTTAGAAAGATAATTAAAATTTTAGGGGAGATACCTACTTACTGTACCTATCTGAAAATATGCAAATAATAATGATTTGCTGAAAATTTCATAGACACTTATGAAAAATCTTTTCTTTTTTATATTGTTGTAATTTTGTGTGTCGTGATAGCCCGAGCGCAGCGATTCTGTTCGAAGTTCAGTAGGCCATGCGGCCGTAGTTCGAATCCGGGCGTGTATCAATGAGTTTATTCTGACTTAAGTACATAACTATCACTGACTCCGTACTTCGGAGAGCACGCTAAGCTGTCAGTCTCGGGTGCCATCAACAGAAGGTAGTCGTTAAAATCCACAACCCGCATCCTGAGGGAAGTCCTAACCCTTGCTGTTGGGCATAATAAGCTGGTGAAATGGAATGGAATTTTGTAGCTAGGCAAATTAAAAACCTTTATAAATAACCTTTTGGAATGACAATAAAGCTGAAGTATATATATATATAAATATATATACCGACTTGTTTATTATTATAATTCTACTTTATTAATTCGGAAAACAACGCATGTCATATCATTCACTTTATACATTTAATCAAGCAACACGTTTAGGGCATCTTATATCATTATATATTTTGTTTGCATCAAAATAATTTGTTTACTATTTCCTTAAAATATACAAACAATTATTCATTGCATGTAATCATCAAATTTTTTTAAGAATGTTTACAATTATTTATACTTATCAAATTAAATTTTAATTATTTATGTAACCGATTTCAACTAAAATAAAAATACCATTTAATTTGGTCTATTACAGGACATCAAGAAAAGGGGAAGCTGGTGAGCAAATTGCTCAACATAAGAAGAAGATATCAAAGGTATGCTGTACTTGACGTAAAGGCTAGATTAAAGGCATCTTTCTTTTAATGTTATAGCCAGCACACCTGCACACTTCGGGATAGATGGCGCATCAACTCGGTACATCAAATGAACACTTCTAAATTGGTGCACAGGCGGTTGGAAAGAACAATCGAAATATGATTTCAAGCTCGCTTCAGAATAATTCAAAAATAAAAACTTTTGAATCTAGACATACTTAATTCGTTCACTTTAAAGTGTACCTTGTATTTGTATTGCGATAAGTTATTCTTTTTCCAATATCGTATTTAATTGAATTTTGATTATAACTTTTATGAACTGTTTTATTCACGACATTTTCCATCCGTTATCTACGTCTTCCATCAGTATTTTCACCGTTTATTGGTATCTTTATACCTATACTCTATCCAACTATATTATTTACCAAAGTGTACCTACTAGGTATCAAAACTCGACTGAACCATAAAATCGATAATGAGGCCAACGGCGGAGCATTAGGAAGAGAGTGCTTGCTTGCGTACAGCGGGCGTGTTGTCGTCGAATATCCGACAAAACAAAAACTTAAAATATCGTTGTCCTTTCATAAACTTTTCAAAAACACAAGTGTGGAAAGAAATTCCAAGAGAATATGAAGCGATGAATTTTATAATAATGAGAATATTCTATTTCTTAATAGAATATTGACTCCGATGAAGCATTGTACAGAATTACTAATTTAACGTTTTCGTGGTCCACTCGATGCCAATGTCGCTCTGCAAAAGGCGACGATCTAATTCTATATAATCTATATTCCTTTATAATATCAGAAGCTTGGTGTACGAAGGCAACAGAACGAGTACAACAGGTAAATAGATATTTATAGTAAGTATACAAACGATTTGGCCGTCTATCTAAGCTCCGGACGTGGAAATACTGCGGCACGCTCCGGCGCCCGCGCGTTATAGTACTATACCACAATTTATGGCGGGCCATAAATTCTTCGTTCGTTTCATAGTTTCCGCTCCTTCCTTTCATAGATAGACGCTATCCAGATTATTTATTAGCATTGCCACTTAACTATTTTCGAGTCTGCCATGTTCGTGTAATTTTCGCGTGCATGCGTTCTTATAGACGTTTTCGTTTATAAAGATTTATCAGTAAATCAAAAAATGATGAAAACTATATATTTTTTTTTGTTTTTTAAAGAATAATTTGATATATTATTAACATTATGGCTTCTAAGCTTAGTGAGTAAACTAATAAAATTACGTTTTTGAGGTTTTCACACTTTCGTTTATTTAACTTTTACCTTTAAATGGTTTTATAATTTACTTGTGCTGATAACATATATTCACACCCTCTTATTTCTGCGCCCGCTACTCATAGCGGCATAAAAATCCTAAAATTTAAAGAAACAACACTTTCTTTCATTTATATTTTGTCATAATGTACTATACTTTTCTGCCTATATTACACTACATATTTATTTTATTTTTCTTTTAGATTCACCACTATTTCCAGGAGCTTATTTCACTAAGGAAGACCTGTCTACACTTGATGACGTTTTTAGTGAGACCTCTAGTCGTACCTACGCTAGACTTTTCCTTTAAATAACTCAGTCTTTATTGGCTGTATATTAAAGAATGTCTGCCAAAGCTGCCTAGAAAAATCAAGTGTATACGGGATAGTCACGGCAATGCTTTATTAATTTTTGGTAAACGAGTTATATACATTGTAACAACAAATAATACAATTACAGTTTGTATTTCTACAATGGGGTTTTTTTTAATAATTGTCATATCAATCATCAACCATGAATTTTTCATGTTTTTTTTTTTTACAAATATCTATAAAACCCGACATTATGTAATATATTGTTATTATACTTAGATTATTTCTTTATAAGAACCATCAGTTGGTCCATCGCATTCACTAACCATTGAACCCATCATCATCTGACGACCGCTTAGCCTAGTGGGTAGCGACCCTGCCTACGGGGCTAGAGGTCCCGGGTTCGAATCCCAGGTCGGGTCAGTATTAATATGATGAATATTGATATTGGTACCGGGTCTTGGTTGTTATATATAAAAAAAAAAAAATATTTATATATGTATATATTATAAAGAATATTTAAGTATGTATATCAGTTGTCTAGTAACCCATAACACAAGCATAATACTTGCTTACTTTGGGACTAGATGGCGCTGTGTGGGAAGTCCCATGTATTATTATAATGTATTATTATTATTATTGAACCATTTTGACAAGGCTGTAGTATAGAAAGTGGGTAGAACCAATGGTCTTCACAGATACTGCCAATGTTCATGGAGATGATTAGCAGATCCATAATTTAAATCTATTCTATTTAAATTCTGAAAAGGACAGCTACTGCGTTAAGCCATTCGCTGCGTTAACATTCCTTCGCCTCTTAGTGAACCTTTTGCAAATAGAAAACTTCGGTGTTGTGCTTCAGCCTTCGCCTTTAAATGTAAATAATTTTACCCGGAGTTTACAAGTCGTGCCCACATCACGACACATCACGTGGAATGCTTCAGAACGTTTCGTGTTATAATGAATACGTGTGATTGAGAATTAGAAAGTTTAACCGATTTATTCCTTGGCTTATGGAGCTTATCAGGCATGCCGAAGGCAGGTTTAATTCAAATGTCTCTGATTAAGTGATTGGCGTTTGAAAGCCACCTGCTTAATTAACTTGAATTGGCATTAACAGGTTGCCAAAGTTAATTTGTTAAACTTTCAAAAATCTGCATTAGGGTTGTCAGTTTCTGAATACAGAGTAATGCAATCAAATAGAGAAAGTTTACCATAAAGTAAACGAAAATTGGTAAGGTATATCACATTAAAACGGTCCAGATGAAACCTGTGCGTAAGTTCATTAAAATCGTGCGATTTCAGCACATCAAATTAGACTTATATGAGACGAGAGAGATTTGTTACTAGACATCTTTTTTTTACATGATTTGCACATATAAGTGTTCGTACAAAAAAAAGTTGCCGCTCGACATTTTCCACGTAATAATTGTGAGTCAGCAATCAGCTGTAGAGTACAATCGGACAACACAATCAGCACAAAATCAACATTAAAAAATATACCTATTATTTTACTCAAACAGTCATTGTTTGATTCAAGTTTTCATTACTAGAACAAGGTAAATTGTTCTGCACACGTCTTTGATTTCACAATCACAACTCCGATTTGATTGTATTAACACTACAGATATCACAATAGGTTAGAAATGTAATGTAAGCTTGGCACACGTGCCTTCAAATGCGATCTTCACTTCACTTCACTTCATCAGCCCATTTTTACTCTACTGCAGGGGCTTAGGCCTCCTCCGGGGTGAGGGGGGCTTGAAGCTTAAAAATCCACCACGCTGCTCCACTACGGGTAGGGGATTGTAACGACCGCCATCTATTGACAGCGTCCGGGACCGACTACTTAACGTGCTCTCCGAGGCACGGAGTCAGTGATTGTTATGTACTTAAGTCAGAAAAACTGATTGGTACACGCCCGAATTCGAACCATGGCCCTATGCCTTACAAATTGGACACAGGTGCGTTGCGCTTTGGGCTATCACGACACAAATGCGATCACATGTGCCTATATATGAGTGACATCATGAAGCCCCGCTTTGAACTGACAATTTCAACACAACAGTTGATTAATTTTATCACGAAACAATACCATAATTGACCAATACTTACACATACATGCAAAATTAAAAGAAAGTCTCCAGACGTGTATAATCTATCCAAAAGTAAGCGGCGACATGGGTTTTCATATAAATGTATCAACGGAACGTTTCAAACCTTTTCTAAATTAATCGATTTTGAATTAATTAACGCAGCGAATGGCAGAATGTACGTATTACTGTCAAGTAAGTCACAAAATAAAGTATCTTTTACGGCGTTTACGGCCTCTAAAACATACAACGGATACTGTTTTATGTGCGGTGCTTGTATAGTGACGATAAATACATTACAGCTTTTTTATTTTGTTTTCATTCAGTATTAAGCCACTAAAACTGCAGTTTATCTATCACGAAATACACATTCTATCGGAGCAATTTATGAGCATATAAAATATTTTGTGTCGGAATAAAATTTTAATTTATATTAAAGACTTTATATAAATATGCATTAAAAAAGGGATACTTAAAAATGAGGCGCGCAAGTGCATAAACCGTGTCGCTGCAGGTGACGGTGGGTGACTTTGGGCCACGATCACACGTATGAGTTTTTTACAGGGCGGAAATAATCTCCTTTACGGATATGGTCTAATTTGCATCAGCACGCATAAATAGTATTATTTTGACGAAAATGACATTTACCCCCCATTCCATTCGATACTATTTTTCAGAGATTTATTTTCTAACTGTAACTCGATCTAAATTGCTACTTAACATTTTTTTTAAATATACGGCCGACTTTGGAGATTTAGTGGCCATGTCTGCCAAATAAATGCTTAAACTCACGTTTCGTCATCAGTTGATAGGGTGATAAACTTCACTTTATCATGTTTATAACAAACATAAGTACATCTGTCGCAGCCACAGACAAGTCAACCTTATAGACCACGCTTTGACAGGGAGTAGCATTCGCCAAGGCTATGTAGTGACACTACATAACTACGTAACTAGTGAGCTGTCAGTTGGAAGCACGTCGGAAGCCATTAAACTGTCAATTTTGAACGAGCCAATGAAAACTAGCCGACCTCTCCCCGCACCCCGCCACTTTTTGGCGATTTCGTTTTCGTACTGACGTTTATTAAAGCGTGGTCTAAAGGTTGACTGGTCTGTGGTCGCAGCCCATGTAAGGTATAACAAAAAGCAGTAAATTACAACTACGTCAAACACAACAATTAAAACATGTCCCATCCTCGAAGAATTTATCAGGTAAATTTAAAGAATTAAAAACACGTGTATTACTTAGACAGCAATAATTAAATAATCCATAAGAGATGGATTTATACAAATAATAAGCAGATCTGTCAAATAACTATTATCAATTCACTTGAACAGTATGTAACACCCTAACTAATTCACAAATTGCTAGTCACGTCTGCGATCATGGGAACCTTGGCAGCTTTTTTTTTTGTTGACCCTCGAAAACGGGCGGAAGTTGACGTAACCGTCTTATATTTCATTTTACGTACGTATAAACTAAGGCCCGTTCGCTTCCGCCGTTCAAAACGATGTTAAATTACTTTTCAAGTTTGTGTACAAAGCAATTTGATTGCCTTGCGTACGCACAGAACCGTATTGTTAATTGTGATAAACGAAGTATTTGTCTACCGCATAGGCTGGAAAGGAGAATTATTATAGTTACCTAATATCACAGATAATATAATACAACAAGAAACAATCTTTGAAATTAGATTATAACGAAATTGTGAAAAATTATGAAAAATCATAGAAAACTCTATTCACTGAACTAGGCGTATTTCTGTTATATATACATCAAGTAATTCTGAATTCGCATTAAAGTATAAGCAGCGAAAGTATTGATTCAATCATTTGCTAAGTGTTAATATTTTTACGTTAAAAAAATACATCAAAACACAAGGTAGGTAATAAAATACAGCAAAGTGTATGTCAGGGTTGTATTTCATCTTCTGTTACCGGGGAGCGCACGCCCTTTGTATAATAGATTACAAAGCTCGAGAGTCCGTGACTTGCAATACAAATGCATACTTAAACGAGATAACGCAAATACCAGACGAACATTGCGATAGCTGAATAGTAATAAATGGGAAATCTAACAGTTCTAACACACGTACATTATATATGTTTATAAATATTTTAAACCTAGTTTATTTTGGTACATTAAGTATGTTTAGATAAATGGGAATATCCTTGGTAGGAAAATAGTTTGTATCCTGAAGACATAGGCTAGATACTTTCTACCGAGTGCTACCGCGGTAAATATGAAGTTTGTTACTTTTTCACATCTAAACCACGGAACCGATTTTGATGATATTTTATATAGAGATAGCTTCAACTCTGAAGAAAGGCTTAGGCTACTATTCGCCGTGGAAATTATGTCTGTGTGTTTGTTACCCTTTCACGGCAAAACCGGTCCCTTTCCTTGTCCCTTTATAGCTCTATTACAAACTTGAGTCTACGCGACCGAAGGCGCAGGCGGTAAACTTAATGAAATTTAAAACTAGATTCATTTTTGTGATATCCTATTTCTATGATGATATCCCAATAATAGCAGTTTGTTTAAAATTTTACTAAAGGTCAAATACACATCTTTTAATACCACCGTTCCTTCCTGCTGCAAAGAATTGCCATTGCAATTCTGCGCGGCAATGCGATGAGCATCATGGGCAGCTTTGCGTCGGGGGTGACGAGGGGTGGATTATTGGATTAGTTTTATTTAATCACTTACATTTTGTACATAATTCTTAAATTACATAATAAATTATAATAACAATACACACAGGTTTAGGAGATCCTGATCGTGTATGTATATTCATTAAATGTACAATTCAGACATTTTTTAAACCTAGTTTGTTTTATGTTTTGTCTCTTTCCTTCACACCTAAGTGTGCAAATGAAAGATAAGGACAAAAGATATTTTAAGATAGCTACGTTAATTGGACAATAAGTATAAACGAAATTTTTTTTTTCTCGCACTTTAAAAACTCTGTTATAATGTGACTGATAAGAAAATGCAATTACAGTCTGTTGTAAATATTATTTTAGTTCTAGAGCAAACAAATTATAACTGCATTAAATATAATAAATGTTATCAAGAGTGAGTTGTTATTAGTCACAATACATTATCAGCAATTGAAATGTCATTTCGCTCAGTCGTTTAAAATATAAATCTCATCCTGCAAAATATCAGTCGTTTGCACATCGGCGCTCCTCTCGTCGTTTCGTCGTTACAATTTGCGCCAAACTTCTAGTACGCTCTGAATTCGAGGCGAGTAGCGTCGCAGTAGGAAAATTACGTATCAAGAGGTCAAAATGCATCTCAGAGCGAACTAGAAGTTTGGCGCTAGCTGTATGAGAGTGTCGAGAGCGAGCCCCGTACCTGCACAAAACGCAAAGCGTCAACTTCAAAGTGAACAAGAAGTTTGACGCGAGGAATTCGTAAACTACGGAAGATGTTAGTTCGAATATCGAGTATGTCCAGGGACCGAAACGGGTATTTTTAATGCCGGTAATAATTTGATTACACCCCTACTACTTTTACGGATATTTTTTACAGGTTACTCCTAATTTAAATAACCAACATATGAATACCGGTAACCGAAATAAAAATAACCTTACAAAGAGCGTGGTATCTGCTTACAGCGAAAAATGCCGGTTCCAAAACGAAAAATAAATAGGTACCGGTAATACTTTATCACAACAACAGTAACTTTAACTGTAGCTGGAACTCAAACCCCTTTGATATCGGTACCAAAACAAATAAAGGTTTTGCGGTCCCTCATCTTTACGCACAGTAGCGCACAATTTATACTACCTACCATTTCGCCGCGACACGCACACAAGCGCTAACCTAATTAGGACGCTAGGTGAATTGTCGCCATAGACGATTCCGAGACACTTCGTTGCCTTAGCATACCACATTTAGTAGCAGGTGCCCATCCGCCTCTCTACGGCGACAAAATACTCCATCGAGAATATATACGCCTATATATTATCACGGTAGGTCGCACCTTCGTCTCCGATCAAACAAGATTGCCTCGTTACCGGGGACGTTCCCGGAACAAGCTCTCGAAGCGTTCAATTTCCTTTCGCAAACGAGGCGTGAAACATCGATCGCGTTTTTCAGGACAACGACCTGAGTGAAAACGCTATGTGATTATTAATTTTCAGGTAATCGAGACAACAGATTCTCAATTGGTAAAGGTACTAAACGGGCCTCTTCATTAGGTGTCGCCGGTCCGCTTGGTACGAGATATATGTAAGCGTGGACACCAAATGTATTAATACTACACTAGATTAAGAAAGGTTAAAAGGAAAAACATAATTTCCCCTTCGAAAGGGGACTCCGATAAAATAATTTTCAGCTTCCTAGCTATTGCAGGATATTGCAGGGATGCTAGAGATAACCTATTTGTTGACGAATCGTTAAAAATGTTATTCGTGCTGCATAAACAACTGTGAATTTAGTTCGATTTTTTTTTTAAATTTGAAATGTAATGCAATATTACTGGAAACAAAGCCAAGTTTTAAGTTGAAGTCCTACCTCGTCTGCGGGCTTGGTGGGTGTGATAGCGACTGTTTCGTTGAAGCAAAGGCACGCGCAGTAGTGCCGGTTTGCGTCGACGTCCGTCAGTACGGACACGTAGAAACGGGGCTCCGACCGTTCCGTCGAAAGCGCCCATCCTTGCGGCTGGCAGAACTGTGGAAAAGGTGTACTTTGTGACAAATGAAGGTGGTCAATTGCATAAAAATTATTAATTTAAAATATTATCGTATCTGTATACTAAATTATAATAAAAATGTCTGGGGCATAGCATGTATATGAGTATTAGAGAACTGATATACATATTTAGATATTTCTTTCATATATACGGCACAAATAGACATGTTCATGCACACAAATATTTGTCCCAGACGGGAATCGAACCCGTGACCTTCGGTTCAGCAGCTGAGGTCTCTAACCACTCTAACTATCGGTCTGTCAATTAATTTATCGATTAATTTATTGACACAATATACCACCTAGTATTCATATAAATCCGATTCTTGCACGCTATTCAACTCAGTACAGGAATTCTATTATAGTGAGCAAATTGCAGTTTGCTTGATAACGCTCATGAACCATAGACCAAACATGGCATAGACCAAAAAGAAATTACATTTAGCGAAACAATTCCCCATGTAGTTATGCTGGCGGTCGTCAACAGCTGCGATCAGTTTTCTTCATTTCATCGTTGTTTGACTAGAAATTTCATTTAGGTCGCAAGACATCGCAAGCATAAGACACTATGAAATTTTCAATTTATCTATAACAAATTATAGAAAAATAAAACATTATACCCAATGAAACTACAAAAAGATTGATTTGTTACAATAGCAACGTGTCCACAAACGTTTTCTGGGACTTCTTCAATATTTGTTTCTCTTAATATTATTGCTTTTGTGACATGGTAAGTGTAATAAGTTAAGGCCCGGTTCTCGTCAAAATTGAGGCAAGTGTACCAATTTTTGAATTTGCACCAATGCTTGATTTTATAAATTTGAATATAAAAAATAAACATATGACCTAAAGTATCCATTTGGTTTGTGCATAAAATTCGAAATGGCGCCATCTTTTGTCAGTGTTCAGAAGCCCTAGTTGATTTGAAAACTCCATCAAAAAATAACGGAAGAAATGTCAACCGCGTGTTCCACAAACTGAAGTGCTCTTATTGTCTTAGTTGATTTACTAGACAGTTAACATTTTAATTTAATATCGTGATGGCCGAGTGGTAGCGAGCCCGCTTTTTGTTTAAAAGGCCGTGGTTCAAATCCCAGGACACGTACCAATAAGTTTTTTCTAACTTATGGTATCAATAGCAGTCTTACATGTGAGAACGCTATTGAAACCTAGGAAAAACAAAAACAGAATATGATAACCATAAATAAAATAAAATAATCTTTTAGCGCGATTCACTGGGGAAAAAAATATTTACAAACATATTTGTATTGTGCAGTCAGTTATCAATGATGAATACGAATTACGAAGTAATGGCGACGAAAAGCTTAGATTTTGAAAAAACAACTTTTGATGAAACTGAAACTGGCGTCATTAGTTCTTCTCAAATTATTAAGACATATCATACACCTAAAATGATTGTTGTTGGAGATCGCATAAAATTTAAATTTAATAAACAATTGGACGTTTAAGAATAAGTTCGCAATTTCAAAGAACTATACATACATTTTAGGAAACGCCAGATTCAAAGAAGCATTCGCTTTTATGAATGACGTTATAATTTCTTTCAAAACTGGCGAGGATGAGTTGCTAATATTCAGTAATATTCTTGAACTTTTCACAAATCAGGTATAACACCGAAACTAGCGAAATGTAATTTTCTAATGCAATTCATTAATTAATTACGATTTGGGGTTAGTGAGAACGGAATAACGGCCGGCAGAAAGAAGATAGAAACTGTAGAAAAGTTCCCAACGCCCACATAATATCTACATAAAGTCAATACAGGCAATTCATAGGTTTAGCTAGTTTTTCCCGCCGATTTATTAAAGGATTTTCCTTAACAGATAAACCCTTGACTCGGTTGCTTAAAAAGGACACTAAATGGCAATGGCAAACCGCAGAGAAAAAAACGCTTTCACAAAGTTGACGCAGGAATTAACTACGCGTATTATCTTATAATTTTATGACCCTACGTATGAGACACAAGTGCATATCGATGCTTCATAAGCAGGTGTAGCTGGTATAATGATGCACAGGTGTGATAAAAACTATCCCTTTACAGCTGTAGCATATTAAAGTCGTCAAATGCTTATCTCCAGAAGTAGCACAATTTTCATCGCACGATATAGAGACATTGGCAGTAGAACATCCTTATAAAAATTCGGAGTTTACTCGTCAGAGATTTATTTTACAATGGGCTACCAAACGCAGAGTGTAGTAAAGATGGCGCAGTGCCGACCCGACTGGTGTCGAGTCAAGCGACTAACTGCCAATAATTTCGTTAGTATTTTTGTTTAAGTTTTTTTTTCGTTTTCACTGTTAAATCCTGCTAATCGCGGACTATATAACAGTGGATTCAAGAGAATTAAAAGCTAAATTAAAAAGAAAGGATGCAATTCAGTCTGAAAAGAAACCGGAGCTTGTTAAGAGTTATGTTTGGAGACAAATGTACACGATATTCTTTGAAAATAGTAGTATAAGTGGATTAACATATACCTGTGTTGGTAACTAAATAAATTAAAATAAAGTACAATTCAACATAGACTAGAAATAGTATGCATGCAACATGAATCAATGGTCATGTCAACGATTCGTCCTCTGTAGGGAGGAATTGGCGGTTGGGATCCCCATTATGGCTGATTGCAATTCCCTGTGGGCTACGTTTCAAAAAAGAGAGATGTTACCCAGAGATGCGCGTTGGTGGGCAATAATGCAAGATTTTAACATCATTTAAAAATCAGGAGTGACCGTGACTCATGTTGACGCTTTTAGCCGAAATCCCGTCTCTTCACAAGAACCTACCCTACAGATGAGAACATCGATAGTAGTTAGATATCTACAGCACAACAAAATTACTCTGAATTACAAAGAATCCAACGAAATCGTCAACGTCAAAGATATCAGAAAGTTTTATCATTAAAAGAGGTTTATTATATAGAATAAACTAAAGATGGTGATCGCTGTGTGGTAGCGAAAGGGGTTACATAGCAAATTTTTAAGGCTAACCAAGATGAAACTGGTCATTTTTGCTTTAAAAAAACATACGAAAATATAAAATACAATTTATTGGTTCGCTAAAATGAGACGCTCCATAGCAAAATATGTTGCCTCATGCTTAGAATGTGCCAATTCTAAAACACCCTCTGTAAGGAAGGCTGGTGAATTACATCCTATTCATAAGGTTGACTATCTTTGTAACACTTTACACATAGACTACCTAGAACCTTTTGTTCGAACCAAGAGTAATAATTCTTATTTACTATTAATAATAGACGCATTTACAAAACTTCTAATGTTAGTACCGCTCAGAAGTACTAAAGCTGTTCATTCGGTAAAGGCCACGGAAAACTATTTTCACAAATTTGGTGACCCAAAACGTGTTATATCTGACAGAAGTAGTTCTTTCACGGCGGAGACACCAAGAATATTTAAATTCGTTAATTATAAAACACATAATGAACGCGATTGCCACGCCTCGTGGTAATATTAAGTTATAAAAGGACAATTTTGGCTGCATTAATCACAATCACTTATGCTAAACCGGAAACTACATGGGATGATAGTGTTTCTCCAATCCATTGGGGCTTAAATAATACAGTCAATAAGGTACCATGTAAGAGTCCTATCCAAGCACGGGAGGAGGATTAAAGGTAGATTAGATGGAGGAGCATCAAACGGATCAATTAAAAATCATTCTAAATGATACATCCGAACAAATCAAATAAAAGAAAACAATTGAGTTTTAAGGTCGGAGAATTGGTTAGAGTAGAAAGAGAAATCTCATCAAAGGTTAAGAGTAGGAAATTAATACTGAAACTTCGTGACCCTTATCGTATCAGAGAAACAGTAGATCACGATCGGTACATATTAAAAGACACACCGTTATCTCGAAAGTGTAATAAGAATTTTAGTGTGTTTTAGTGTGCGTGGTGTTGACGTCGACAAAATTTTATCCATGGCTTGTGTTTAACAGAATCGATTCAGACTCTAATACAGAACAAAGTGTATAGAGTAGATAGATGGTAGAATGTATGTTTGCTTGTCACTAATGTTTTAAAGTATATAAAAACGCTGAATCAAATTTCATAATTATGAAATAAAATAAAATACATTAATTCCATCATTATAGTGTCACCAATACCATGTCAACAATACAAAGTCATTGTGGCATGTAGAGGCCACAGTGACATATTAGAACTAGGAGTATATCCTCAATGCAGACATGTTGAGGCTACAATGATAAGGTATTGTTGTGTATATGTAGAGGCAATAGTGATACATTAGAACTGTAAGTATACTGTAATTGTAGAAATGTAGAAGGCACAGTGCTAACGTATTTTAGTGGATATGCAAAGGCGACAATTATATAGTAAAACCATAAAAATATTGTCATTGTAGGTATGTAGAGACTACAGAGATGATGTATTGTTGTGGATATGTAGCAATACGTTAAAATTAAGAATTTTGTTATTATGTAGGAATAAGTAGGTACTTAATTAAAATAAAAACATTTTCCAGAGACGTGAAAGAAAGTAAGGAAAGGCCGACTATTAATAATTCATAATATTAGAAACGCTTATTACTAGAAATACTTTGATTGCTGTAGCCTTTAATCTAACAATATTTTATAAGTGATGTATCTAAATATCATTAACATATATTGTATAGATTACATAATAATATTTTCTGTAATAATAGCTATTTAAGTCGTATCAGTGTAAATTGTAATCGAATACTCTGTTTTAAATTGGATAGGTTAGAATAGCTCCTGTTGCAGGATTGCCATGCCCCAACGGGGCGTCGCAGGATGTTATATTGGGTGTAAGACGCATCTGTAATTTTATAATGATTCTGTGGCATGCAATAAACTTATTATGATTATGATCTAAGAACTACTAGATTCTGTAACTACTGTGACTAGATTACTGTTATAATCTTTGCCGCCAGGATTGTGATGCACATACGCCAGTGTGCGCTAATAAATAAAGTAGAGTATACAGTCCAAGAGATTGTAAATTTATTAATAAATTAGGTAAGTACTCCAATTGATTATATATTACTATACAAATAAACAATTAATTGAACCTTCCTACATTATAGTAAACACATATTTTTTTTGTCATATATATGTGTAATTTCGAAAACAAGCCCACAAAAACCTTCCAAATCTACGCGTAAATTGAAAAAAAAAAATTAATACTAGGACTTAAGATAAATAATCTCACCCATTCTATTCCGTCGTGGAATGGGGTGTCCTCCCAGTTGATTTCTGGAAACCTCTGTAATATCACTCCACAACTGCGACCTCCTCCTGCGCAAAAAAAAAAAACAGTTTAAAGTTCACCTTGCTAGCACATGGTATAGGTTACGACATAGGTTTGACATAGAAATTTGAAAATTTGCAACCCGGCGCACAGTGCAAACGGACAAAAATTGTTTGAACGTAGGTATATTAGTTTTTGCATTTCTGTGAGGGTTTATGCTTTTAATTTTATTCATGTATTAAAAATATATTTTGTAACAATGACCGTCGAAAATGATTGTTTTTGTCTAATCAGGTAAAACTGTAGGTATAAACGATTTTTTTTTACTTGAACTTGGCATGTCACTTGAGTGTCACTTAGGGTTTTGTGCATTAAGTGTATAAATAAAAATGAAAAGAGACTTAGTTTATTCAGCTATTTGCTAAGTTAATTTCAGAAGTTCAAAACACTGAGTCAGTACACTAAATCGTCATGAATACAATTACAGACTTGATATATACATATTCCTAGACTAGTTTTATTACACTAGTATAGTTTCATACTGTAATTTAAAATTTTTAAACACATAAACACGAAAGGCGCGATAATAGCCGTCAACAGTATTAATCTTCATTACACCATTTTACTTTATTTTTCCTATGTAATGTTTAAGGCATTTTCGTAAGGCATTGATGTTACATGAATATTTTCGAAACAAAATATCTAAACCTGAACAATTATTTTTTTTAATGTAATCGCTACCTTCGTTAAGAAGAGCCGTCCGTCCGCCTACCGTAATCAAAATTAATCAAAAACATGTACGTAGTCGTATTATTTAATAATTTTAAAACAGGGGCAAATTTTGGTGTAATACCCTCTCAAAGTGTAAGTTTTAAACAAACTTTTCTTAGTGGATGCTTACGTTGTATAATAAATTATATTGCAAAATTTTGAATTCCCAGACCCAGAGGTTTCAGCAGTGCGTTGATTTGCACACGCTAACACCCTTTCTCACCCCGTTAGAGATGGAATTTAAAAAATCGACAAAACGCGCGAAGTATCAAGTTGGAACGGGTTTATCTTTTTTCCACATTTTTGCCACCCCTTCAGGGATAGCATTTTGAAAAATCGCTCCTTTTGCACCCTTAGAGTACTCGAGAAACCTCCTCCACATCCCTTTCCTCCACATTTCAAATCTATACATAGATCGTTCGGTTTAAGTTGTGCGTTGTCTGTCAGCCAGTGGCAATACCGTTTCATGGATATACTTGGATATCCACAATAAGACATGTTCTATAAGATAGATACGTAACTTGTGTATAAAACGAGGGTTTCATGAGTAACTGAAGCCTCCAAAGTACATGATTTTATTGTATTTTCAGTATGGAAGGCGAACTGAGACCCTCTCTACATTTTATTGTTCAAATAGCATCCCAAAACAATCTTAAATCAAATCTTGACAGTATACGTATCTACTTTACACAACGGTCAAAGTAAGCATTTTTAGCAAGAACTGTATTCAAAATATTCACAACGACAAACGGTCAATTTACAAAAGATGCGCTAACACTTCGCATAATATCGTGCTTCGCGGAAAAGGCATCGATTGATTTCTGCGTCAACAAAGACTCGTTCTTAAATTAAAAACGCATCAATAAAGTTTAGGATTGTAGCGTTTATAGCGTAACAGATTAAAAAAAAAACGTGTGAGTAAGTTTAGGTACTTACTACTTATGTATGCACGTAGTGAGTTATACTTCTTTGGTGTGCAACTAATTATGAATATCAAGTATCATGATTCGGAAACGAAAGCCAATATCGAAAAAATTAAAAAAAGGTCCCGATGCAGATAGATTATCTATTATTGTTAGGCTGGGCAGGTGCCCTTTTCATGGAATAATTATCAGATCAGTTATTGTTCCAATCAAACTTTATGGCGGATCGGAATACAACGCTATAGGCATGCTTGCGCAGGTTCAGTCATATGCGCCTCGCTCCACTGCGTCCCGCTACATCTAAAACTGGTTAATGCGACGCGACTTGTGCCTATGTTCACATCCGCCATAAAGGTTGATTGGAACTGTACCCCGGAGAGTGAGATTCGGCTATATTTCAGAAAGTCTAAATGACCTAAATGACCCATTTAATACTGATTTACATTTCGATATACGACCACTTGTGCATAGCAGGATCACGCAGCAGACAAAAATCCCAGTAGACCAATTGCTGCAGGACCCATTCCTGTAGCTTATGCTGAGTGGAATCCAATTTTGGCTATGCTGCGTACGCATGGACATCATTGTAATAGTTGGAAGCATATTAAAAAAAAACAACTAAGAAAAACATATATTTAAATAAAATAAACAGGGAGGAGTTTCTTGCCGGTTCTTCTCCTTTTAGTTTTGGAACCGGTACCTAATCACCTAATCAATTAATCAATCAATTATTGATTTTGATCGTCTACAGTATCAAAATGTCCAGTTGTAGAAAATGCCTGTCATCCAAAAATTTGATATTGATACCATGAATGGAATTAGTGGGTCGATGTGTCCGTCACAGTATGTTGGGTCTAATAAACCTCTTTGAATAAATGAATTCTACTGGCCACTTAACTATACCCTTCCTGTGCTCGTGAATATGTTATTTCCATAAGTCAATTTGTACTTTTATGTATTAAACGAAGAAATCCGAACACGGGAAAATTGGTTACAATTTGATTTTTTTTTTCACGCGATTAAGTATAAGCACAGAGATTTAGTACATTTTAGAAAACAAAAATCAGCATAGTTCAACATAGGAAAATTATTATCAGGCAGTATGTTTATATCAATTGATTTCTAAATTTATTAAAATAGTTTTTTTTTTTTCAAAATTTAACTAACTTCGCTATTCGTATTTTTTCGGTACAATAAAATGATTTGTTCCCAATAAAAAACGGAGTCGAATAGAGTACAAATATTTTCAAGAATTTCATCATTTATCTCGTCAAGATCGCACTTGACCAAAAATCTAAATATGTCATTTTCATCCAAAATGAGCAAAAGTTTCTAAATACAGTTTTCGCGTGTTTATGTATAGCGTATTGGTAATACATCACGATCCAACAAAAGGTTGTGGAAGGAGGTCACACTAAAGAGTAGGGTTCAAATTATAGCCTTTTGGATCAGATATAAAAAATCATTAGTAGGTAAAGCCAGAAGTCTAGCGATGATTTTTAATACGGAACCTTCTCTACACGAGTCCGAATCGCACTTGTTCGATTTGTATCATAGGTAACCTGATCAAACAATTTTTTTGTACCGCGTGTACTTAAGTACTATCATAATATAACATTACCGAGGTCACCCGTCTCGCAACCCGCTTCAGATAGTGTTTCTTGGCGTGTATTTATTTATGTACTTACGTATTCGAGCATGGACGTACTTTATTTGTTACTAGATAAAATCGATATATGTAGGTATGCTAGCTGTCACGCAAAAACGGCCATAAAAAAATAAGTGCTAAAAGACGTTCGATAGCATCTCTATAGCCATAGAGTAAATTAATTAGACAGCGGCGTTTGGTTTGAATAGAGTCATAAATGTCAATTCACAGTATAGAAATAACATTACGCGCGGAAATTTCACGGGGGTGAACTCCGGCTCGCGGAGACCTTGCGTACTGAAAACCGGACTAAAAATCGTCATCTTGCACCAGCTAGCTAGAGTATGAATGGCTAGACTGTAAACGCATAAGAGTTTTTTTACTGTTCTTTTATGTTTGCAGTATTTATTTCGGCGGTGTTGTTCAACAAAGCGATACATTTTTTGCCTAATTTGATTGCAAATAAACAAGTCTTGTGTTTGGGTGTTGTGTAAGATAATATGGTTAAAATTATCAGTAATATATGTAGTGATGAATGACTGATGAATACGCTAAACGTAGCTTATATCCATGTACTAAAAAATACATGTAATAAAATCATAACGGGTCAATTCTTTGAGACATAACATATTTTTCCAAAATATTATTTTATTAATTTAAATATTATAATAATTTGTTATGAGTTGAGTAGATGATATGTACGTACTACATATCATCTACTCAACATCTAAACAATATTTATTGGTATTTATGTTTGTTTGTATGAAAACGATAAACTGAAAAACCGATTTCCATGATTTTTTTTTAAATTTATTAGTCGTAATCCAAGGGCTAATCTAAGATACAATTTAGTAAACAATTTATCTTTAGTAGTAGTAGTTTAGCAGTACATAATCTTTAGTTTACTATTTATCTAAGGACGAGATAGGGAACGATTTTCTCATTAATTTGTCAGGACAGGATGGGAACCGAGAACTAAAAAGTGTAAATACTGGATTTCATGCAGGCGAAGCAGCGAACAGCAGCTAGTTGGCAATATAGAGCGATGAACCGAGCTACATATACAATGGTATGACGTCACAGTTTTTTTTGCCGATTCACACGCAACTCAATGCCAGAAGAATCGTACGGATATGACCTTGTGATTAAAATGTGGGGCCCGCTTTGGACATGATTTGTTTTAGGGTTCCGGAACCATAAACGAAAAACGGAATCAAATCATTCTTTCTACATTTGTAGAAAGGTGAATGAAACTTTGAATGTGTATTAGACAAGCAGATTTTGACATTGTATTATATATATATTATATATAACGGAGTGGCGATGACAATTATTCTTTTATTACATCGTATGGGGCAGCATTACAAAAACCAGAAAGATTAAAAAAACTAACTACTTATTTAGTTGTGCTTCTCCATATAAGCAACTAAAGACTAAAAAAGAAATTCCTCGCACCCCATACATCGACTGGTGCATCGTTGGTATGTACATGTATGCACATGTTAAATATTTTCAAAGAAAACTGTTTTGAACAAGATATGTTTACAACTTTGATTATTTACATATCTTGATAGAGCTACGCGATACAATGACAAAAAAATGACCCAAATCGATGGTCCAAACTTTTATAATGCTTGTGTGTGTGACTAAGTAGATCCCACAAACACCACTGCGTTTAGAGAATTTAGTAGTGGACGCATCTCACTCCAAAAAAAGGCCTGTTTCAGTAGTCACCCCAGGACGTCGCCCGTGTTCGTAAAATCATACTTAACAGTTTACAAACGATGCATCTACCACATGATTCAGAAAACTCTTGAAATTGGATTTGCAGCCATATATGAGATCTTGCATGATGAATTGAAAATGAACTACTACTTCTCGTTGGGTTCCACACCATCGTAATAACACCAAAAATCCGTGTAAGGAGCAGCCGCTAGACATTAAAGTTTATTGAATAAAGGCGGTCACCGTATACATCGGAAATTGTAACAGGTGATGAAACGTACATTCCCTTTCATGACTTGCCTACACGTCAGGAATGTAGTGTATGGGGTCATAAATACGAACCAAATCCAACAATCGTGAAAAAAGTAATGTATGCCGTGTTTTTTAGAAGTACAGGTGTCGAAGGTATTAAATTAAAAGGACAGAAAACTGTCACGGCGCGATGGTCTGGTACATACAACACAGATTGCTTGCTTGTCAGAGGTTATTCAAACTCTTAGATTTAGAATCTCAATGCCGCAACACGATAGCGCAACCTCTCATGCTGAAGCGCTAACTGTCAAGCTTTTAAAGGAAAATAACACTGTAGTCTTAAAGCATACGCCTAACTTACCAGATCGAGCAATGTACGACTGCTGGTTGTTTTTTAATTTAAAAAAATAAAAATACATGGTCGCCGTTTAACTTTAGAAGAAGAGATCGACTTCGCTATTACTTAGTATTTTGACTCTGCTTCTGTAAACGACTGCCGCGATGCTTTCCGTTTGTGGAAAATTTGTCTACCTGAAGTGTATTGACGTTGAAGAAGACGTGTCTTGCGTATATAGTATTCCCGTATCTCAATAATTTTTTAATGACCCCCATACGAACAGTATCTGTGGGCGTAAATTATAATGGAACAGTTAGCTGATAGTTTTATTTACGTTTTTTTGATGCCGAATCTCTATCTAGAAGTATTTGAGATATCGACAATTTTCAGGTATACCTACCAACAAACTTAATTTTGTATGATTGCTGATAGTGTCAGATCTCGTAGTACATACTATGCGAGCTTAAGATATGCGTATACGACACGAATTTGGTCAAATTTTCTATTTAAAATAAAGCGCTCCTAAGTCACAGACGCTAACTCAACAGCTATCTGATTATCTGACAGCTAACAGATTAAAGATGATACACCGAGGGA